>JBAIAA010000441.1:1800000-2341833 GCA_037893245.1 Crossaster papposus
TTGCACTACTTTATTACTACTTCTTAATAAAATATAGTTAGTAGGCATACTAAAGATTACAAATATTAATAAATCTGAAGAAAGAAAATCACCCATTCATTATTTTCCTAGTGATAAACACAAAATGGTCTTAAAGCAATAGTTTTCAATTATTAACCCTAACCCTACCTAATGCTACTTTTTACTACTACATGTAGTAGTAGAAAGTAGTATGCAGTACTCTCACTGACTTGTGTGCAATGCCGGTAGTAATTTTTAGTATTTGGTACTTCACCCCTTATTGCACTCGTAGTACTTTTTAGCATTGGGTCCCTCTGCTTGCTGAGTGTGCATGGGCCATGTATGCCGTGTAGGGTGTTCTAAACTATACAGCAAAAATTGTCACTTGGGACACAGCAATGGGTTAAGGCTGGACTACTGCATTTTTTGCAAGGTAAGTATTACTGACCTGTATTGCCACTATTAGTATTTTGTAGTTGGCAGTATCTGTACTCTGTCAGTATACACCCAATCATCAGTCACAGAGAGACCCAATGCTACAAAATACTAAAATAGTATTCTGTAGTACGCAGTTCTTTAGCCCAAAGTAAGGCCTAGGGGGTTAGGGTTAAAGCAATGAATAATTTTACAAAGAATATTTTAAGCCAAGTCTTCTTGGGGGAGGGGGGAGGAGGAGGGAAGACGATACACATGTCTTTAACCTTAAGCTTAAAGGCGCACATTCAAACAGAAAAGAATTACCATGAAGAATTTGTCCATTCTCAACCTATCAATGCCAATCCACTCTCTCTTCATTGTCAGAAGACACGCATCAAAGAATGCCATTGCTGAAATCGTGAAACAAACAAAAAACAATAAAATTACAAGCAAATATGCACAGGTACTTTAATTTCTCCTTGTAGCGTATTTGCTGATAAATTATATTGAAAAAAAATTAGCTCTGAATAGAAGTTTCTTAAAGGTAGGATACACCATTGGTAATTGCTTGAATTATCATAAATGGGTAGATATGGGGCGTTGTATTTTATAGTAAATACCGTTTAACTGACCTGTCCGAAGTTTTACAATCATGGACGCCGAGAAAATCACGAAAAACAGCGTTTGTTTTCAACCGGCGTCGAGCAAATTTTTCTTTAAAAAATTATATTTTTCAGAATAATTACAGGATATCTAGCACAATCATTTTGCTGGATGCCTAGAATCATTATTTACTTTCAAATGAGTAAGATCTTTCTTAATAATTTGGTAGTAAATATTTTTGATATCTGCAAATGGTGTATCCTACCTTTAAAGGTAGTATACACCATTGGTAATTTTTTGAATTATCAGGAATGGGTGGATTTGAGGGGTTGTATTTCATATTAAATATCGTTTAACTGACCTGTCCGAAGTTTTACAATCATGGTTGCTGAGAAACGCCACAAAAACGACGTTCGTTTTTAACCGGAGTCGGGCAGTTTTTCTTATGTTGTTTTTGTTTTTTTCGCGATCGCCGTCCGGCAAGAATGAATTTTGGTTTATACAATTCAATTTTTTGAAACAATTACAGGATATCTAGGTCCCTCATTTTGCTGGATGCCTACAATCATTATTTACTTTCAAATAAGTAAGATATTTCTTAATAATTCGGTAGTAAATATTTTTGATATCTGCAAATGGTGTATCCTACCTTTAAGTGAAACCAGTGTTAAGGCAAGTTCATACTTAGAAATTGATGCCACCAAGCAATCGCTACGAAATTCGCCTAAGACAGTTCAAATGTTTTCAACTTAGGGCTGTCTATCAGAGCCGGGTACCCGACCGTTGATGTCACTCAGAAACCAGTTCTAGATTATAGAATCGAGTAGTGTAAGCAACTTTACAAATCACATAGTAACTCCTCAGACGAAGAAAAAAAAAGGTTTTGAATGTCATTTGTTCGGAATCTTCAAAGTAAAATGTATTACAGTAAGGTACCGTGCTCAAGAACACCATTCTTTATTCATCTTACCTCCCTCTGGCGTTGTAAAACTGTGAACGAGTTCGGCAATCTTATCAGCCATGTCTTCCTGAATCAGTGGCTTATCACACATCCACATGCAGTAGAATAGCCCCTTCCACAGCCGCAATAGTTCTTGCTCCATATCTACATCTGGAAAGACAGTCGTAGGAGGGGTTAAATATGTGACCCACCACGCCAAAACCAGACGGAAGTAGGCAAATGCCATTTCGAGATACGGCATTGTACACACAAAAAATTGGTTGCCGGTCGATTTCTTTTTCTTTTTCATAAATCGTTAGTTAAAAATCTAATTTATAGGCTGTTCATGTTTAAACCTTTTTAAAAATCCCCGAAAGTGATAATATCGACCTTCTCCCGATTTTTGCTCAATAGTGTATGATAATGATGAACAACTTTAGTGCTCGTTTTCTCAAAAGCATCCCTTGACACTTCCTAACTTCAAAAAGATGTAACTTCAAAAGTATACTGTACCACTTATTTGAGTCCACTATAGCTTATTTTAAAGCTTAAAACGCTAGCAATCCAATGGTATAAAAATCTCTCATATGAAAAATGTTGACTTCAGCCTGGTTTTGGGGTGGTGGGTCACATATGTCATGTGACCTACTCCAACAAAACAAGAAACAAGTTATATTTTGGTGAAATTTTGTTGTCTATATATGTAGGCTTATTTAGCTTTAATTTGACACCAGATCCAGTATGGGTGGTTTGGTTCATCAGCTAGTTATTACAAAAGGAAGTAGATATTTAGCTGTCGCCGGCAAAATTTAAGTAAACATTATTTTGCCGTCTAGCTTGTGCAGCATTATGATTTGTATTAAATTACCATCATCGTTTGAGCAAGAACCTGTGGCCAAGTGGATATAGCATGTGTGATTTACGAGTGAGAGGTTCCATCCAGATATGCAATCCAAACAAAGAACAACCTACCCAGCTAACGTTTTAAATTATTTTTACAAACATTTATTTGTATTTTTAATATTTTTCCCCCCATAAATATAGAACCTCGGGCCGCCTATTCTTCTTTTTTAATTATCCAACATTTATTATTATTTAATGTTCAGATCGATCATGTTGTGGCTCTGCAGGGATGAAGATTTCACTAGGAAATAGGGTAATTCGGAAATAGTCCGAATTTGCAAAAGGGACTGATTCCTGTCTCATGAACATAATGAAGTCACAACGACAATGTTGGCGCGGAACCAGACTATAAGATCCCGCACGACGGTGTTGGAACTCAACTTGTATCCACAAATTAATACAAACACCGATGAATTACCTCCCTGCTTTAAAGATCGAGCAGCGATCCATCTCTTCAGCTTTTTCACTGTCCTCTCTCGAATCTTGGTCACGTTTCCAGCTAATCTTTGGGCGAAATGAACATCCAAGCCGAACTTAAAATTGTCTTCCATGGTCGTCGCCATCTTGCTTATGGAGCCCACGTGTTTCACTTTTTCGGATACTTGGTGCCGCGATATTAAAGGGGAACTCTTGAATTTTGAGTCTCTCTAAACCCTACTTCCATAATTTGTAGGCTAGCAATTTCAAGCAATCGCCATGATATGATATTTAAAACTGCAAGGACTGGTAAATTTATTGCAATTTTGTTTGGCTTTTCGAAAGGGTCGATTTTGTTAAATCAAAAAAAAGTATGATATTTTGCTTTTTAAATGGTGCTTGTGACTGGTAAACAGACTGAGTTTTAAGTCTTTAATGAAAATTAAAGGTAAATTGGATACTTTATTAAGTCTCGCATTGTTTACACAACATTGTAATCTAAAAAAATGTACATATAAAAAAAAACTACAAAACATAACAAATTCGTTCAATTACCAGTTTGTCAGATTCTATTTCTCTTTAGTTCCGTGTCCATGATGATTGTTTCCTAAGCCATAATTTTATCGCAGTAGCCCTATATGTCTTAATCTTTGCTATAACGGTCATGTTTTATTCAGGAGGGATCAAGCCATTTTTGTATTGTTTTACGTTTGTGGATGACGGATTTAATTCAAGCTATTTTGTTTTCTCTTTATTGGGTACATGTATTTGTGATCAAACTCTAAATAATTTTAATTTCGTTTTTGTTTGTTCTTACTCCTCTGGTTTTCAACCCCCACCTCCTCGTTACTCCTATTCATACTTCTTTGTTAGTTCTTCCCTTTGATCTCCACCCTGGACCCCTTTCCTTGTGGCTTTACCCCTCTGTTTTTGTTCCTACCCTGCCTTTGATCCTACCCACACTGACCTCACCCTTTAATCCCTCAGCCTAATCCTCCTTTTGTTGTTTGTTCTATTGAACTCTGTGCTTTTTTCTTTTGTGTTTTTTCAGTGTCAATGATGTGCATCATGCTGTATTTTGCCCTATTATGTTTGTTTATTGTACACAGCCATTTTGTCTCTGAAGAAGATCTTGTTAAGATCGAAATATTAGGCCCTCTTAACTTATTTGATTTCTATCTATTTTATTAGAATTTCTCTTTAAAGTCATACGCGCCTTTTATGAATATATAGTTCGGATCTGGTTAATAGTCTTACACTAGAGGGCGCAATTTTGTGTTCCAGCAGCGCAGCTCAGAAACAGTAAAAAAAAAAGGGGGCGGCGGTGATGTCGAGTTTAACTCTTCTTAATACTTGTTACTGTTAGTTTTAAAATGGCATTTCTCGACATTCGGCTGAAGAAAGTCAGCAAAATATACCACGAAGGGGTAAATATTTATGTAGGCCTATTTCCGACTAAGTAAATGTGTTGTTGGAAAGATGCAGTTTGTGCACAAAGTAGGCCTATAAAAGTATAATAAACTTACAAACCGCTGGCGCGACGTATAACGCAGTGACTATCCTATTCTTGAACGTAGAGGGCGCTGTACCCGGGCCACTTCCTGTTTGCCACGGTCGCTGCATTAATGTTATTGTTAATGTTATTTTATCCAGTTGAAAACATCGGGAGGTAAATGCACTAATAAGTCATGTGTAAGTCGTAGCCAAAAGCTTTTTTTTTCAACTCGCATTGAGCTGAGGTCACGCAAAGTTGCGTTTTGATAATTACTGCTTTCTTTTACATGTTTTGTTACTTTGACCATGGAGGAATTCCTTCTTATTCCTCCATGCTTTGACTTTCAATGTTTTGCTCTCTACACTCGTACCCCTCCTCTTCTCTCCCATCCCACTATACTCTGCTTTTCATTCCACTTTTATTTCAGTCTGTACTCTTATGATCCACACGTAAAATGTATACATCCTGTTGGTGTTACATATCTACTTGTAGATTTATCCGTTCAATATCATGTATTGTCTGTATGATTGTTGCTTGTTTTGGCCGAATAAATAATAATAATAATAATAATAATAATAAGTGATTAGAAGATAATTCATAAATATCCAGTTACACTACAGCCCCAATATTTAAATGTTTAAGCCGTGGCTATTTTTACGTGACCGTAGTAAACCTACGTACTTTTGCTATTTTAACGTGAGTTCTGGTTGCGCAAGCGCAGTCCCTAGTTAATTGTATACAGTCCCTATTTTTTCGTTTACACACCTTTTATACCTTTTACTATAAGACCCCATCTTATCTAGATGAGATTATTAACTACAAATTTCAGTTAATAGAAAAAGGAATAAAAGTAGTGTATACGAAAAACTAGGGACTGTATATAATTATTAAACTAGGGATTGTATCCATTTATTTTGGTGAATTATGGCTGTCAACCGTCGTTGGTCTTCATACGTTCCGCGCGTATTGAGTTTCCCTTGTTTGTGTCGGGAACCAGTTATATCACGTAAAAATAGTAGGGTTACAGTCACGTAAAAATAGCCACTAGGTCTGGGAGCTCCGGGTTTTACCAACTGCCATTGGTTACGGCCTGGGTACTCAATTCCATTATCTGGAAAAGGTTCCTGACATCAACGGTCGGGTACTTGGGTATCCGGGTACCTGGGTACTTGGGTATCCGGGTACCTGGGTACTTGGGTATCCGGGTACCTGGGTACTTGGGTATCCGGGTACTTGGGTACTTGGGTACTTGGGTATCCGGGTACTTGGGTACTTGGGTATCCGGGTACCTTGGTACTTGGGTATCCAGGTACCTGGGTACTTGGGTATCCGGGTACTTGGGTACTTGGGTATCCGGGTACCTTGGTACTTGGGTATCCGGGTACTTGGGTATCCGGGTACCCGCTCCTGATGCACGGCCCTAATTGTACATACACTGTACGTGATGTATGTATATGACTAGACCTGTTGCCCTACTGCTAACCTCTCTCTCCTCCAAACACACACACACACAGGACGTGCTAGCAGGACTGGTGGTTGTGCAGAGTAAATCGGACGTTCAGCACCAGGGCATTACGCTGGTCGTCGACGGCTCGGTCAACTTGCAGCTTAGCTCTAAGAATGTGGGGCTGTTTGAGGCATTCTACAACTCCATCAAGGTAGAATTAGACAACAGATGAAGGCTGTGTCCTGGTGTAACATTTGTCATCGTTATTTTACAAGAGTTTTATTCAAGTCCCTGCAAGTCCATCAAGTCCTTAACGAGTCTGTCAGTCTCAAGTCAAGTCACTAGCAAAGGCGGGCATGATGTGTTTTTGCATTCAAAGCGGACACCGTCCTTAGATGGATGTGATTTCAACCAAAGATTTTCAAATTCACATTTAAATGATCCGAATTCACATCCTCTTCCAAATTCACTAGTAAATTACTCTAAGAGTTAGGGCTCAGTGTGTACACTTTGTCATATGTGACCCAGCGCGAGTAACTGAGACATTTTGAGGCAAAAATTAAAAATTGAGATTTTGATTTCATCATTTAAAGCTTGTTTAGCTTTAAATGATGAAATCAAAATCTAAATTTTTATTTTTGCCTCAAAGTGTCTCATTTACTCGCGCTGGGTCACATATGGTGTTGGGATTTGCCAGGATGGGTGTGGTTCGTAGTAAATTACTCTAGGGAATTAGGGTTAATTTTGTCCTGTGTTATGCTGCACTTTTGGTGTCATCTATTGTTTATTACAATGCTTTGTTTTATATAATAAACATATTGTCTCTTTTGGTTTCTTGGATACTTCCAGCCGTTACAGCTGTTGAATTATGTAGTCAATGTTGCCAAGCCGGGGAAAGTTCCGGCTGGAAAGACGGAAATCCCGTTTGAGCTGCCATTGAAACCAAAGGCCAATAAGAGCCTGTATGAGACGTACCATGGAGTGTTCGTCAATATTCAGGTATACAGACTTTTTAGTTTTCCTATTTTTTCCACTTTTCTTTTTTTTTTTTTTTTTTTACCTTGCAATTACTTTGCCAGGATCCTTTTTTTCTGGAAATTCCTACTATTTTCAATTTTGTAATTTTGTTACACAATTCTGAAAAACGTAATTTTTTTTTAACGGTGTTTGACACTGTCATTTGTAAATCGGACAACGAAAGGGTTTGGGTGCAGGAGTACTGCAATTGTACTTGTACTTCATAGAGCTGAGATTCAGATGGAGCATAGGTATTTGAGTACAGAACATGACAAATGAGGAGTATGATGCTGTGGACATAGGTGAATATCACCAAAAACAGCTCTTGAAAACCCGGTCCTAGGCCGTTTTCCAAACCCCAGCTTCGTCTTTAGCTTTGTTTATGCAGTTTGGCAATGGTGATGGAGCCCGAGAAAGAGCCTATTAGGTTTGGGTTTGGAAAACGGCTCACATTTTGTCCTTCAATGTCTTTCTTTGTACTTTTGTCCTGCTTTTTAGTTTGTTTGTTTGTTTTTTTGTATTTTTATCCTACTTTTTTCCAACTGAAATTTGTGATCTGTTTTGTTTTGGTTTTGGTTTCCTTCAGTATATTTTAGTTTTTTTCACAAGATAGCTAAATTGAAACCGAAACTAACTCGACCTGACCCGACCCGACCCGACCTGACTTGACCCGACCCGTCCCAACCCGAATCGACCCGACCCAACTGTATTGACATGTCACAATGCTATCAATTTAAGCAACTCTTCAAACCTTTAATAAGTCTTTATTAGACGTATTATACACGCAAAGTTTTCCTCAGATTCAAAACGGATGACGCATAAACACGTCACGAGCAAGGCCGGAAATGTCTGTCAGCAGCAAGCAAGGCCGAAAATGCGTTGATGTGCTTCCCGATACCATCGGCCTGAACCCGCCTCGGATCAAGTTTTGTTAAAAATAATCCCACGCCTCGGCTCAATGAATGTTACAATAATCCCGGCGCGAAATGGTAAAGCCAAATGCTTGATCTTCCCTCACACTATCACTTATTTTTAAATTAACGCACCACAGTACACAATCAAGGGGGATATGAAGCGCCCTCTGCTGGCCAAAGACCTGAACAAGACCATCGAGTTTATCGTCGAGTACAAGGAGAAGAAGGAGAAGGCGGAGCCTAAGCCGGTGTCCTTTGCCATCACGCCGGAATCATTACAGAACATTAAGGATGTAAGTAAGGCAGCGCCATATTTTTGTAGGGGAACCAGTTAGAGTGTACAAGTGGAAGAGTTAACAGGTAGGATATACCATTGGTAATTGCTTGAATTGTCATAAATGGGTAGATTTGAGGGGTTGTATTTTATAGTAAATATCGTTTAACTGACCTGTCAGAAGTTTTACAATTATGAATGCCGAGAAAAGCACGAAAAACAGCGTTCGTTTTTAACCGGCGTCGGGCAGTGGTTCTGATGTTGTTCTTGTTTTTTTAGCAATCGCTGTCCGGCGATCATGATTTTTTATTTTGTTTTATAAAATTAAATTGTTCATGAGAATTACAGGATATCTAGCGCAATCTTTTTGCTGGATGCCTAGAATCCATATTTACTTTCAAATAAGTAAGATATTTCCTAATATTTTGGAGGTACATTTTTTCGGTATCTGCAAATGGTGTATCCTGCTTTTAATGATTCTAAACTCCCTGTGAAATTATTCCCTCTGACATGCTGTCATTTTGAAGAAAATAGCAAAAAGATTGTCATTTTCCAAGATTTGTTTCAGAGATGCACTTTTGGAAATTTTGACAAATAATGTGGTCAAGCATTTAAATGGCGTACTTGTGGGTGCTATTATTGGTCATTTCAGTGCGTTATATACGCGTGTACCACGTAGCTGCAATAGTCCGTATTATTAAACGTAGAGGGCGCTGTGCTCACGGTATTTGGGGGTATAATTAAAAGTTATTAGGAGATAATTCACGTCAGTTTAAATATTCTTACAGCTCCGAAATATATTTGTTTCTAATATTAAATTTTTAGATAAAAGTAAAGTTACTCAGACTACTTCAATAAACTTCAATTTTGCCTGTGTTGGGTACCCAGAAAATGGCGTCTTACAGCGCCCTCATGCGGCCAAAAATACGGCGCATTGGCTGGATGAGAACACGCCCTGAACGCAGATTGTAGTCGCAATTCAAATTGTGACTCGGATATTTTTTAATTGAAATATTAATCTTGGAATATTGTCTTCTCGAAATTGGCGTTCACAGCGCTAAACAAAAACGCTACGCCAACCTGACTGTAGGGTTAAAAATTGATTGGTTTGAATTTTTACAGAAAGGAGGACTGCCTCGTTTTAGCATCAAGGGCAAGCTGGACTCGGCCATTTGCTGCATCAAGAACCCCCTGACAGGCACGGTGGTCATCGACTATTGCGACGCGCCCATCAAGTCTGTAGAGATACAGCTGGTGCGGGTCGAGACGTGCGGTTGCGCAGAGGGCTACGCTAGAGACGGTTAGTGGTCAGTGCGTGTGTCATGATGCCTGTGCCTTTCTCTGTAGCACAGAAGTGAAGAGTAATGATGTTAATGCATCTGGTTGGGTTGATCAGGCCAAACCAACCCGAAATATGACAGAACTGTTTCTAATATCACAACAAATTCATGTCGATCGTCTCTTTCTCTTTTTCACTTTTGTGGTAGTACTGTGCATAATAGTACGGCTCCTCTTGTTTCAGAATTTTTTTTCAGAGTTGTATTTTGATGAGTCCCTGCAAGTTCTTTTACAGGTCGTTTAACAGTTCACGAGTCCAGTTCACGAGTCCAGTCGCGAGTCCAGTCGCGAGTCCAGTCGCGAGTCCAGTCGCGAGTCCAGTCGCGAGTCCAGTCGCGAGTCCAGTCGCGAGTCCATTCGCGAGTCCAGTCGCGAGTCCAGTCGAGAGTCCAGTCGAGAGTCCAGTCGCGAGTCCAGTCGCGAGTCCAGTCGCGAGTCCAGTCGCGAGTCCAGTCGCGAGTCCAGTCGCGAGTCCAGTCGAGAGTCCAGTCGCGAGTCCAGTCGCGAGTCCAGTCGCGAGTCCAGTCGCGAGTCCAGTCGCGAGTCCAGTCGCGAGTCCAGTCGAGAGTCCAGTCGCGAGTCCAGTCGCGAGTCCAGTCGCGAGTCCAGTCGCGAGTCCAGTCGAGAGTCCAGTCGCGAGTCCAGTCGCGAGTCCAGTCGAGAGTCCAGTCGCGAGTCCAGTCGCGAGTCCAGTCGCGAGTCCAGTCGCGAGTCCAGTCGCGAGTCCAGTCGCGAGTCCAGTCGCGAGTCCAGTCGCGAGTCCAGTCGCGAGTCCAGTCGCGAGTCCAGTCGAGAGTCCAGTCGAGAGTCCAGTCGAGTGTCCCGTCGAGAGTCCCGTCGAGAGTCCAGTCGAGAGTCCAGTCGAGAGTCCAGTCGAGAGTCCAGTCGCGAGTCCAGTCGCGAGTCCAGTCGCGAGTCCAGTCGCGAGTCCAGTCGCGAGTCCAGTCGCGAGTCCAGTCGCGAGTCCAGTCGCGAGTCCAGTCGAGAGTCCAGTCGCGAGTCCAGTCGAGAGTCCAGTCGCGAGTCCAGTCGCGAGTCCAGTCGCGAGTCCAGTCGCGAGTCCAGTCGCGAGTCCAGTCGAGTGTCCAGTCGAGTGTCCCGTCGAGAGTCCCGTCGCGAGTCCAGTCGAGAGTCCAGTCGAGAGTCCAGTCGCGAGTCCAGTCGCGAGTCCAGTCGCGAGTCCAGTCGAGAGTCCAGTCGCGAGTCCAGTCGCGAGTCCAGTCGCGAGTCCAGTCGCGAGTCCAGTCGCGAGTCCAGTCGCGAGTCCAGTCGCGAGTCCAGTCGCGAGTCCAGTCGCGAGTCCAGTCGCGAGTCCAGTCGCGAGTCCAGTCGCGAGTCCAGTCGCGAGTCCAGTCGCGAGTCCAGTCGCGAGTCCAGTCGCGAGTCCAGTCGCGAGTCCAGTCGCGAGTCCAGTCGCGAGTCCAGTCGCGAGTCCAGTCGCGAGTCCAGTCGCGAGTCCAGTCGCGAGTCCAGTCGCGAGTCCAGTCGCGAGTCCAGTCGCGAGTCCAGTCGCGAGTCCAGTCGCGAGTCCAGTCGCGAGTCCAGTCGCGAGTCCAGTCGCGAGTCCAGTCGCGAGTCCAGTCGCGAGTCCAGTCGCGAGTCCAGTCGCGAGTCCAGTCGCGAGTCCAGTCGAGAGTCCAGTCGAGAGTCCAGTCGAGAGTCCAGTCGAGAGTCCAGTCGAGAGTCCAGTCGAGAGTCCCGTCGAGTGTCCCGTCGAGAGTCCAGTCGAGAGTCCAGTCGAGAGTCCAGTCGAGAGTCCAGTCGAGAGTCCAGTCGAGAGTCCATTCAGCAGGCGCTTTCCATCGCGATATATTGCGTCTTGGGTTTCGTTACCCGCTGCTTATGTTACAAAAACACGGCAGCCAAATAGGCCAATCAGCAGCTTTGTCAGGATGTCTGCACCAAATGACGTCACAGTGGACACTGATTAGTTGGCATGCAGGGTTTGCATAAATCTGCATGTTCACATATATCAGACATTGGTTTGAAGATGGCTCTGTTAACCAGTTCGCGCCGTGATTATTTTGATATCGACCCAGCCCAGGTGCGGGAATCTCTTTTCACAAAACTTAATCCGAGTCGGGTTTAGGCCGATATCAGTAAAAAAAGCTCACCCAGCCTCGCTTGCTGCGAATCGGTCACTGACATATATTTCTGTCCTTGCTCATGACGTGTTTATCCGTAATCCGTTTCGAATCTCGGGAAAACTTTGCGTGTATATGTATACGTCATACGACGCAAAAGGGGTAACTAACATCTGATACTCGACTAGGAACTTGCAGGCACTTAAATAGAACTCTGTTTTTGTGTGTTTTTGTTACCACAGCGACTGAGATTCAGAACATTCAGATTGGCGAGGGGGATGTGTGCCGGGGGATCACCATCCCGATGTACATGGTCTTTCCTCGACTCTTCACCTGCCCGACGCTAGCCACCAGTAACTTCAAAGTTGGTGAGACAACACTTTCTATTAACCAGTTCGCGCCGGGATTATTTTAACAACGCCGAGCCGACGGGCGGGATTATTTTTAACGAAACTCGATCCAAAGCGTGTTCAGGCTGATAGTGCCGGGAAGCACACCCACGCATTTCCGGCCTTGCGCGCTGCTGACATACATTTCCGAACTTGAACTTGGCGTGTTTATGCGTCATCCGTTTTGAATTTTGGGAAATGTTTGCGTTTATATACGTCATCCGGCGCGAACTGGTTAACCCTAATTATAACCCCCTAATGGTTCCCAAAGGACTTGCCTGCTAAATCCTACAGATTTAAACTGCGACTCCAACACAGTCCAACTTACCAAGTTGTTGGGTACCTGAACTTGAATTGCCTGCTAAATGACTTGCCGGCTAAATCCAACAGGTCCCACTGGAAATGTCAACTAGTTGGATCCTGTAGGATTCAGCAGGTTTTTTTTTCGATTGACAAAAAAAAATTGCACAGTTTATAACACAAACCATTCTCAGTCCTCCAACATCATTATGATTTTGCACACACCCTAGGGAGTAAGGGTTAATGCAGATTTGGTCACCACGTCCCTTCGAAAGCTATGTGTGCATTTATATGCATGTAGTGCACATGCGCAGTTGGAAAACAAAACATGCTTTATTGGTCACTGTCACTGATCTTTTTCACCTTTTCCGTCATCAGAATTTGAAATCAACTTGGTGATCGTCCTGCAAGATGATCACCTGATTACAGAGAACTTCCCCATCAAGTTAACACGCTTCTAGACACCGATGACTCACTGGTTTTCAGCATCGTCCTCATACTGCTGGATAGTGCTGTGGCTTCTAGACACCGATGACTCACTGGTATCCAACATCGTCCTCATACCGCTGGATAGTCTTGTGGCTATCCAGACACCGATGACTCACTGGTATCAAACATCATCCCTATACCGCTGGATAGTCCTGTGGCTATCTAGACAGCAATGAATCACTGGTATCAAACATTGTCCTCATACCGCTAGATAGTGCTGTGGCTATCTAGACACCGATGACTCACTGGTATCAAACATCGTCCTCATACTGCTGGATAGTGCTGTGGCTAACTAGACACCGATGACTCACTGGTATCAAACATCGTCCTCATACTGCTGGATAGTGCTGTGGCTATCTAGACAGCAATGAATCACTGGTATAAAACATTGTCCTCATACCGCTAGATAGTGCTGTGGCTATCTAGACACCGATGACTCACTGGTATCAAACATCGCCCAGGTGAAAATTCCAGTTGAAACCAGTTAAACTTTCAACTGGTTTCAACTGTTTTAAACTGGAATTAACTGGTATCCAACTGGTACGTGATGGCATCAACTGGTAGCTCAACCGGATTCAACAAAAACCAGTTGAAACCAGTTGTAAGCAGTTAAAGAACCAGTTACCAACTGGTAATTTGTGTGGCGACAATAGGAACCAGTTGAAACCAGTTGTAGGAACATTTACCAACTGGTCAATCTTGTGGCGACAATAGGAAACAGTTTAAACCAGTTGAAGAAACCAGTTACCAACTGGTCATTCTTGTGCCAACAATAGGAAACAGTTCAGACCAGTTGAAGGAACCAGTTATACCAACTGGTCATTCTTGTGCCGACAACAGGAAACAGTTCAAACCAGTTGAAGGAACCAGTTACGTACCCTGAACTGGTCTTTCTTATTAACAATAACCAGTTGAAACCAATTGTTGAAACCAGTTACATGTACCAACTGGTCAAGTGAACAGGAACCAAATGAAACATTCTTTAACAGTCGAATTACATCCCCAACAGAATCAACAGACAGCACATTTTCCCCAACTTGATTTATTAAAAATACCTATTGCCAAGAACCAACATCCCCCTCGACTTCTAAAAAAATCAGTGGCAAAAATCAGTGGCAAGAACCAGTTGCAAGAACCAGTTGCAAGAACCAGTTGCAAGAACCGGTTGCAAGAACCGGTTTCAAGAACCAGTTTCAAGAACCAGTTTCAAGAACCAGTTGCAAGAACCAGTTGCAAGAACCAGTTGCAAAAACCAGTTGCAAAAACCAGTTGCAAAAACCAGTTGCAAGAACCAGTTGCAAGAACCAGTTGCAAGAACCAGTTGCAAGAACCAGTTGCAAGAACCAGTTGCAAGAACCAGTTGCAAGAACCAGTTGCAAGAACCAGTTGCAAGAACCAGTTGCAAGAACCAGTTGCAAGAACCAGTTGCAAGAACCAGTTGCAAGAACCGGCTGCAAGAACCGGTTGCAAGAACCGGTTGCAAAAACCGGTTGCAAAAACCGGTTGCAAAAACCGGTTGCAAAAACCAGTTGCAAAAACCAGTTGCAAAAACCAGTTGCAAAAACCAGTTGCAAAAACCAGTTGCAAAAACCAGTTGCAAAAACCAGTTGCAAAAACCAGTTGCAAGAACCAGTTGCAAGAACCAGTTGCAAGAACCAATTGCAAGAACCAGTTGCAAGAACCAGTTGCAAGAACCAGTTGCAAGAACCAGTTGCAAGAACCAGTTGCAAGAACCAGTTGCAAGAACCAGTTGCAAGAACCAGTTGCAAGAACCAGTTGCAAGAACCAGTTGCAAGAACCAGTTGCAAGAACCAGTTGCAAGAACCAGTTGCAAGAACCAGTTGCAAGAACCAGTTGCAAGAACCAGTTGCAAGAACCAGTTGCAAGAACCAGTTGCAAGAACCAGTTGCAAGAACCAGTTGCAAGAGCCAGTTGCAAGAACCAGTTGCAAGAACCAGTTGCAAGAACCAGTTGCGCCAAACCATGCATTTGCCCAAACCATGCAGTTGCCCAAACCATGCAGTTGCCCAAACCATGCAGTTGCCCAAACCATGCAGTTGCCCAAACCATGCAGTTGCCCAAACCATGCAGTTGCCCAAACCATGCAGTTGCCCAAACCATGCAGTTGCCCAAACCATGCAGTTGCAAAAACCATGCAGTTGCAAAAACCATGCAGTTGCAAAAACCATGCAGTTGCAAAAACCATGCAGTTACAAAATCCAGTTGAAAAAAACAGTTGCAACAACCAGTTGCGCCAAACCATGCAGTTGCGAAAACCAGTTGAAAAACCAGTTGCAAAACCAGTTGCAATAGTCGATGTTAAATTGTGGTATTTTGTCCAAAAAATGCACTTTGGTGACATTATATGTAATTATTCAAACGATTCCATGATTGAATTTATATTTTTGTGCAAACATAGTTAAAAATTCCCATTACATTCCATTCGTATTCAAATTTTGACATTATTCATAAAAACTAGCTGTGACTATGTCGTGGACAAAAAAGTGTAGTATAAAACTAACTAACGACAATGGCTAAGTGTAGTACGTATTTAGTAGGTAATATATAATAGGAGTAGGTTATTATTGTATGTATACCTACTTCCCCCTAGTAATGTTTAATAAGTAAATTCCATTGGTATTAATTGCGGAATTCCACGCTGTTGTTATAAGAACGTTCATTGAATTTTTTTTTTTTTCAAAACCAGTTCAATACCAGTTAAACCAGTTCAATACCAGTTAAACCAGTTCAATACCAGTTCAATACCAGTTAAACCAGTTCAATACCAGTTCAATACCAGTTAAACCAGTTCAATACCAGTTAAACCAGTTCAATACCAGTTAAACCAGTTCAATACCAGTTAAACCAGTTCAATACCAGTCACCAATTCCCAGTTGAACTGGGTTGAGACCAGTTCGACTGGTTTTAACTGGTCCCAACTGGTCCAGTTCAACTGGTTTCAACTGGAATTTTCACCTGGGCGTCCTCATACTGCTGGATAGTGCTGTGGCTATCTAGACACCAATGACTCACTGGTATCAAACATTGTCCTCATACCGCTAGATAGTGCTGTGGCTATCTAGACACCAATGACTCACTGGTATCAAACATCGTCCTCATACCGCTAGATAGTGCTGTGGCTATCTAGACACCAATGACTCACTGGTATCAAACATCGTCCTCATACTGCTAGATAGTGCTGTGGCTATCTAGACACCAATGACTCACTGGTATCAAACATCGTCCCTATACCGCTAGATAGTGCTGTGGCTATCTAGACACCGATGACTCACTGGTATCAAACATCGTCCTCATACTGCTAGATAGTGCTGTGGCTAACTAGACACCAATGACTCACTGGTATCTAGCATCATCCTCACAGGACAGTACATACTTTGCTAAACAAACCGAAGACTTTGGACGATCAGAATCTTATATCCATTAAGCTTTTAAGACAAAAGCATTCAAAACACTGAAGCCCAAAGACGTGAAAACTTGGTGTTGGAATGAAAAACGTAAACTATAGAACTATAGTACTATAGATCTCCTTTTCACGTATTACAGTCAAACCTTGATATAGTGGCCATCGACAGTGCCGGTTTCCGTGGCCACTATACGCAAGTGGCCACTATAGCAAGGCTTACACACATGTATGTACATGTACATACACACATTCGCATTTTTGTATCACTGTGGAGACATGGCTTTGTTCTCGTGTACAAAATGGTTAGAAAGTCGAGCACGTTTTTCAAAATGCTCCCATTTTAACCATAATTTTTTTCCTGGGTTGAAATTTCGACCCAATATACCCTATATTATACCCTAACCCAAACACTAACCCTAACCCACATCCTAATCCTAGTTTTTGAGTAATTTAAGTAAAATCCCAAAATCTAATTCGTGAAATTCCCAGTGGAGAACTATTCATCTATAGAAATTTACCCTCCGGAGACGTTTTGTCTCCATTGTACACATTGTGTTCATGTCTCCAGAGGGTACCGTATTTCGCACCACATGTGCTGGCATAATGAATGTACGTAGTACGTGTACATGCACACCTATGCATTTACATAAAACTAAGCACCCACGATCTGACGTTTTATAAAACGAGCACGCTTACGTACATTTACATGTAATAAAACATGTTTGTTTAAAACACGAGTATGAAGTCCAGGAACAGGGGAGATTTCAAGGTCATTGGAGGGCGCACTTCATTTCGGAGGCCGGAGTACACAGGTTTCACGGCAATGCAATTGTACACATTTTATTTGCTGTGGGTTATTATGGGTTGGCCACTGGCCGCGTTACGCAGTGGCCGCATTAGCAAGACGTGGTAACGGTATGTTTATGCAAGAATCAAACTGGGACCAAGCAAAGGTGGCCAGTTAAGCCAGGTGGCCGCTGTATCAAGGTGGCCGCAATGGCAGGTTTACAAAAAGTTGATAATGTGGCCTAGTGTTTACGTCTTCGGGCCAAACAGTGGAAGTCCCAAGTTAAAGTTTGTTTTCTAACATCTAATACTGACTACATTTATTGTCTACTGTCAATGTTTGTCTCGTTTTGTTTGCAAACAAAAAACAGCTCAATATTTAACAATAGTAAACAAAGTACTCGAAAAGTACTCTGTATCTGTATCTGTCACCATCTTGGATCACCCCAAAATACAAGAAGGTCCCTGCAAGTCCTTTTACAAGTCCTTTCACAAGTCCTTTCACAAGTCCTTTCACAAGTCCTTTCACAAGTCCAGTCACAAGTCCAGTCACAAGTCCAGTCACAGGTCCTTTCATAAAGCTAGTCAAAAGTCCAGGCACAAGTCCAGTACTCTGAAAAGTACTCTGTATCTGTATCTGTCGCCATCTTGGGTCACCCAAAAATACTAGAATGTCCCGGCAAGTCCTTTCACAAGTCCTTTCACACAAGTCCAGTCACAAGTCCTTCCATAAAGCCAGTCTCAAGTCCAGTCTCAAGTCAAGTCACAAGTCCAGTCACAAGTCCAGTCACAAGTCCAGTCACAAGTCCTTCAATAAAGTACTCGAAAAGTACTCTGTATCTGTATCTGTCACCATCTTCCATCACCCAAAAATACTAGAAGGTCCCTGCAAGTCCTTTCACAAGTCCTTTCACAAGTCCTTTCACAAGTCCTTTCACAAGTCCTTTCACAAGACCTTTCACAAGTCCTTTCACAAGACCTTTCACAAGTCCTTTCACAAGTCCTTTCACAAGTCCTTTCACAAGTCCTTTCACAAGTCCTTTCACAAGTCCAGTCACAAGTCCAGTCACAAGTCCTTTTACAAAGCTAGTCGTAAGTCCAGGCACAAGTCCAGTACTCTGAAAAGTACTCTGTATCTGTATCTGTCACCATCTTGGGTCACCCAAAAATACTAGAAGGTCCCTGCAAGTCCTTTTACAAGTCCTTTCACATGTCCTTTCACAAGTCCAGTCACAAGTCCAGTCACAAGTCCAGTCACAAGTCCAGTCACAAGTCCAGTCACAAGTCCAGTCACAAGTCCAGTCACAAGTCCAGTCACAAGTCCAGTCACAAGTACTTTCATAAAGCCACTCAACAGTCCAGGCACAAGTCCAGGCACAAGTCCAGTCACAAGTCCTTCCATAAAGCCAGTCAGAAGTCCAGTCACAAGTCTAGTCTCAAGTCCTTCAATAAAGCCAGTCACAAGTCCTACAAGTCCAGTCACAAGTCCTTGCATAAAGCCAGTCGCAAGTAACTAGTTGAACAATGACAAAGGAATGCTCTCTTTAGCCGTTCATTGGGTAGCTAGTGACTTAACTTGAGACTGAAAGACTTGTGATGGACTTGCAGGGACTTAGGAACGGGTATGATGTGATTTTGCATTCAAAGTAGACACGGTCCTTATAGCAGGATGTGATATCAACAAAAGATTTCCCAAATCGCAAATGCTCCAAATTTACATCTTTTTTCAAGTTCACATTCTGGGTTAAGTCATTAAAATCCAAATTCACATCTGAAAACGAGGTAAAGGTTTATAAAATCCTCATAGTTGGGCCTTACATGTACTTCAAGCATGTGAAGGTCAAAGGTAAAAATTGTACACAAGTCTATGAGATGTGGCTGCAGCTACTACCATAGGCTCGTGTGTAATATAAAGCCACAGTCAAGTAATTCGGACATGGCCGTACATTGAATTGTATTATAATGATATTATCTTTAAATTTATAAATTTTATGAACAAATATATCAAAACCAATCAATTTTGTCAAGATTTCTGGCAATACTTTTGGGTAATGCCGTAAAGTTTGGCTAAAATGTATAATAATCACCGATATGGAACAGTTTGTTTTTATTTCATTTGTTTACAAAGTATAAGTGTGTAATTTGATATCTACGGTTTATTTAAACTTATTCATTATATTTATTATAATTAAGTAAGTTTTCAGTAGGGGTTTCAATAAAATCTGAAAAATATATTACAATACAGTAATGAACCTAATCATTTTTCCTCTGTGGCTTATTTTGAATGATAAATTTATTCCATTTGGAAAATTTACCATCTAACCAAAGAAAAATGGTGTACAAGCAAAACAATTCCATTGTTACATTTGATTAAAATGGCCAAAATTTTAGATTTTCAATAAGAAAAAGAAGTATGAGGTTAGCCTTGTATTTTTATAAAATAATTGCTAAATTTGAGCTTTTTCAAATATTGAAACAAATAAAGGGGTTAGCATTGCATAGTAAGTCTTGCATTTGTATTAAAAAAGATAAAAATAGTTGGGGGTTAATAATATTTTATTAAAAAGGGCAAACATTTGACTTTCGGAATATTACAAAATTGTAACCCTTACAAAATAACTTTGGGGAAATTAGAGACATTTTTGAATAAATAATATTTCGACCTAATTTCCATACAAATGCAAGGCTATCCCTTTACAAATCATTTTCACCATCTTGGATCACCCAAAAATACAAGAAGGTCCCTGCAAGTCCTTTTACAAGTCCTTTTACAAGTCCTTTCACAAGTCCTTTCACAAGTCCAGTCACAAGTCCTTTCATAAAGCTAGTCAAATGTCCAGGCACAAGTCCAGTACTCTGAAAAGTACTCTGTATCTGTATCTGTCACCATCTTGGGTCACCCAAAAATACTAGAAAGTCCAGTCACTAGTCCAGGTCCAGTCTCAAGTCCAGTCTCAAGTCCAGTCTCAAGTCCAGTCTCAAGTCCAGTCACAAGTCCAGTCACTAGTCCAGTCACAAGTCCAGTTTCAAGTCCAGTCTCAAGTCCAGTCTCAAGTCCAGTCTCAAGTCCAGTCTCAAGTCCAGTCACAAGTCCAGTCACAAGTCCAGTCACAAGTCCAGTCACAAGTCCAGTCACAAGTCCAGTCACAAGTCCAGTCATAAAGCTAGTGATAAAGCTAGTCAAAAGTCCAGGCACAACTCCAGTACTCTGAAAAGTACTCTGTATCTGTATCTGTCACCATCTTGGGTCACCCAAAAATACTAGAAGGTCCCTGCAAGTCCTTTCACAAGTCCTTTCACAAGTCCTTTCACAAGTCCTTTCACAAGTCCTTTCACAAGTCCTTTCACAAGTCCAGTCACAAGTCCAGTCACAAGTCCAGTCACAAGTCCAGTCACAAGTCCAGTCACAAGTCCAGTCACAAGTCCAGTCACAAGTCCAGTCACAAGTCCAGTCACAAGTCTAGTCACAAGTCCAGTCACAAGTCCAGTCACAAGTCCTTTTATAAAGCTAGTCAAAAGTCCAGGCACAAGTCCAGTACTCTGAAAAGTACTCTGTATCTGTATCGGTCACCATCTTGGGTCACCCAAAAATACTAGAAAGTCCAGTCACAAGTCCAGTCTCAAGTCCAGTCTCAAGTCCAGTCTCAAGTCCAGTCTCAAGTCCAGTCTCAAGTCCAGTCTCAAGTCCAGTCACAAGTCCAGTCACAAGTCCAGTCACAAGTCCAGTCACAAGTCCAGTCACAAGTCCAGTCACAAGTCCAGTCACAAGTCCAGTCACAAGTCCAGTCACAAGTCCAGTCACAAGTCCTTCAATAAAGTACTCGAAAAGTACTCTATCTGTATCTGTCACCATCTTCGATCACCCAAAAATACTAGAAGGTCCCTGCAAGTCCTTTCACAAGTCCTTTCACAAGTCCAGTCACAAGTCCAGTCACAAGTCCAGTCACAAGTCCAGTCACAAGTCCAGTCACAAGTCCAGTCACAAGTCCAGTCACAAGTCCAGTCACAAGTCCAGTCACAAGTCCAGTCACAAGTCTAGTCACAAGTCCAGTCACAAGTCCAGTCACAAGTCCTTTCATAAAGCTAGTCAAAAGTCCAGGCACAAGTCCAGTACTCTGAAAAGTAGTCTGTATCTGTATCTGTCACCATCTTGGGTCACCCAAAAATACTAGAATGTCCCTGCAAGTCATTTTACAAGTCCTTTCACAAGTCCAGTCACAAGTCCAGTCACAAGTCCAGTCACAAGTCCTTCCATAAAGCCAGTCTCAAGTCCAGTCACAAGTCCAGTCACAAGTCCGGTCACAAGTCCAGTCTCAAGTCCAGTCTCAAGTCCAGTCTCAAGTCCAGTCTCAAGTCCAGTCACAAGCCAGTCTCAAGTCGAGTCTTAAGTCCGGTCACAAGTCCGGTCACAAGTCCGGTCACAAGTCCGGTCACAAGTCCGGTCACAAATCCGGTCACAAGTCCGGTCACAAGTCCGGTCACAAGTCCGGTCACAAGTCCGTTCACAAGTCCGGTCACAAGTCCGGTCACAAGTCCGGTCACAAGTCCGGTCACAAGTCCGGTCACAAGTCCGGTCACAAGTCCGGTCACAAGTCCGGTCACAAGTCCGGTCACAAGTCCAGTCACAAGTCCAGTCACAAGTCCTTCCATAAAGCCAGTCTCAAGTCCAGTCACAAGTCCAGTCTCAAGTCCAGTCTCAAGTCCAGTCTCAAGTCCAGTCACAAGCCAGTCTCAAGTCGAGTCTTAAGTCCGGTCACAAGTCCGGTCACAAGTCCGGTCACAAGTCCGGTCACAAGTCCGGTCACAAATCCGGTCACAAGTCCGGTCACAAGTCCGGTCACAAGTCCGGTCACAAGTCCGGTCACAAGTCCGGTCACAAGTCCGTTCACAAGTCCGGTCACAAGTCCGGTCACAAGTCCGGTCACAAGTCCGGTCACAAGTCCGGTCACAAGTCCGGTCACAAGTCCGGTCACAAGTCCGGTCACAAGTCCGGTCACAAGTCCAGTCACAAGTCCAGTCACAAGTCCTTCAATAAAGTACTCGAAAAGTACTCGGTAATTGTATCTGTCACCATCTTCGATCACCCAAAAATACTAGAAGGTCCCTGCAAGTCCAGTCACAAGTCCTTTCATAAGTCCAGTCACAAGACCAGTCACAAGTCCTTTCACAAAGCTAGTCAAAAGTGCTGTGGCTATCTAGACACCGATGACTCACTGGTATCCAGCATCGTCCTCATACCGCTGGATAGGGCTGTGGCTATCTAGACACCGATGACTCACTGGTATCCAACATCGTCCTCATACTGCTGGATAGTGCTGTGGCTATCTAGACACCGATGACTCACTGGTATCAAACATCGTCCTCCTACCGCTAAATAGTGCTGTGGCTAACTAGACACCGATGTCTCACTGGTCTCTAGCATCATCCTTACTGGACAGTACAGTACAGGACAGTACATACTTTGTTAAACAAACCGAAGACTTTGGACAATCAGAATCTTATTTCCATTAAGCTTTTAAAACAAAAGCATTCAGTAACACTGTGAGGCCCAAAGACGTGAAAACTTTGTGTTGGAATGAAAAACATAAAGAGTACCATAGATCTCCTTTTCACGTATTACAACAAGTTTATAATGTGGCCTATTGTTTACTTTACACATTTTTCGTTCCAACACAAAGTGTTTACGTCTTCCGGCCACACTGTGGAAGTCCTTTATATATCCTGAGACCAGTATATATCTCAACAATGCAAGGCTAACCCCTTACCAATAAATTTTGGGTAGATTTGAGACATTTTAGAAATAAATCATATTTTGACCTAATTTGTATAACAATGCAAGGCTAACCCCTTACCAATCAATTTGGCATTAAATCATATTTTGACCTAATTTGCATAACAATGCAAGGCTGACCCCTTACCAATTAATTTTGGGGAGATTTAAGACATTTTGGAATAAAATCATATTTTGACCTAATTTTTAAACAATGCAAGGCTAACCCCTTACCAATGAATTTTGGGAAGATTTGGGACATTTTTGCATTAAATCGTAAATTATGTGACACATACACACAACGTGTATCGAACATTAAATGAAAACAACAGGAAAAACGTATGTGTAGGCCTACACCGTCGTGTCCGATGTAAATAACCAATATTTAGTTGTCTTTTTTTCGGGAACGGTAAGACATTATAGGTTTTTTTTCTTTCAACTTAATTTTTGAAATAGGATAACTAAACAATCCAAAACATAACATTTTCGGAAATTTTAGGATTTAATTAGTACCCCTTAATGTATTTTTTCTCCAGCTTGTGATCTAGCTAAACGCTCGCTAAGCTAGAATAATGTAATGAGCACCAACTATTTTGTGTAGCCATTTCATAAAATGTGAACAGCCGTAGGTATTTTAATGATGGTATATATAGTTATTATTGTGAACTGACATCAGTCCGGTGTAATTCCAAATAATGGTATCCTATAATTATTCCTATTATATATTATTGAATACTGTCACATGGTACCACACCACCAATCAGTGACAGCAAAAATGACCGGAGGTCGCGTGCAGTTGTTTGTGCACGCACTGCATGACTGGAGTAATCTGTAGCATGCGCGTGATGTCATTTCTGAGCGTGCTGATGTAAATTGACCGGACTATATAAGGCCAAATAAAAAAAAATACATGTTTAGCATCACCGCCCGCTTTTCTTTTTGAAAAAAATAATAATTTGACCATTTTGGCATTTTTAAAGATAATACAATTTTAAGATCGTATTTTAGACTTTAGCATCACTGTGTACATGCCCTGGAAATATATTTGTTCTAATAGGAAGGCTAGGGTGTGACGTGTAGTCGTGTACGGTGCATACATGATCGACCCACATGAATTTTAATTTTTAATCGTGGGTGAACCATGTTGTAATTTTAAATTGGAAGATAGGGTGTGACATGTTTACTGCATGACTCGAATTAAGATGTGTCGGGCGGCCATTTTGGAAAAATTTTTTTAAAAAAGGGCCTCCTTCCTTAAAAAAAAAGGCATGACGCTAAACATGTGTGTTTTTTGTATTTGGCCCAATTATGCGGTTACATGAGTATTCCATACTCTTTTTTTGAAAACGATTGTGTAGCTAGAATTTAAAGAGCTAACAGAATGCTTCCAGAATTGAAAATTGTTTGGTTTACCTTGGGTGACTGTGTCTACGGAACTGTTGGTTAATGCATACAAATATAGTCCTCAGCATTTGTTACAGCAATTATTCCCTCGAATGCATGTGCGTATGCACCGTCTTGTTTTAACCATTTGGCTCCTTAATACCAGAGCAAAACTCACGCCTGATCGAGTCTGTGGGTTTAATAAAAATGCTTTGATGTGTTTTGTTAAGTCATGTGGTTATTACTAATTAAGATGGTTTGTGATGCGTGTCCTTTTCAAGTATACGATGCAGGCCAATGCCCATCGTTGGGAATGCCAGATGGGCTAAGCTTCTTAAGAACCTATAAAAGGGCGACGTTGGATCTGTCCTAGTCACAGGACGATTCTACCAGCTGAGAAAAGTCGACTCTCACCTCTCGCTAAACCGAAACGGTAAGTCTTCTTTCCTTTTTTTCTTCTCGTAATGTGGCAATCATCGCGGCGCTGAGCCCAACGCCAACTTCAAACAACTCTTAACTGTGGAGTTGTTATGGTCGTTTTAACTCTTGAAGTGCAATGTTAACAACTTCGTACATGTATTACTTAGGCACACACGTAGACTTCTAGCTGGACTTGACTCACGTCGGAATTGGTGTCGGAATTGGTATCCAAAACACCTTTCCCCCAACAATTTGGCAGATTCACGTATGTCTGTGATGCCAACTTAGTGTTTTTTCTGTTGTGCCCAGGTATCGCACTATACGCCCATCAGCTTTTGTTCCGTAAACATGAAGGCAGATTCAGTCTTTTTCTTGTTCTTATTTAATTTAAATAGATCTATTGTTGCAGCTCCGTATTCAAATGTCGAAGTAGTCTTTTAGCAAGCAGTGATTTTGTTAGTTTTACTCTATTTGGGCTTTTCCTTAAACTTCCGGGGGTTTTAGGAATAAGTGAGACCTATAGAAGTGAAACCAGCAATGTCATTAAATCGCGGCGCCGAAGCCAACGCCAACTTGAAACAACTCTTAGAGGTTTTTTGTATAGTCGCATGGTTACTGTTAACGACTGATGTAATCAACTTGTTATAATATAGCCTGACAGTTTACCTCTGGTAGCACTTCCGGACCTCTCGATTAGGACAATTGTAGCGAGTAAAAGTCGGGGTTAAAAAAAAAAAAAAAGGTATATTAATGTTTCAAGTAAAAATGTTACTAAGCATCTCAATTGATGGAAACTGAACAGTCGCATTACGTGAAAGAGAAATATCGTGCCAAACAATCGACCTCTCACTTTCAAACATCTAAAATACATGCGGACTCGTGAAATCGGAGCACTCGTATAAAGATGAAACTTATTAAATAATTTTGTGGCGGTCATTGGGTAAAAACGGAAACTTAAATAGTAGGCTAAAATGTATTTTGGGACATACAATGTTTTTGAATAAATTGGAAGGAATTTTTTTGATTTACAAACAAATCTAAAATGACTTCTTTTTTTTACGTGATCGAGACGAGCTGAATAATTATAGAATCCATCTGATGTAGGCGGGTACATCTTCGCGGCGTTCATTATGTTTGTTCTCACGCAGGCCTTTTGCAACATAATTATATACACGGCACTACATTTTATTTATTAAAACCTCTTCAGCTCAACTTGTATTTGACATAAATGCATTGTATCTTTTCATCGCATCCTAGAACGAAAACCGAAATGGCTGCTAAGATGTTCTTTGTGATCCTTGCTTTGGCCGTGATGACCGCCTTCGTCATGGCGGACGCAGAAGCCGAGGACTGTGATGGTGACAAGTTTGAAATGGCGAAGAGAGGCAAAAAGGGAAGAAAGACTAGTGCTTTCTACGGTAAGTAATCCACTGAAATTCCAAGGAACTATGGCAGCAAAGAGTTGTATCGTAATATCAAGTGTCTGTTTATTAAGCCAGTTTGGTCAAATTATCCTCTTCCGTTGTCAATTCTTAATAACACAATTACCGTGGTCAAACATTTTGACAACGTGACCTGGTTGTGTGCCCGGCGGTATGCGCACGCATCTGATTTGTAATACATTTGGGCGACATCAGAGCTTGGTCACATAATTCAAAAGCGTTTTGGCCTGAGACATCACTCCTCAACCTAATTGTATGCATGGGGACCAAGTTGGCTCACCCCTAACTTTATCTTTTGCACCCGTCGAGAGACAAGTGTGGACTATTGATTGAAAATCCAACACCCGACCGTGTGCTGGCCAGGGTTGTCTGTCACTTTCTTATAGAGTTGTAACGAGTCACACAATTACGCGTGAGCTGGCTGTCAATAGACGTGGTCGTAGCCCATGGAAGCCCGTTTCCGACACGTTCTATATGGCTCGGGTCGAGTCGAGTCATTCTGATGAGGGACTTGAGTCGAGTCATTTGCCTGTAGGAACTAGAGTCGAGTCGAGTCATCGATTCGAGATATTACAACTTATTTGTTGTCCTGTTTTCTACTTTTCTAGAGTGTCCCGGTGAGTGGGGAGTCGGATCCTGCGTCTGCAACAAGAATAAGCCAGGAATACCCGTGGTATGCTTATAGACACGCCCGGACCTCACCCGTGATAGCTCCATGGAAACGGACGCTCCCAGACAATGTATATGCTGAATGTTACAATACTTAATTATTTAATTCAATGTTGTGTAATTTTAGGGACGACTGATTCGGTAAACGTACAACATGTTGTGTAATTTTAGGGACGACTGATTTGGTAAACGTACAACATGAACATGCAGAGTTTAGATATAGGTGCTTGTATACGCCTCGTCAGAGAAACTAATGGTTATTGAAGTATATATCAAGAGAAAAAAAATGCACAAAGTTCACGCTAAAACTCCAAAACCCCATTACTACTGTATGACGTTCGTCATTATTGGCGTTTTGCTTGGTGTTAATAAGCTCCAAATACTCTGAGTACATTGTACTACCACAACAGCTTGGAGGAAACATTAATTATACAATGTGATGCGAATGTCCTAAATGAAACCGGCTGGTTCATATTCTGTTAAACGTTTAAACCTACTGCCAACGGTTAACGAAACTATACCCATAACAAGTACCGGTAGTCTTTACTCTGTCACCTTATAAGTGAATTTGTTAAATGTATTTGGCCTAATACCGATCCATGTGCACGAGAGTATACACGATCATTGTATATGTACTGTTCCTTAACTTGAGCGTAATAAACTCTGCAGAATAAAAACCAGTAAATCGTTGTATGTATCTAATCGATTAAGGTTAACCCTTTCAATCCCACCCACTCATGCAAGAGATTACCCTTGTTTACCACAGCAATTAGGAGCTCAGTGTGACTCTAGCCCCAGTGTTTTTTGAGCAATTTCATTGAAGTGCGCCCTCAACACACTGTGTTTACATGCATACTGTACATATACACTGGCTGAGATATTTTTATGTAAAACTGATTGCAAAAATAAGTGTACAAGGAAAACAAATTGTGTGCATCTATTTATTTTGTAAGTGTAAAAGCACAATAATGAAATAATTAGATACGTATTTACACTTGGGGGGGGGGGGGGGTGTAAATACAACAAATACGGCACATGTTTCAGATTTTGTTTACATGTAAAAAGCAATAACTTGGATGAGAATTTTTGTTTTTAATTCCTTTGTTATTTTCTTGGAAATGAACCATTTACTTGTATTCGGTGCATACACATGCATCAAAAGCCATGATAAAAACAATTTGCCTGGAAACAAACTATTTACTTGTACATGTATTCACTGTACATACATCATAAGTAATTATATATCCCCACCCCCCCCCCCCCCCCCACCCCCCCAATCAATGTTGGTTTGGAGTGTAATCTGCAGCGCGTATTTTCTCAACATACCAAAGCAAGGAACTATGCACAATACATATATTGAAAAAATGGTAAAAAACTCGTTTCCACCATTTCAAGTTTCAGATTTTTTGTCTTGCCAAATTGTTTTGTCATGCACAATTGCCCACCTTTCACCAAAAAGATTGGGTTGTTACCTTTCTTCATTTTATGAATTTTTGGATTTGCGACCTTTGGGGTATTCCCTTTGTAGTGTATCGAACAGTTTCGCAACATCCAGAGCCTTGTTCAGACAGTTTTCCTATCAGCGACGGACTCGTATAGTAATTATCACAGTATACGCTGTGCATAGCGATTAGTCTCGTCGACGAGCATATCCCACACGAGTTGGCAAGAATACAGCTTGAAGATCTCCACTGCCGAGAGTGTTCCGAAGTCGCCAGTTGGGCCAGGATTTCCAGTGAACTGCACAGTCCCACAATCGTAGTGGTCTCGTCGTTCCCAACCAGATCGGAAATGGACTTTTCCTGTTCTTGATTTGGAAGAACTTGGATGGCTGTCATCTTGGTAGGTAGGCTGCAAAAGAACAAAGATCAAATGTTATTCTCGGTCCTATATTCATTAATGCTAATTTGCAGCACATGTCTAAAATGAATATTGCGCTGAGAAAAGAACGATCATGGTGGCCTAAATAGTCGTTGCCGATATGTCATGAATGTGAATGCCTTGTGTATGGTATTGGCTGTGATTGACATAGTGAATCATCTTCCAAATTCTTGCAAAATATTAATACAAAAATATACGGAGTCTAAATACCAGGCCGAACGGCCTACGAACTTTATTTCTATCAACAGAGGGCGCCAAACAAAGAACTCTCAAGCAATGCTTTCGCTGGTGAAATAAGTCGCCTTGGGTGTCAAGCGCATGGCAAATCCTGGGACTTTTTGTAGCCCACGGGATCGAAGCGTAACACAACAAAGGCTCTTTTTGGAGCCCGTGGGATTGAAAGAGTTAAACCCCGTCCATTGACATTTGAGCATTTACATTCTTGATACAATAATACATACAGTTATATTGAATAAAAGGACTAGGTTGACTGTGTGTATAGTACGCGCCTATTTTACTGTGCTTCATTACTTGGTCTCTCGCATGGTGGTATACAAATATAATATGGTTAAGGCCGTGTCCGAAACGAGTGTCTAGAGCTACGGTCTACAGCTACAGCTACTTCTACGTAGGCGCTAAGGTAAATGGAATTCGGACGCGGCTACGGTAGAGCCTACGGCTAGTTATTGCGCCCCCAAGCGATGCTTTAATTTGTGTTTGCAAAATTACGATGTAAGAATTTACAACAATTATCGTCTGCTAGATGTTACACAACGTTTGTTTACAGCCAGTCGAAATACCTGATGATATTGACGTATTTGTCGATCTGTTAGTTTCAATTCAATGCACTATCGTTGAAAAAAATAATATTAATGCTCCAAAATTAACGTTAGTGCTGCCGCCATTTTGTTTTGCCCGAGCTAGACAACTTCTTTTACGGCTAGATTTGTGTGACATTGTAGCCGTAGCTGTAGCTCTAGACGGCATTTCGGACAGCGCTACAAAATGGCCGACGCAGACAGCCGTAGCTGTAGCTCTAGACAGCCGTTTCGGACATAGACTTGACCCAAGTCGGACTTACCAATTTGCTTTCGTCAATCCGGTCGAATAATGTGCATGCTTTGTTGGCCTTAGATATAGGGCGCCCTCATCTGGTTGTCGTTCCGCGATCGGCTTCAACGTGATGTCATCATTATGCCAGTGGGGATTTCTGAACCACACATGAGCATGGGCGGTGCATGAGGGCGCGCTATTGATGAGCGTAGACGTGACGCGTGGCGCACGATGTGGATTACCATGAGCAATGTTACCACAGAATCCCGACTTGGGTCAAGTCTATTTCGGACACGGCCTTAAACTGACATGACGCGCGTAAAGTTGTTTGCGTCTGAGACTGTTCTACCTGCACGCTCGTTGCATTTAGAGTACACTTTCCAAATTAAATCCATCTATTGTTATTATGTTCTACAACACGCACATGAATTCAAAATGTTTGCGCGCAGAATGAATTTAAAGTATCTCCGGGCGTAAGAATGAAGAGTTGGTGCTCTAGTAATAAAGGGGTTGCATTGACGTCACGCGCGCAACGCGTACGCGCTAATCGCACTAGCAACCAAATGTTGCCGCCATTTAGTCATGTGAACAGGGGCCAATTTCACGGAGCTGCTAAGCACAAAAATTTGCTTAGCACAAAAAAGTCTTGCTCATTAAAAACAAGTTCTCAACCAAAATTCTACGTGTTTTTCATGCTAAGCAAAAAACCAGCTGATTATCAATCAAAAACAATAAAGATCACGTGAAAAATTGGTCTGTAACCCTGTTTTTACCAAGGACAAATGTTCATGCTAAGCAAATTTGTGTGCTTAGCAGCTCCGTGAAATTGGCCCCGTAGGCAATTTCATAGAGCTGCTAAGCAAATTGCTTAGCATGACAATTTGTCCTTGGCAAAAACAAGGTTACAGACTAAATGTTCACCTGATCTTTATTGTTCTAGATTGATAATCAGCTGTTTTTTTGTTTAGCATGAAAAACACGTATAATTGTGGCTGGTAACCTGTTTTTAATGAGCAAGACTTTTTTGTGCTAAGCAAATTGTTGTGCTTAGCAGCTCTATGAAATTGGCCCCAGGGGTACAAATCAAAAAAAATTCGCCCCCCGTCCAGAGGTTATCAAAAGTGGTTAAAAAACGCCCTATTTTGTTAACGCACGGAGCCCATATCTACGTGAAGTGCCGCGTGTCTGTTGCCCATGGGAGTAGTGGGCCCCCTGACGCGGGATCCGAGTTTGCGTCCTGGGCCCAATTTCATAAAACACCAACATTTGCTTAGCATGAACATTTTTCCTTGGGAAAACAAAACAGGGTTATAAATCAAAAATTGAGTTGATGTTTATTATTTGTGACTAGCTTCAGCTGGTTTTTTTTGCTTTGAATAAAAAGCATGTGGAGTTTTGGCCGATAACCTGTTTTTACTGAGCAAGACTTTTTTGTGCAAACTGTTGTGCTTACATGTTTTATGAAATTGGTTAATGTGCGCATGTTTAAAATGCCGTATCGATAGAATGTACGACGTATTTGCTGCCACCAAGCGTCAGCGGCGTACCTAAGGTTGAACTTGTATGGGGCACCTGGGGTGCATCGATTTTTTTAAAGGGGGGGGGGCACTAAATGGCAACTGATGTATTGTTTCTGTGCAATTTGGCCATTTGCGTGTGGAATTTAAATAATTTCTGGTACACTGACTTGTTCACGCAGCTTGGCACAGTTTACATTTAAATTCTCAAGACCAGAGACACTGTTGCTATATCACGTGATTCGCGGCAAGCCTTACGCTAGCAAACCCCGGTTCTGAAATGGTCTGGTGTCTTTGCACCATTCTCAACCATTGGGAACAATGTATTGGTGCTGAGCGTCTCTAACGTAACTATGCAAGAGCTTGCCCCGAATCACGTGATACAGCAACAGTGTATTTGGTCTGGATAATTTAAAGTCAAACTGTGCCAAGCTGCGTGAACAAGTCAGTGTACCAGATATTATTTAAATTCCACACGCAAATGGTCAATTCGAAATGTCTTATGGGAAAGGGGGGTGTGGCTGCCATTTACTCGCTCGCACGTACGTGGCAGGCCATAGACAATTCCGGTCAATACTAATACAAACAAGAGAAATAACTAAACCGCGCCCGCGAATTTAAACATGACATAGTTTAGTTATATTTCTCGGTGCGAAGGGACCTCGGACTTAAAGGCTGGCTCACATAGTAGCGGCAAAGACCCAACGAAGGGCGACGAACGTGAAAATCAAAAAATGTTGGCGTCAAAGCGACGGCAAAAGGGAAAAACCAAGATTCGCTGACGGTTGGGAACGACCTCCAGCGACAACACGACGGCAAGGGACGAATGGCTGCGGCAGGGAACGGAGGCTAGCGACCAAACTCGGACGTTGTCTGGGCGGCGAGTGACGATGTCTCGACGGAGCCCGGCAACAAGAAACGAGGTCAGACGGCTAGCAGCGGATTGGCTGGCGGCAAGGAACGGTGGCTGACGGTGGGTTGCGGTCGATATCAAAGCCTGTGTGAGTTAGTCTTGCATACGCACTGTGGACCTCCGAACAATATAGGTCCACACGATGCGGGAAGAGGTTACGGTTTGTGGACTTGCACACGTCCACAATCCGTTTTTCAGTTTCTGAAAAAGAGCGCTAGAGGAAAAACGGGTTAGGGTTATATATAGAAAAGATAGAAGGGACAGCTGAGAGGCCCATAATCCAAATTTGAGGGTAAATTTGTTTTGGGGAAGCGAGAAAAATGAGTATTTAGTCAAAGTTTGTTAACTACACGAAGACAAAGGAATGTCCACAGTGCGTATGTAAGGTAAAGCTGTGTGTGTGCGGGTCGTATAAATAGTCGAGTTTGGCGTTCCCACTCTTCACAACGTTCTGGCGTCACACAACGTGAAAAATCGCACTAAAAGTTTAAAATCGTGGACCATCGTTGCAAAATTGTAACCCATCTCAGGCCACCGTTGCAATGCCGCAGGTACTCGCAAACGATCCGCCATCAACAGTCATCACCCGTCACCCTCCGACCAAAATTCGCAATCCATCGTCGCACCAAGGTCGTTACAATTTCGTTACTTGCCGCAATGTGTCGTCAGGGTTCGAGATGTGACGTCACTTGCCGTTGTTTGGCCGTCAATGGTCGTTGACAACGACTACCAACGAAATTGTGACGACCTTAAAACGACTAGAGACGGAATCGCACGGCATGGAAACGTCAAGGAAATGAGGGTTGCGGTCTCTAACGAAATCTGAACGGAATCACAACGAATGTTTTGCCGCCACAAAATTTCCAACAAGCTCAAAATTTGGCGACGGACGCGACTGATGATTTCGGTCGTCTGCGGTCGCTAGCGGATTTCAGAGGCGTGTGCAGGATTTTTTACTGCGGGGGGCTGAATCAAAATCGTTTCGGTAGAGCGAAGCGAGCGGAGAGTCTAACAGTGTTTGGTCCAGGAGATCTGGACCTCGGTGGGGGTCCAGGATTTTAAGACCTGAAATCGCCTTTTCAGGTTTGTTGGGTACCATTACTGTCAAGAATATCGATCGTTTTGTTACAGTTGTCCTTTGAGTAAGTTTTTCCGCGGTTTAAGATTAAGTTTGTATTTTTTCCCCCTGTACTTATTCGTTCAAGCTTTAATTCGCTAATGTTTAAGATAATGTTTGATGGGACACAAAACTGTTTGCCATTTGTTTATAATTGTATAATAATCTTCTAAGTGTATCATTGGAAAATGTGCTGAATTAATTCACGGTCCCACGGACCCGAACCTGCAATGTGGTTTTGAAACCTGATACTGCCAAAGAGATATTTGCCTCTATTGTATCAAAGTCACTCTGCGACCAGCCGAGCGCATTTGCGGTCGGCTTTTTTTGCTACATTTCGTGTCGGCTCACTCAAAGGATTTAGTGTCGGCTCACTCAAAGGATTTAGTGTCGGCTCACTCAAAGGATTTAGTGTCGGCTCACTCAGAGGATTTAGTTCATTGAACCTTATTTATTTTGGAAAAAGACGTGCCATCATTGTAGGCGTGCAATTATGGGGAGCAGCAAGTCAATTCATTTCCTGTCAATTCATTTACAAACATTTATTACAAGCTGAAAGTAAACTCCACGCAATATGGGATCGCTGTTGACAATCTGGCTCTGAAAACGGCGCTCTTAACTTATCTTGTCATTGTTTTCACTAGACCGCCGGACTTCTTAGAAAAGGGTTTTGACTAGACCGCCGCTGAAGTAAGCATGCAATGCCAGCGCGGCAGTCGCGCTGCAGCTTGCTAGTGGAGTAAGCAAGGGGATGTATACTTGCACGTGCCGACGCGGTGTATACTTTCGGGTTTTTTAGGGGGGGGGGGGCCAACAAAGTGCGCCACCAACGTTGAAATGTATCTCATTCATTCTTCCACGCTCATGAGCCACACATCTCACACAGTAAATACGTATAGATCGCTACCTCGAAGCGCACCATTGAAACACGTACAAATTTGCTCCGTGCTCGCTCCCCGAATTCAGTGATTCATATAACGTCCGCAAAGCCAGGTACACAGGCACGATCTACATGAATTCATTTTCTGCCAGTTTTGTTCGAAAACAACACAATAAAACGCAAGGTGGTCACAGGCAGATTTTTTTTAAATTCAGTATATCACTGCTACATCCTTTTTTAACGTATCCATGGAAAAAAATGAGTGGGGTCGAAGCACGATTTTTCACAATTTATCGATTATTATTGCCCTTTTTAGGGGAGGTATTTGTTAACGTCGTTTGAGTATTTGTGCACAATCTCCACGCACATAAACGGTACGTCAACGCTTAATTTTTTCGACTGCTTTTTTCATTTCCAATACAATTTTTGTCATTGGATGATAAATATTAAGGTAAATAACAACCTTGTACAACTACAACAGACAAGATGTTAAGATTGGATGCCAAAAACTCTTTCTTTTTCGAGTGAGAAAATTGTTCCCTCCTATTTTGAGAATGGACGGTACCACAGCGTTTCGCAATCACAGCCTCGAAGGGCCCCCCCTCCACCCCCCCCCCCTGGTTTTTTTGTTATGATCCTAATAATAGTCGCGGGTACCTGGGTACCCGACCGTGACGGGAATAGGGTACACGGGTCCCGTACTACCCGTAAACGCACACCCTTACTTGCAAGTGAGCTTAGTGGGTTTATATTGAGGCCGTTAGGTCATCACTTCTATGTCATAAGCTATGCGTGATGGACTGTGCTGGAGAATAGACAAGACATCACAAGCAAATTGCACAGAGTAACATGACAATTAAGAAAAATAAATACCTGTCCCATTGTCGCCAAGTCACTGCATAGTCAGCCGAGCTGTTACGTTTGTACTCGGGTCCGAATGAAAGTGCACAAAAAATCGCAGTATCCTTGAATGTTTTCTAGTTCAGGAATCTGGATTTCAGTAGTACGGCAGGGGTCTAATTCGTTGACATTGCGAACGTCATCAACGTGCCTACACCATTAATAGAAAAAAGCGCACCGTACTACGTACCGGTTGATGAACCTCTGTTGTGTCTGTATTGTGGTTTCCGGTCACGGCTCGCTAGCAGTGATAATGTTAAAGTCAAACTGAAGGAATGTTGTTGTAGTTTCCCCCCCCCCCCCCCCCCCTGGTGCTGGTGGTAAACGAGCAAGAAATATTGGGAGGGGAGGGGGGGGGGGGGGGGGGGGCATGTGTCCGAGCCCCCGAGCCCCCCCCCCCCCCCCCCCCCCCCCCCGCAGATGGCACGTGGTGGTGAATGGACCAGTGAGAGTTTGGCTCTCGCTCATGGTGGCAGCTAAAATAGTTCACATGGCCAGCGCACTCCCGCACAATTACAATTATTTTCTGAACTAAACTCGGGGCTAAGTTCAGAACCCCAACGAAACTGCACTAAGTTCTAGAGATCAGTGTTATATGATACTCTCAAACACTTGAGGAGTTGGGAATCCAATAATTACAGGTAATTGAGTGAAATTACCTCTCATCGTGGGCCCTCGACCTGTCGCGTCTCTGGAAAAGCTGAGGCCGGATTACTCAATCGACTTCTATATCTATGGGCCGTTTTCCGAGTGGCCAAATATACATTCAGACAAAGCTAAATTACAGATAATCGTTTCAACCCCCTTCAGATCTAACCGAGGAATAAACTATTCAACAGAATGAGTTACAACATACAATAAGACCCTGTACCTAGGTTATTTTTAGCGGAGGGCCACCACCGCACCCGTTGTGATCCGTACGTTGTAAACAGCTTACATGGGTAGTTTGTGCTCGTTGCGCTTAAGGAACTACATGTAGGCCCACATGTCATATAACCCATTTCCACACAATATTATACGGCAACGTTTTATGTATACTCTAGGCCTACAAGTTTAAACAATTTCATCGGATGCAATCCGAATGAGTGAAGGTCTTCTGCTCGGTGGGATCTAGGTCTAACATCATTTATGTCAAGGCATACACATACTCACTAATTTGTTATATGGAAAGAGGTAGGCCCCCCTATAATGATTAAAACAATTGTTTTACTTACCGTTTAACGCTTGCTTGAATAGAATGTTTCAAAGCAAGTGGCTATATTTCGAAGAATCTTTTGTAGCTATGATCAAGTTAAGTTCCAAATCTCCTTGACACCTTACAACCATGTGGACAACGATGAAAACACGTTGAACAATGAAAATCATTCAGCTCGTATTAACGTCATTATAGCCAGCACGTCGCCAATTAAAACTATCAACCAATTGGATCATCATGTTCAGTCAAAGCCGATTGGTTTGATCACCAGTTTCTGCCGATTTAATAATTTTTCTTTCTTTCTTTCTCTCTTTCTTTCTTTCCTTTTTCGTTTATATATATTTTTTTATTTTTTTTTCGTTTTTTCTTTCGTTTTTTTTTTTTCTCCTTTCCTTCTTTTTTCTCTTTCATTTTTTTTGGGGGATCCGCGCGTGCGGGGGGCTTCAGCCCCCAAAGCCCCCCCCTGGACACGCCATAGGATTTGTCAGCGACAACTGACGGCAACACACGATGAGTGGCGGCAAATTCAAAATTGAAATTCGCAGCTTACCGTAGCTTGCCGTACCCCCCTATTCGTCATAGTGTGAGCCAGCCTTTAGACAGAGTCTACAGCTAAAACTTCGAGCATAAATCGAGATATATTGGTATCCTTTTTCTTCTCGAAAGTTTCTCCCTATCAGTTTTAACCCCATGGTACGTAGTGGAAGTATGCTCGTCCGTTGTGTCTGTTTGTGCGTTTTTCTTGGTACATCCTGTATATCACCTCATTGAATTTCTTTAAGTTATGACGGACACTGTATTATGGGAGCATATGAAGCACGATATGTGGCATAGAAACCCCCCCCCCCCCCCCCTTCTTTTGTGTTGACCATTGTGTTCCCGGAATCTCAGGAATTCCTTTTAGGTTTCAAGGGGGATGGGTTAGGTTACAACAGTGCGTATAAAGTATAGGGATAAGGGGGGTACCCCTCTGCCACATATCGTGCTGGGTATATAAGGGAGTTAGGGCTCCAATAGTTAACCTCGTTTGTAATTACCCAAATGTATCCACTCAAAATAGCGACCTCTTATTATATCAACCACGAGGGCTGATTTTCGCCGTTCATATTTTAGTGTCAGTACGTTTCTCGACAAAATAGTCCTCCATTTTGTTACAGCAATTATTCCCTCGAACGCCTGTGCATTTGCACCGACTTTTCCTATTTGTTATGTTGTTTTCAATTTTCCTCCTTTATGGAGTAAGACTCACGCCTGATTGAGTCGGTCAAATTGAAATGCTTGAACGTTCTTTGGTAATTGATGACCGGTGGTTATTATTAATTAAAACGGCTTGTGATGCGTGTCTTCTCCAAGGATTATGATGTGGGCCAATGCCCGACAATTTGGGAATGCCAGATGGGCTAAGCTTCTTAAGAACCTATAAAAGGGCGACGGTGGATCTGCCCTAGTCACAGGACGACTCTACCAGCTAGCGGAAATCTCACCTCTCGCCAAACCGTAACGGTAAGTCTTATTTCCTTCTTTGCAGAATGTGGCAATCTTCGCGGCGCTGAAACCAACGCCAACTTAAAACAACTCTTAATTGTAAAGTTGTTATGGTCATATTAACTCTTAACGACCGGTGTAACTTTGTACATGTATTACTTAGGCACAAACGTAGACTTGTAACTGGACTTGACTCACGTCGGAATTGGTGTCAGAATTGATATCTGAAACACCTCTCTCCAAAAAACATTGGCAGATTGACCAAGTCTTGGATTACTGCATCACAAGTACGTACACACACACGTACAGACACCCCTACGTTTGTTTATGGTTTAAATCGAGGAGTTTCTTACGGACATGTACATGCATACGTATGCGCTATGCGTGCATTTACTACAAACTTGGGCCAAGTCTAACTTGTAACGAGCCGCAATTTTTTTTTCTCAAGTCCATTCATTTTACTAAAAAGTGACTCAAGTCAAGTCTAAGAAGATCGAGTAATTTCGAGTTACGATTATTTAAACACAATAATAAATATTTAAAAAAAAGAGAGAACAAGTACTTTGTTTTCATTTCAAAAATAAGTAAGAAATCACCCGAAGCTAACAAATTAGAAAATGCGTTTCCAAATTCCGGTCTTTTATCGTCTTTTCTTTTTGGGTATTTGAGTGAATATTTGTTTTTGCTCAAAACGAAAAGTTTAGACTCAACTTGCCGATGTACACCTTTCTCAGCATTGTTTCTCAGGAACCTTTTTACATGCTCTAGAAAACAATGTTTTTATAAAAAGATTTCAAGTGTTAGTCATTTTTGTTTCACCCAGATTTGTGTGCATAAACATAAATTGCTTTATGTTTCCTATAAATTCCTAATGAGATTCTCAATCGTGGTTAAGGCAAAAAAAGGTATTACGGGGCTTTCTTGTTGGTGATGTGTGTATAATATATAAATATATACATACACACGATAAACAAAGTTACTCTAATCTTGTTCTCACATAATGAAACTGACATCTTAAGCATCTGTTTATTTCTTGCAACATACACGTAATTATAATATGCATGGTGGTATATCTTATTTATTACAACCTCTTCAGCTTAACTTGTATTTGACTTATTAATACATTGTATCTTTTCATTGCATTCTATACTAGAGCGAAAAACAAAATGGCTACCAAGATGTTCTTCGTGATTCTTGCTTTGGCCGTGATGACCGCCTTCGTCATGGCGAACAAAGACGACGACTTCGAAGATGCCGAGCTGTATGAAATGGTGAAGAGAGGAAGGAAGAATAAAAAGGCTCGCTACTTTAGTAAGTGTCCACTGAAAATATTATACAAATATTTACTAGTAAAACTAGCTTCCCGAGGTGATCCACGGAGTATTCTATTTTCCCGTGGCGAAGCCGAGAAAAAACGGAATGCTTCATGGATCACCGAGAGAGGCTAGTTTTACTACACAACAAGATAAAGCAATCAACATTTTGTTTTATACCACCTCACCCAGAGATTCTGCTTGGTTTAAACAATTTTTAAAATTATTTAAACCTAAATACACGTACGGTTAAAATAGACTTCTATTTCAATGAACAAATTCAATGGTGGGAAATGTATTTGTTTACTTCTAAACTACCCCTTCACAACATGTTTTGACTCAGCTCTGTAGCGCTGGATCCTCGGAACAATACGCGCTACGCTCGACGCGCACGCCCGCATGTATCTGCACTCCATATAAATATCAAATAAGTTAAAAGGGCCTAATATTTCGATCTTATCAAGATCTTCTTCAGAGACAAAATGGCTGTGTACAAGAAACAAACATATATAGGGCAACATACAGAATGATGCACATCATGGTTAGCGGAAGAAACACAAAAGAAAAAGCACAGAGTCCAGTAGAACAATCAACAAATAACTAGATCAAAAGTGCGTTTACTACATGCATACTGGGCGCCGCCATTAGTCATGTGAACAGGGGTGCGTTCCAATCACGCCACTCACGTTGCCAACGTTTGCCAACGTTCGCGTGAGTGGAACGCAATGTGCTCCAATTATGTTAGCGAACGTGAGCGAAAACGGCGAACGACATTACGAGCTGTTCGCTGTTGGCCAGTGACGTATTCTAAAGATAGCAAAGAGGTTAGCAGGCGGCAGTGTTCTTGTCACGGTTTTTATACTTTTCGTTATAAACGGTGAATTGTTTTGAGCAGTCGAAGGGGTCTTTTAAAGACAAATAACGAGCTGGACAATGCAATTGGTGCAGCAGCCAACCAAACGATGTCACTGTCACTGGGCGCCGCCATTTTGAAAACGTATTTGTTAAAATATTGTTCCATTTTAACTGGCGCCAACTCGAAACGTAGGCGAACGTTCGCGCAAACAGTTCGCGTATTAGTCGAACGCATCCCAGGGTTACAGTTTTTAAACGTCACGATCTGCCGCATCACTGCATCTACTACCGTTGTTTGTACACACGTTTTTCTTTTGAAAACATTCCAATTTGGTAATAATGCTTTTATAGTGGGTGCGTGCGTATGTTAAAAATACATGCATTTTGTAATTGAAAATGTCACGTTATAACAGGGCAACGACCCTGTTCATGTGACTTGTTAGTATTGATCCTATAGCGTTGCGTAGCGCGTCCGTGCACAACAACAACATTCCGTGCACAATGAACTCGAACGGTACGCGCGCGCGCTTACGATCTGGGGCCAATTTCACGGAGCTGCTAAGCACAAACATTTGCTTAGCATGAACATTTGTCCTTGGTAAAAACAAGGTTACAGACCAAATTTTCACGTGATTTTATTGTTTTTGATTGATAATCAGCTGTTTTTTGGCTTGGCATAAAAAACACGTAGAATTTTGGCTGATAACTTGTTTTTAATGAGCAAGACGTTTTTGTGCTAAGCAAATTTGTGTGCTTAGCAGCTCCGTGAAATTGGCCCCTGGTTATTTATTTGTCTGATATATATAGCTATGACATCTGTAATATAGTGCCATTAGTATAGTACTTTGGTTGCTAATGGTTAAATAATTGAGCCAAGAAATATCCTGAATACCATCTCAGCCCCCTGGGGAGAATACAACTCCACGCTGCCGTTTCGGCGCAACGCCGCTAATAACAACCATATCTGCCCTTATGGGTACCCATTTAGGTACTCATTTCAATGCTGGGTGGGAAGGAGCAATTTGTGACAACGTTCCTTGCCAAATAGTGCATCGGCATAGTTCAATATATTAAACCGATTGTACATTTTGTGATAAAAAGCACCAAAATGGCACATTATATCTATAATTGCATACAAAATCATTTATAGATTGGGAGGCACGTGAAATTTAACTTGTATCGGCCTGGACGGCCATTTTTTTAAATGGCCGCCACAGAACATGAGTAACATGACTGAATATTATGTTTTAGTTTCTCTCGATTTTATTTGGTAACAGCTTTCGGGCCAGACCCGAACCTACAACCTACAGCTTTATTTACAGGCGTGCAAACTGCCATGCTCTAGACTGTACTGGTCAGAATTTTATGTCATTTTGTTTTCTTGTTTCCCATTTTGCTAGAATGTCCCGGTGAGTTTAATGTTGGAGAATGCGTCTGCGACAGAAAACAGGGAAACATACCCGTGGTATGCTAATAGAAAGGCCCGGACCTCACCCGTGATAGCTCTGTGGAAACGTATGCTACCACAGCGACTGCACACGCTGGATGTTTAAACAACACTTAATTAAAATCAAATTGTTGAAATTCAGAGACGAATAATTCAGTAAACGTACAAAATGTAGAGTTTTAGAAATTTTACGATAATTCCACGACTCTGTCTGTTCGTCTTGGTACCGGTCTCTGTGTGTGTATCACCGTATTTAGATTATCTTCAGAACTAGACACCGTATGAAGTTGAACATCGGCAGGTGTATTGCTCAGGACCCAATAATGTGTAATTTTACGTGAACTTGTTTGGATAAGCTATTCTCGAAAAAAAAACTGTGAACAAAGCAACAATCTTGGAGGCCTATATAGACCCGCAGACGTGGCGGTATGGATCGCCACGCACTGTTGCAAATGTTGAACTATATACCGCCACGCTTAATTGTGGATCTAGCGAAGGCCATCAAGAAAGTCGCCGGTTCCGAAAAAGGCACATTATTGTTCCCTGGGAAATGCATAGGTAATTAAGATATTGAAAGGTAAAGAAATGCACAAAGTTTACGCTAACAAAGGATTGTGCCAGACTCCAAAACACCATTATTTATTTACATTCTGGATTTACTTATTACGCGTAACACTGATCGTCAAATCTGCTCCCACATTGAGGTTGTTACAGGGATATCAGATCATCTTGCCATAACTTGTAATCTTATTGTCTGGAAACCTAAGACAGGTGTGACCTCATGGCAGGTTAGGAATCTCAAATCCATTGATCATACATCCTTTGCCAGAGACATTAATGAGAGTCGGCTGTCTTCCTTGCATTCGGATGCAAACTATGCAGTAAACTATGCAGTGAGCTGTTATGATACCATCCTTGGCTCCATCCTCGATGATCACGCCCCAACGAGAACTCGTTCTTTTCGGCTTCGCAATGCTCCGTGGTACAACAGTCAAATTAAAGAAGAGAAGCATAAACGCAGGATCTCTGAACACAAATGGCGTCATACCAAACTGGAAGTTGACCGTCAACAGTATTGTCAACAGCGGCAGTACGTCGTTGCTTTAATTCGTCGGGCAAAGTGTGATTACTACAATGAACTGATTAGTGAATGTGGCAACGATTCCAAGCGTTTGTTCCATGTTGCCAACAAACTCTTGAATCGAAAGCAATCCTCTTCATTACCCACTCACAACTGTTGTAAATCCCTTGCCGAGCAATTCAGCCGTTTCTTCATAAACAAAATCTCTACTATTCGTAAAAACCTGCTTCCGGACATTTCATCTATTCCCTGCCGAGCATCTTCCGTTTTCGATGCTTTGGATCCCACAACAGAATCAGAAATCCTGTCACTGATTTATAGCTCACCAAGCAAATCTTGCAAACTTGACCCCATCCCAACAAAGCTCATCAAGGACAATGCTTCTACAATGGCACCGATTATTTCCAACATTGTTAACATGAGCTTGGAATGTGGAGAGGTACCGAAAGCACTCAAAACGGCACATGTACACCCTTTGATAAAGAATCGTACCTTGGATAAAAACTCACTACAAAGCTACCGACCAATCTCCAACTTACCATACCTGTCAAAGCTTCTTGAACGTGTCGCCTTTTCCAGGCTATCCGAATATCTCCAAGATAACAATCTCTTGGACTATAGACAGTCTGCATATCGCAAGAACCATAGTGTAGAGACACTGCTTCTAAACCTGTCCGGTGATATTTTGTGTGGCATGAATGACGGCAAGATTACGGCTCTTGTTTTATTGGACCTGTCCGCTGCATTTGATACAGTGGACCACTGTATTCTTGCCAGCATTCTATCCTCACTTGGTGTCAGAGGAACAGCTCTAAATTGGTTTATTTCATATTTGCTTGATCGCCAGCAGTCAGTGTGTATTGGTCAGACCAAATCAGAGCCTGTACATGTAGAATGTGGTGTTCCACAAGGTTCTGTTGGAGGACCACTTCTCTTTTCAATTTATCTGAGTAGACTTGGTTATGTAATCAGCGGTCACAATGTTAATTACCATTGCTATGCTGATGATATCCAGTTATATGTTACCTTTAGTCCAAATCAAGATGATGCAATTTGTAATTTAAAGAAACTGGAACAATGCATTGAAGATGTTAGAAAGTGGATGGTGGTAAATTCTTTGCAACTTAACGATAGCAAATCCGAGTTCATTCTCTGTGGTTCTAGAGCACAATTGGCTAAGATTGATATTACTAGTATCCATGTCGGAAATACAGTCATCACTCCTAAGGCATCCTGTAGAAATCTTGGAGTGATGATTGATTCTCACTTTTCAATGTCAAATCAAATTTCCAATGTTTGTAAGTCAGTTCGTTACCAGCTTCGTAATCTTGGTTTAATCCGTAAGTACTTGACACGATCGGCCACAGAAAAACTGGTTCATGCACTTATATCATCTCGCCTGGATTTTTGTAACTCTCTTTTGTATCATTTACCTTCATCTCAAATTTCACGTCTTCAGAAACTACAAAACTGTGCAGCTCGTGTTGTAACTCGTTGTCCACGTAAAACTCACATTACACCTATTCTACATTCGCTTCATTGGCTCCCTGTTCTACAACGAATTGAGTTCAAAATTCTTCTGACAATATTTCACATTCTACATGGCTCTTCACCAACATACAACAGCAATGTAATTAAATTACAGCAACATGGCACTCGTTGCCTTCGCTCTTCCAGTGCTTGCCAGCTGATAGTTCCACGTACCACCAACACTTGGGGAGATAGATCATTTTCACATGCTGGTCCATTCCTGTGGAACAAACTTCCCCAGGCCATCCGTTTACCTACAAGTCTCTCTGACTTTAAAATCGCTCTAAAAACACACATGTTTAAGCTGTTTTTGTCCTAAGTGTTATGTTTTTCATTGTTATGCGCCATGAGCGTCATTAATGACGGATACCGGCGCACTATAAATATTCGTTATTATTATTATTATTATTATTAATTACTGTATGACTTTCGTCATTATTGGCTTTTCCCTTGGTGTTAATAATCTTACTCTTACTAGTAACCGCAAAAGCTTAAGTTGCAGGAAACAATGTGGTGGAACCTAGTTAATGTCCTGTTAAACCTTTAACCTACCTTCAACGGCTAACGAAACTATACCTGTAGAAAAGTTGTATTTTAATATCACACCAGTCACAAGTAAATTTGTTGAATGTATTTGGCCTAATACAGATCCATGTGCACGAAGATATACGAGATCCTTAATTGTACATTCATTGTTTATTCAATTGAGCGTAATAAAATATGCAGGGTAAAAATCAGTACATCGTTGTATGTATCCTAATCAATCAATGAATTCCCACCCATTGCCATTTGCAGATATAGGGATAAAAATTCTACCGAAATTATTGAGAAATATCTTACTTATTTGAAAGTAAAGGCAGGCTCAAACTATGACGAATAGGGGGGTACAGCAAGCTACGTAAGCTGCGAATTGCAATTTTGAATTTCCCGCCAATCATCGTGTGTTGCCTTCAATTGTCGCTGGCGAATCAGCTAGCAACCGCAGACGGCCGAGAAAATGAATTATTAGTCGCGTCCGTCGGCAAACTTTATACATGTTGAAAATTTGTGGCGGCAACAAAATTCGTTGTTATTCCGTTCAGATTTCGTTGGAGACCGCAACCCTCATTTCCTTGACGTTTCCATGCCGTGCGATTCCGTCTCTAGTCGTTTTGAGGTCGTCACAATTTCGTTGGTAGTCGTTGTCAACGACCATTGACGGCAAAACAACGGCAAGTGACGTCACATCTCGAACCCTGACGACACATTGCGGCAAGTAACGAAATTATAACGATCTTGGTGCAACGATGGATTGTGAAATTTGGCCGGAGGGAGACGGGTGATGACTGTTGATGGTGGGTCGTTTGCGAGTACCTGCGGCATTGCAACGGTGGTCTGCGATGGGTTACGAATTTGCAACGATGGTCCACGATTTTAAACTTTTAGTGCAATTGTTCACGTTTTTGTGACGCCAGAACTTTGTGAAGAGTGGGAACGCCAAACTCGACTATTTATACGACCCGCACACACACAGGCTTTGATGTCGGCCGCTGAGTCACGTCATCGTCGCCGCAACCCACCGTCAGCCGCCGTTCCTTGCCGCCAGCCAATTCGCTGCCAGCCGTCTGACCTCGGTCCTTGTTGCCGGGCTCCGTCGAGACATCGTCACTCGCCGCCCAGACAACGTCCGATTTCGGTCGTATACTCCGTTCCCTGCCGCAGCCATTCGTCCCTTGCCGTCGAGTTGTCGCTGAAGGTCGTTCCCACCCGTCAGCGAATCTTGGTTTTTCCTTTTTCCGTCGCCTTGCCGCCAAAATGTTGTGCTTTTCACGTCCGTCGCCTTTCGCGGGGTCTTTGCCGCTACTATGTGAGCCAGCCTTAAAATAATGATCGTAGGCATCCGGCAAAATGATTGGGCTTGTCTGTGACGAACATTGAATTTTATAAAAACAAATTCACAATCGCCGGACGGCGATCGCAAAAAAACCCAATAACAACATAAGAACCACTGCCCGACGCCGATTGAAAACGAACGCCGTTTTTCTTTCTTTTCTCACCATCCACGATTGTAAAACTTCGGACAGTTCAGTTAAACGATATTTACTATAAAATACACCCCCCCCCCCCTAAATCCACTCATTCCTCATAATTTCAGCAATTACCAATGGTGTATCCCACCTTTAAAGAGGTACATTGCTTTGGATCGGGCGTTTTTATGTATACAAATAAAATGGATAGGGTCGGGAAGCGTTTTTTAAAGTAGAATATAACGATTCACATCTATTTTTTCAAATGTTGTGGTTTTTGTTTAGTTTATTTGTGACAAATAACGGTCCGCAATATTGCAGATTATTATTTACTCCCCAAAATAACGGACCGTGTTTACTAGTCGTATATTTCAGTCACATGTGATCTTTGAAAACGCGTGTGCCTACTACATTGTACCTCGCAGATACCACATACATCTGGGGCCTGTTTTGGCGCGCACAACCAAAAACTGTTTCGGTAGTCGGCCATTGGCTGAGCATTTTGGCGACATCGGTTGTGGCATGATCACGTGACTGTCGCGACCAAAGTTGAACCGACGGTCGGGGATAATATCGCGCAAGGCATGATGAGACAACATGGCGCATCAAGATCGTAGCCATGATAACGAGGTTGATGCTACAGTGGCATAACGCCTCAATTCTAAGTGTGATATCGGTCGTGTATTCAATGCACTATTTGCGGCACTAGTCTAATTACACGATACAGCCCATCATTAATCCATGACGGCCGGAAATGCGTCTACGGATAACCCAAAATGTCCACTGCGTCAAACGTAAACAACGTAGTGTTTTCGTCTTTTCTCGAGAAAACGGTAAGACATTAGTTTAGTTTTCTTTCAACCAGATGTTTAAAATAGGATAAGTAAACAATCCAAAACATACAATTTTCGGGGATTTGAGCTAGGGTCATGTACCCCTTTAATTTCAGCAATCACATTTATATTAAATGCATAGATTCTGGAAATAAAATAAAATGACTAGATCGACTACAGTGCGTACATACGCGCCCAAATTTTCATAGCGTGAACATACTGATTTCACAGTGTCCCCATAGTGTGACTACAGTGTTCCCCACAGCGTTGTCATAGTGTTTTCATAGTGTTTTCATAGCGTATACATACTTGATTCCCAGTATGTACACAGTGTTTTCATAGTGTTTTCATAGTGTTTTCATAGTGTTTTCATACTGTTTTCATACTGTTTTCATAGCGTGAACATACTTGATTCCATAGTATGAACACAGTGTTTTCATAGTGTTTTCATAGTGTTTTCATAGTGTTTTCATAGTGTTTTCATAGTGTTTTCATAGTGTCTTCATAGTGTCTTCATAGTGTCTTCATAGTGTCTTCATAGTGTTTCCATAGTGTTTCCATAGTGTTTTCACCCTGTATAGACAATAATAAACAGTAAACGAATGACTCAATCAACCGTTCATTTGCACCCAATACAAATCTAGTAGGCCTATTACTTGTTAAGTTGTTAGTATTACTTTAGTATTAATTATACACACATCGTAGTATTACTTTAAAAAAAATCTAGTTCCAATAAACATAACATAACATATAATAACTGTATATATTTTTTATAAGTGAAATCAACAAAAGATCGCCAAAATCACATCCAAATGCTCCAAAATTCACATCCTCAGTCAAAATTCATATCCTGGTTTATAGTCGTTAGAATCCAAATTATGAATTTGTGACCCCCACTTAAGTTCATCAGGTTTGTTTTATTCTGGTGCGCTGTGTATTCATGGGAGAGTTGGGCGATTACATTGGATTTAATGCAAACTCCGTATACGGTCGATTATTGATATGCAGCGCGGGAATTATATTCACAAAAGAGAGTGGACCGTGGACAGAACATGTTCACGTCGCCTTGAGGGACGCTGCTGTGAATAACAATGTACACGTACAAGGTATGCAGCTCAGTAATATAAGAATAATGCTTGACGTCTGTTGAAAACAAACGCTGTTTTTCGTGCTTTTCTCGGCATCAATGACTGTGAAACTTTGGACAGGTCAGTTAAACGGTATTTACTATAAAACACAAATCCTTTGTTGAAATCACATTCTGTCCGCTTTGAATGCAAAATCACATTATGCCATTTCCTATAGTGTAGGCCTAACGATTTATTTCTGAAATCCACGCAGAATATTTGATTAGGGAAGTCCAGCTGTATCGATGCACCAGTATGCATGCTTGTAGAAACAACTCACACCGAAATAATGGACGTGTCCTACTGGTTCGTATTTTCTGTAAAACAAATACACAAAACAAAACAAATAAATAATGTTGATCAAGTAATTGCTGTGTATCTTGTAACAATTACATGAACTAATGTTGAAAACTTAAGGATGGAATGTAGTGAAACACAGTTTTACGAGCCTCAGTCGCGATAATATCAGCTCCAAATAAACCTGACGAAGAAGCCCTCTTCTGGTTTTCTTGGGATAAACGAGATTTTGATCACATCTTGTTGGGGGGGGGGGGGGGGGGGGGGGGGCAACCGATCCAGGATTACGGGCGATTCACAGTACTTCTACACGCTGTGGTGCAGAAGACGACAATAGGCGACGCGATAATTATGTTGTCTTTATAACAACGTACAACGCAGTGCGCCACCAAGAGTTTGCCACAGAGTATCCGTCGACAAAACAAAAGATAGAGATATACGGATATAGTAAATGCCACGTAGGTTCCAACCGGCTGTTCAAATAATTCTTCCCGCCATCAGAAGCATGGTCAGGGGTGAGGTCAGGGGTGAGGTCGGTGAGGTCCTTGAGGGTGGGGTCTGCTTGAAGTCTGTACTTGGCCGATGGTGTTTGCATCGGACCTGGGGACATTGGTAAGGAGGTAGACGACGTCGAAGCTGACCATGGTGTCGTTCGGCTGGAGAGGGTGATGCTTTGGAGGATGGTGGTAAACTGGTAGAAGTTATTGGTGTGGTGTTTGGTGTTGGCTAAACCAGGGGGTGAACAATTGGCGAGATGCCTGGCTGTGCCGTAGGTGGGGTCTTCCTGGAAGCAAAGTTTAAGCCCAACGACAGAACTTTGGTGTCAACCGGGGATAGGGTACGTTGGCTCATTGTATAGGTGATCCCATTACCTGGGACAGGGGCTGCAGGCGTGGGAGTATAGGTAATCCCATTACCTGGGTCTAGCGCTTGGAGATGTTCAGGAATGTCTCGATCTGGTGGCTGCGGGATTCATTAAAGGCGTGGCTACTAGAAGATAGGGCGAGCTGCCGAGTCGAAAGCAGCGCAATACGTGCACAATGCATTGTGTGCATGTGCACCTGGATTTACGATCATGCACAAGCCGATAATATGGACCTTGTCGTCATAATACTTAGAGATTTGTACAAGTGACGCAAGGAACACTAGGTGATTGTATTTTGTCAAAGCTTTTTTTAAATAACTTATGATTTAGCTTGCAAGCGATTTTAACTTACAATAAGCTATTTTGTGTAGGGTAGTCAGGCTGGTGTAGGGTTCTTTCTCGCGCCTTTCACCATTATGACCTGGGTTCGAATCCCGAATCCCGCTTGGGTACATCATTGGGTTTCTCCCAAAAATTTTCTTCTTGGGTTTTTCTTCAACCTCAAAAACTGTAACTTCTTCTACAGTGTGCACCGTAAGTATAACTCGAAAGCCTAAAGAAACCTTTAGTGGCGCTTTTGAAAGATCCTTGTTGTTTTCACTACCAGAAAGAGGTAATTAAGTATAACAACAAATATGGTATTCGCCGGATAATAGAAATCTCACCTTCGAACTGCTTCGCCAGATCAAGTCGCCCAACCTTCTTCAAAGCCCCAGCTAAGATGCTTCCATCCAACTTTCCACATTGCTGCCTCCACTGCACAAGCATTTTAAATATCTGTTCATCGACGTCATTTTGGTTGTTCTCTTTAATCTTGTACAGTTTCTCCAGAGTGAAGCCTAACTCTGTGGCCAGTGGCTCCCACTCCTTTCCCAATTTATCTGCAAGCCGACGGAAACATTTCTCGCCAGCAATTTCCGACTGAAAAGAAAACAAATCATTAAGTTAAAGAGACCTGGAAACAAGAAAAGAGACAGATTACATAAAAGAGCGAAAAACAATAATCGCAACTGATCATTATCCGCCCGTAATGATTGACCGAAATGAAACGTTGTACATGTACGTTTTCTTTTTATATTGACCAGTTGAAACTGTCAAGCATAAAACTCACGGTTAGCATTCCCGTCGATATAGAGTCCTCTTCAGACAAAGTTTCTAGGGCAAGAGCAAATAAAACAATAACTTGTATACAAAATATGAAACAACATTGTATTTTGTTATTCCGGTAAACCAATAACTAGACTTTTATTTTCCCTGACACTAATTTTGTCTAGGTCAAAACTTCACGTTTTGCCAGATTTCGGGTTAAAAAATATCCCATAAAGTTAGTCGGAGAAATGTCATTTTCACCCGATATTTTTATATATACCTGTCACTCGAAGTTTCGTCGAAATGGACTGGGCGATTTCAGGAGACGAATCCAGCAGACGCCCAATGGATGTCCCGTCTTTGCAGCCATGCGCCCTTTGATGTGCAAAGAAGATCTTTAATAAATCCCGTGTTTCCATGTAGATGTGGCCGACACCTGTTAGCTCCGCCAGCAATCTCGTCATGTTTTGTTGTTGACAGAGAGCGCGTACCATCTCCTCTGACAAACCTCCATAATCACCATCCGAAGACTGTGCATTCTTGGGATCTTGAACACAATTCATCTTCTCCTAAACAAATAAACATACAATATCAGTAAATATACACACTCTAAAAGTGATTAACTTTTGAACTCATGAATATACGCCTTTTTGCAACAGTTTATACATAATTGTCACGCGTTTGAGGGCTCACGTTTGGTGGGTTTACAGTGTTTTGTTGCTTCTAAATGTGTCTAAGACTACCACGAATGCAACCAATTCAAGGACACAGATTCTATGATGTTATAGAACGATGTAGCAGAGATTATTAGAAGAAATAGAAAAAGAATAACATATTTAGCGAATAACTCGCCTCACAGGAAGAGCAGATTTCGCGGGCTTCATCCTGGAAACAAAACCAAATAACTAAGTTTAGAATTCAAGAAGTCCAGTCCAGTTGTATTAACGTGTTTACTGTTAGTCCAGCGTGTAGACTAGACGTGCATCAATAAACATGAGCTATAGCTATATGCAAATACAAGTATGCATCGCAGGGGTTTAGTTTTTACCGTAATACAAATACAACTTGCGTAATAGAAAATTGCTATCGACAACATCGAATTTTGATGTAAATGTGTACAAAATAGTCACAAAATATCGATATCTAAACCTGGGGACAATTTCATAAAGCTGCTAGTAAGCACACAAACATTGGATTATTGAGAAGCAAACCACGTGTAATTGTCTCTTTGTTTCCCCATCAAGAACTCCTACTGCCAGGCGTAGTCATGCATAACCCTCTGACGTATATGGCTGAATGTCCAGCGACCCGTGAGCTAATTAGCGGGTACTCGCCGGTTGGACATGCACGAGGTCGAAGCCATTTTGCCACAAGTCAATATCTCTCCAATCTTTTAAACTTACCTGATGGCAACTGTAGCACAGAAGCTGCTTCTTTGACTGTTGCGTCGATCCGCTCTGTTTTGTGGAAAAAACATGGTTTTACACTTTCAGAATTAATTGTTCATAAGCCAAAGTAGGTGTACACAATCAAGCATTATATTGCAAGTGCCATGTGGACTAAAACCATATTGTAGTGGGAGCTAAACGCTGAGAAGATGAATTGCGAAGTGAAGTGCCTAATATAGTAAGAAGTAGGAACATAATGGAAGCATTCAAAAAAGGGTCTGCTCGTAAGCCTGACACCTCATAGGTCCGACAAAATTTCACCCCAATTAAATATTAAGGCTTACAGGTCCGACGCCCCAAAGGTCCAACGCCTCATGATTCCAAAATTACGGACTTATGAGACGTCCGATATACGATACGGCCCCGTTAAAAGAAGCTTTGAAAATGTACACCGAATGCATTTCAACATTATAGTTATCTGATTTCTCCCTCAAGTCGTACCTTTGGTGGTATAATGGTAAATTGAAAGCGGTCTCCAATTAAATCGGGGGTGCCACACTGGGAAATGAAACTCTCGCAATGAGGAACCTCGTTCCAATTTAGGCGCTCAAGGTCGAAGGTCACCGAGTCCATTGGTAACTCCCAGATTCTTCCGACCGGTATTGTCTGTCTCTATTTTATAAACAAACAAACAAACAAACAAACATTGTTTTAAAGGGTTCTTCTAAAAAAAGGAATAATTTCAATCCAATTGCGATACATGGTGTATAAACGTTGTGATCCTTTACTTTACGAGCTTCAATTAATACATTATTAACCATACAGTTTTTGTTTCTATTATTTATCCGGAGTTTCGTTAATACAATGTGCGTCAAAACATAGGATAAGTGCGTCAACACAGTCACAGCGCAGCGTACTCGATAATGACGTACACAGCAACGTTTTACTTGGAGCGAGTTGGCAGTCTCGGGCGTTAGAGAATTCACGAGATTTTAACGTGAGCTCGGAAGTGAACCTCGAAAAACGAACATAAAATCTCTTCATTCGCATTAACGTTCGTAAAACTTAAAATGTATACAAATGTACTAATATATACATCAAAATAAAGCCTGTGATAACACACAGATAATAACGAAACAAAATTATTAAAAACGAGCTGGTATTAAAAAGTTACATCACTTACAATTTTGAAATATTTTAATTAGTCCCGATCGAGTGATATTAGTATGTTCAGCCATCCTGCACTCAATGCACGCTGCCGCATTGTAGTCCCTCGACTTTTTATAATTTCACTCGGTGCCATAGGCTATACTTCGGACAAGGGAAAGGGCCCAAACTATAATACTCTGGTCTGCGGGTATACTACCTTGTTTTCCAGTTCCCAGCCACGCTTGATTTTCTCGATTTCAGCCTGTACGTCTCCTGATCTGCTCACTTTCAGATATCGGTAAACGTCCAACCGCTTGGAGCCAGTTTCGTTTTCCATCTCCGTTACTTTCTGAGCAGCATAAATAAAGCAAATTATAGTTTACAGGCTCATGTTCAGTATTTATTTGCTGCCTACAAATTACTCCATGTTCAAATTTAACTTGGTTTTAAGTTACAAGTATGGGCCTGGATGTGTTAATGCTCAATCCCATCAGTCGGTTTATACTGATGGAATCATATATTTAATACAGGCCAACCACATTTTTTTCTATTCATAAAAAGTCAAAACAAAAAAATAGAAGAGTTCAACAAAAACACTTTCATATTCAGGCGAGGACGGCATGAAGTCAGTAGGCACATGATATTTCAGGGACTTACTGATGAACAAGGCGGCTCCTCCTCCAAGTTTAAGAGAGCGCGCGAGAGGAATAAAGGTCATAACGGGTCATGTTGACATAACGACGAGGACTTTCTTTGAACCAAGTTTCGGGGAAACCAAGTACAAAAAATGAATGAGAAAGACAGGAAAGGTAATTTTGGACTCCTGGAATTCTTGTAAAAGTTAGAAAAAGAATTGCAGTCAATATCCAAGTTGTTAAAGCTATCTATGAATAAGTTTAGGCAGGCAGTGTCATCACTATCGTCCACACAACAAATTAATGGAAAGACATTTTAAATAAATACTTGGATAACAAAATAAAGACAAGAGGCAAACTATATGTAAACAAAACGAAGTGCCTTAAGTACAAACCAAACTCTGGCTAAATTGATAAAATAACGGTCATTGTCACAAAATAACGTTTGAATGTAAACGACAGAATCATAATCAAACGACCAAAATTATAAAACAAGCAGAATTAGACACAGAAATCAATACAGGCAAACTTAACTGTGATGCATGAAGAAACAATAAATTTACCAGAATATGCCACGAGAGGGCGTGTCAATGAAAGAAAAACAAAACAATTTAACTAAACTAATTTATCAAAGAAAAAACCAAAACAGCTACAAGATCAAGATAATACAACACAACGATGATACGTAATGAAATAACAGGTAAACAAAACATTAAAATCATGCAAAATTTCAAATGAAAAAGGCAAAAATTAAGGTTAGAAACGCAAAATGTTCGCGAAAAAAGAAGATAAAAGAATATATAATAGAAAATAAAATAATATATATAATAGATATGTAATAGAAAACTCAACACTGAAAATGCAAATACAAGCTTAAAATCAACATCACAAGCCTGCGGCCATCAACCACTCCCTAAAGGCTCCTAAAAGTCGGAACATCAAACTAACAAACTCAACACTATGAATGTTGAGTCCGTCAGCTTAATGCATTGAATCCCAACACCCACAGTAAAGCCTCCGACCGCACACATTATATGCCGACTCAACACTCTAGCTACAAACTTGGACCAAAATAATAGACAAATAAATAAAAGAAAATCTCCGTCAGACAAAAAAAAGAGGGATCAAATAGCATTAAGGACATAAAATAAACAAAACCAAACTCTTTTTCTTAAAATAAAATTCTTAAAATTGGGATATAAAATCAATTCATAGCTGAAGCAAGATTCAAGAGATGGAAGCGTGCAGGCTGATGTCATCGGATTGGTGATAGAAGGGGCTCATCCAGTGCCTTTCCACTTACCACCCACCAACCGGTACTTCCTTCCATCCCTGTACGTTGCCAAGACTTGCGATGACCACTTCCTCTTTTCATGAAGATCGAGTTTGATGACGTGCTCGACGCAATAGAAGGGGTCACTTGACAGGGCTTGCCGTTGCTGCTGCAGGATCCTTGTTTCGTCCTGGTACTGGTAGCAATTCAGCTTTATCTGGAGATGTTGTGGCTTCCCGTTCATTTTTAGGCCGTCCTGGTGCGCTCTCTCAAGCTTAACCCTATCGCTACCATGGGCTCCATTGGGCACCAAAGTTCCACGTCACTTCCTTCCCACTCCCCCCCCCCCCCCCTCCCCCCCAATGCAATGTTGTTAGAGGTGGGAGAATTAGCCGGTTTGCCTGCACACCAAATTTCAAACAACCCTGAACGGGGGGGGGGGGGGGGGGGGGCGAGGACGGGGAGCATTTTTACTAAATTTTACTAAATTTGAGAGTGCATAAAGAAATCGGCAAGGCTGGACTTGAACCTGTTTGACCGCCAACATTGGGCACAATATAGCTCAGTTAATATAGAGCGCCGCTAGTGCTGTACGGTAACCTGGGGATAGCAGGCTCGAATCCCGCTCCGCCAAAATAATACCTTAATACATGTACACAGATTGGCGGGTCCATCCTATTCCAATATTGTGTTAAATTTGATGGGCAGGCAAATTTTCCTTTCTCATCTTCCCCTGAAGTGTGAGGGCGATATACAATGAAATTTGTCCAAAAGGGGACTGGTATTGAGGGTATTCAGTGCATTATTTATCCTGGTAGCGAAAGGGTTATCGTCTACCATGTTGAACTCCTCGGTGATAAGATTTTTGGCTAATAGCAGACAATCTTCACCCTTTTACTGGAGAGACCAATTACCCGCAGGTTATTTCTTCTGGGGAATCTCTCGAGTTTGTTTATCAGTTCGGGTGTTCTGCCATTGCTTTCTCACGCTCGGTCATCCGCATTGCCATCAGATCAAAGTCGTTCACCTTCGATTCGAGTGCATCGATGCGTTTGTTTGGAAATAGATTGATTTACTGATGTTTGATTCGAGCAGTTCAATGCGATTACGTAACTCCACCTGTCCTTGTCGTATTTCGATCAGAGTTTCGCGAACAAAGCTTTCGAACTGCTCCATTTTGGTGTCTGAAAGATACGTCGCACTGCCAGGGGTCACAGCCTGAGGTGATAGTGTAGGTGGCAAGTCAGTATCACCTATCGGTTGTATTCCTTTCCTTGGCATAACTTTACCGGTGTCAATCCTGACTGGTCTCCCAGTATAGGAGCTGGCCCATCGCAATGGAATAAAACAATCCAGAACAGGTGGAGACGGAAATAAAACGGCATTTGACCGCCGAGTTGTCGGACCACTTGCACCTGGCCTGTCAACTTCACCCAATCACACGCCATCTTGGTTCAACCAGCTATAGGTATGTACATCACGCAAGTGTCATTATGACGCGTGCGTTCTACCTATAATGATCGATATGAAGTGATGTGTGTTGCAGAGTAATTGAGGACTATTAATATATGGACACAAATTGCGCAGGCCGTGTGAAACTTCAACAAATAAAAGGTTCATGGACCAGACTTCATAGGACTCCAAATATAATCTAACACCGAAAATGCGTAAACAACTTTGTGGGCCATGTTTTACCGGTCGTTTAAACATACCGACGTGTCGAGCTCTTGACCAATACGAATGGTTATTGTCTCAGGTATTTATGAATGAATAATAATGTCAGTGTGTTTTCCTTTACCCAGTCTCTCTGCTTACTCTTACCTATACATTTTAGCTGTATAGAGATATAGAACAGACTGGATACTCTAATTGTGGGTTTTTTCACGGTCTGTCTCTCTTTGGACCAATTTTCCCAGTAGTTATTTCCCCCTTCTTATGATTTGGCCTTTTTTTAAAGGGAGGATACACCATTTGCACATATTGAGACAACCAATGACTACCAAATTACTAAGAAATATCGTAGTTATTTGAAAGTAAATAATGATTCCAGGCATCCAGCAAAATTATTGCGCTAGATATCCTGTAATTATTCCGAAAAATTGAATTTTATTTAAAACAAATCCAAATGTTCTTGCTTTTTTCTCGGCATCCAAAATACAACCCCCAAAATCCACCCATTCCTGATAGTTGAAGCAATTACCAATAGTGTATCCTACCGCTAAGCGAAATATCAATTCCTTTTTCCAGTTTTCCTGATTGTTTTTGCTTGGGGCGATATTACATTTACAAAAATACCAAAATAGTCCCGACGCTTGCATTGTGCCCCCAATATATATATAAAAAGTGTCAACCCTTAAAACAAAGAAACGGGGAGTTTACCTGTTTTACAACTGGTTCATCGTTCCAGAAGTGGATCCGGAAGGGATAGTGATTTTCAGACGGATCAAAGGGGCTCCCAAACACTCCTGCCTCCATTATTTTGGTGGTGGTTTCGGATGGTTCGCCAACTAAAGCTGCCCCTGTGAAATGCTTCATCAGGAGTACGGCGGTCTGGTCTTTGGTAGACACCAGCATGCCGTCGCCGTCTGCATCAAGAGTCTTCCAGGATTTTGGCGAGCCTCCTTCGTCATTGCACAACTGTACGTTCAACTTCCACCCGCTCCCCTCCTGGGCAAAGTGTGGGTAAGACAGCACCACGCTGTCCAGAAACTTCAGACCTGTTGGGCCGCACTGGATCATCGGCGACAGAACACAGTCCGACGGACCGACCCCGTCAACTGTCGGCGCGTTGGGGTTGACGTAGATGAACACCTGCTGCAGTCGACCTTTGGGTAGTGCCCCACGGGGGATGTACAAGTGGACTTTGTACTCGTTCAAGGACAGGCTCCCACCCCACTGGTCGAAGTAACCGATTGCAATGCACATCAACTGGAAAGTGTTCTTCCTCAGCGTCTCTTCGCTGCATCCTCTGGCAAATTGGTCGTGTTTCTCGAGGATCCTTTTCAGGAGAGTTGGCAGAGCAGACGAACCGCCTGTAATACAAATCATGATGCATGTACGTTAAGCGACCCGGGATTCACGACGTCAGTTTTCGCGCTGCCAATTCGCCAAAAGTTGAACACATTTCAGCACCGGCGAAATTCGCAGCGAATGCTTTATTATGACGTCAAATTCGCAACGCATTCGCATTTGCATAAATTATAAACCACCCTTTAGAAGTGTATTAAACCACTAAGTAAAATCACTCTGTTAGTGATTTAAGTGGCCTTCTGTTCAAAATTCGCCCCGTACATTGTACACAAGTTGACAATTGCCTCTAAAATTTGTGACATTGCATTGTAACGTAATACAGGGTGTCTCTAAAACAAATATAACCATTTTCAAATTCATATTATTCCAAAACTACTGAATATTTCAGTGCTGATTTCTGTAAATTTCATAAATGCCTTGTTTGTTTAGTCATCCATGGCAATGACATAATTAACCTTATACCATTGGACAGAGAACATTCTACCATTTTCACAGTCATTTGTCTTTTTCAAAAATATTCAGTAGTTTGGCAATAATACAAATTTGAAAATGGGTATACTTTTTTTTTGAGACACCCTGTAAAACATTCCACCAAAATTCGACGCATACCAATCAGCGTATAGGTAAATATTATCCGTGGATATACGTACCTGGAGATGATTGTAAATTCACAGATTTCTCCGCTTTTATAGCAGAGCTGATTTCCTGAAAACAAAAATGAGGAACTGCAAAATGTTTTTTTTTTATTCTTAAACGTGCAGCAAAGAAATTGACTGGAGCGGGGTCTGAACCTGTAACCTCCAGATTAAAGTTACGGTGCTCTACCAACTGAGCTACACTAAGCCCCGTGTTGGTGTCTCCCTATTTTCTCGGCTCCCAAAATAGGCAATATATTTGTGTTTATATGATAACTTTATAATGATAAATGAACAGTTGATACGTCAATGATACGTCAATGATCAAGCCAAAACAACAACTTATAATGGCCCTGTCACACCAGAACGTTTTAGGCCAACGCGTGAGTAACGTGTTGAAATTTCGGCAACACGCTGGCAAACGCTGACCAACGTTAGGCCAGCGTTAGCAACACGCTGAGCGCGTTACTCACACGCTGGGACACGCTGTCACACGCCGAGGGAATTTTTTTTTTTTCAACATAACTACAATTTCCAGCGTTTGCCAGCGTGAGACTGCACAAGCTGGCGGCGCGCTGGAGAGTCGTTACTCACGCGTCGAACGCGCTAGACGATCGTTACCAACCCGCTACTCACATGCTTGCGTACGCTGGCGACAGGCTGGTTGGAGGGCTAGCGTACTCCTAGCGTGCCCCAACGCATTGATAACGGGTCGGTAGCGCGCATGTAGCGTTGGTCAACGTTGGTCAGCGTATGTGTAACGACCCTCTAGCGGGTTCAACGACTGACTAACGACCAGGTAACGCGTTTAGCATGTGCTAGCGTATTGATAGCGTGTTATCCAGTGTGTTGTGGTATCTGTATTATGGGGTGCTGCTGGTACCTCTTCATCACTTCATCACTTAATTACTGTAGTAGCGCGTCAGCTATTTATACACAAAATCACGTGGTCGTTGCAGTACGACATACGCAGTACGTTCACTGACCTATAGAGGTCAGTGAGTACGTTGTAGTACTCACGCGCTGGGCAGTCGTTCCTCAGTCGTCGAGCGTGTTACTAACGCGTTACTCACGCGCTGGCGTACGCTGGCGATACGCGTTTCTCACCCGCTACTCACGCGCTGGCATACGCTATGAACCTGTTATCAACGCGTTATGGACACGCTGAAATCACGGTTCCACTTGACCTTTTCGTTTGCCATCGTATCAACTATTTTTAACGCGTTACTCACGCGTTGGCCTAAAACGTTCTGGTGTGACAGGGCCATTACGATGAGCTATTTTAGGTACCAACACGCCATAATTATATAACTCCCTTTCAATACACAGAGGTGGTTCTTTTTTTAAATATCCGATGCAGCGCAAATTCAGACTCTATGAAATCCAGACACATTGGTAGTAGTGCGCATGCTTAAGTGGCGATAACTAGGAGCGTGATCTGTCACGTGAGAGGGTTTAACAAATACAGTGTAATAGGAAAAAAGGTATAAATTCCATAGGAGTCTGATTTTCATATGACACCAGCCTCTCAAAGGGATTTAATAACAGTCGTCTTGACAACACGTCTGGTTAGCTGATACTTATTGTACGTAGCCTATGGTGATACTAAATTGCATGTCACTTGATAGTGGAATACCAACACCGTGTTCCAATAACTATTCCAAAAGCCAGTCTTCTGCAGGCACTAGGCCTATCTGCCATTCTAAGGATTATTACTTACTTACCCATAAAACGAATTGACCATGTAATTTCAAGAGGGAAAATATTCTTTATAATAATTATATAGGGTCCATGAGTGTACTTGACATTTCGGTAAAATTGATTAATACTGCAGTTTAAAGTGGAGTTTTGTCTTGCACGACATCGAGTCAAAAGATATAATATTGCAGCCCTGCAATTGACTTTTTTGGCAATGTATAAGAGTTTATATGGAACCAATGATTTTCAGGCAGATTTAAACAAACGAAGAAAAATCGCATATACACTGATGACAGTATATCGACCAGATATGGCAAAACCATAATATATACTTGTGAAATGTACACTTACCGATGGCCCCGCGTCTGCTGAGCCCTGTAAAGAAACCAAGAGATTTTAGAAAAACATTAATACATTTTAATTGTGTGTATAACGGAAATAAATACCAAGAAAATGACACAGAGTTGAACACTTTGTAATCATCTTCGTCTTTAACTGATACTTCATTAAAACAGAAGAGGGAATATTCTAGACAGAAAACTCATAATCGCCAGAGACATTATGTGTAAACAGTCGTATCAATATAACCTCGATCATTTTGACCCAGCGACATTCGTTGGATGTTGGTAGCATTTTCAATCAGTCTGTGGTTGCTTTGAATCTCAGTAAAATAATATAAAATCGCCCTTCAAGAAAAACGCAAAACTCCGCCGTGTAATGAAATCACAAAAACAGACAGATTGAGTGAAGCACGGCTTGGGGAAACAGTAATACTCATTTTAAAACATTTTTCATACAATGTCACCAACAATTTCACCGACATTTCGGTAAAATTGATTAACACTGTAGTTTAAAGTGGAGTTTGGTCTTGCACGACATTAAGTCAAAAGATATAATATTGAAGCCCTGCATTATTGACTTCAACACTGTATATAAGAGTTTATTTGGAACCAATGATTTTCAGGTAACGAAGAAAAATCGCATAGGCCTATACACTGATGTCAGTATATCGACAAGATATGGCAAAACCGTGAAATATACTTATATGAACTCCGAAGTTAAACAGTAAAGGCGAATCGAATGTACACTTACCGATGCCGACAAGGTTTGGGTCTGTAAAGAAACAAAACAGATGTTAGAAAAACATTCAATAATAATGTTTAATTGTGTGTATAAAGGGAATACAAACCAAGACAATGGCACAGGATTCAACACTTTGTCTTCATCTTACGTCTCAAGAAATATTTGATTACAAAGTTTCAACGTTTTCTTCTGGAATGTTTTATAATTTCATTGACATAATTGTATAAAAAAGTTGAATCTGTAAAATCGCCCTCAAAGAAAAACGCAAACTCCGCCGTGTAATGAAATCACGAAAACAGACAGATTGAGTGAAGCAAGGTTTGGGGAAACAATAATACTCAGAAGTGTTGTTGTTGTTAAAGGAAATTTGACTGGACTTGCTTTTCTTTGTGCATCCCATAATCGTTGGACTTGCTTTTCTTTGTAAAGATTTATTTCTTGCTCGGAAGGTTAACTTCTTTCCTTTTTAAAGTTACACTTTTTTCCTTTAGCTTGCAATGGGGTAATTTGATAATGCTTCGGTGTAATTTGTAAATTACAAAATGTGTCTATTAGCTTGGAGGTGAATTGTAACTGTTCTATAGTATTATGGTATCTACATGCATACTTCTTGGTATGTTAAAACAACAAGTAGTAACTTGTACATGACAAAATGTTGAACTGAAGATAAAACCTTTTGAGAGGGCTAATTGAGACCTATATACAGTTCCGTCCTCTAAACGAAATTACAAAAATAATGTTGTTTTCAGATGGAAATGACGAGTCCGCTTCGGTGCTATTTTTCGACACAAAATATTTGGGGGCCTACGAAAGATTCGAAGATCTATGAAATATTTGAGAGCCTGCAAAATATGGGATATGCAAATACTGAACTTGGTCCCCAAGAGGAAACATTGACGTCAAGCTGATTTGTAGCTTTGCATTATCGGTCGATTGAGTACCGAATTTACAACTACACCCTAAAAACATATTGGTTGGAAATAACTAATTAATTTGTGGATATGTGTCCTACCAATATATTGGTTAATTTTAACCTAAATATTTGTTTTTTTGACCAATATTTTGTTTTGTTAATGACCAATATCATTGCGGGAGTTGCAACGTGGCACAAAGTCGTTTAAAACAATGAAGATCGTTTTACCACTCCTCAGACTTGTATACTTATACTTATAATATACTTATATGAACTCTGAAGTTAAACAGTAAAGGCGAATCGAATTTCCACTTACCCGTAGTTCCTTGCGTGATGAGCCATGTAAAGAAACAAAACAGAAATGTTAGAAAAGCATTAATTGATAAATTTTAATAGTGTGTATTAAGGGAATACGAACCAAGAAAATGGCACAGGATTCAACACTTTGTCTTTATCTTACGTCTCAATAAATATATACTATTACAAAGTTTCAACGTTTTATTCTCGATATTTTTTCCTTTTCTCTGGACTTTTTTATAATTCCAATGACACAATTGTATGAAGAAGTTGAACCTGTAAAATCGCCCTCAAAAAAAACCCGCAAAACTCCGCCGTGTAATAAAATCACGAAAACATAAAGATTGAGTGAAGCAAGGCTTGGGGGAACAATAATACTCAGAAGTTTGGTTGTTTAAGGAAATTTGACTGGACTTGCTTTTCTTTGTAAATATGTATTTCTGGCTCGGGAGGTTAACTTCTTTCCTTTTTTCAAGTTACACTTTCTTCCTTTCGCTTGCAATCGGGTGATTTATGAGAGGAAGGGCCAGCCCATATTATCGTGAGTAAAAGGAACAAAATATCGGAAAAATCACATTGAGTTCGTTTTCAGCTCATTCAATTTCAATGGAAGGTAATGGAAAGTAAGTCATACGTAGCTGAACCTCTATGAGTAAAAACAAACTATCAAAAACAGGGAAAGAAACACTAGTTTTTAGTTACAAACAAGGCAGCTAGTCTGGTTTCCTGACAACATCATTCATCGTGTATTGATCATAATAGTATTACATAGTTGGTTCTATATTCACTCATATCTGTATGCAACAAGAACTCAAACATGGCATGGCACAAAGTCGTTAACAAATTAAAGATCGTTCTGCCACTCTTCAGACTCTTTTTCCGGTAAATATGTTAGGTTTTTGTGCAGCATAAAAATGTTTCGGTTGAAACTTTAAAGCAGGTCGACAGTGAAATAATTACAATTCGTTTGTATGCATTCTATAATCGTTTTTTTGCAAGACGGGATCGATGAGTGTACTTGACATTTCTGTAACATTTATTAACCCTGTAGTTTAAAGTTTGAAGTTTGGTCTTGCACGACATTAAGTCAAAAGAAATAATACTGCAGCCCTGTAATTGACTTGAACAATGTAAGAGTTTATGGAACCAATGATTTTCAGGCAGAGTTAAACTAACTAAGAAAAATCGCATATACACTGATGACAGTATATCGACCAGATATGGCAAAACCGTAAAATATACTTGAACTCTGAAGTTAAACAGTAAAGGCGAATCGAATTTACACTTACCCGTAGACGCTTCCGTGATGAGCCATGTAAAGAAACAAAACAGAAATGTTAGAAAAGCATTCATTGGTAAAGTGTAATAGTGTGTATTAAGAGAATACAAACCAAGAAAATAGCACAGGGTTCAACACTTTGTCTTCATCTTACGTCTCAATGAATATATTATTACAAAGTTTCAATGTTTTCTTCTGGACATTTCCTCCTTTCCTCTGGATTTTTCTTATTCCAATGACATAATTGTATAAAGACGTTCAACCTGTAAAATCGTCCTCCAAGAAAAACGCAAAACTCCGCCGTGTAATAAAATCACGAAAACATAAAGATTGAGTGAAGCAAGGATTGGGGAACAGTAATACTCAGAAGTTTGGTTGTTTAAGGAAATTTGACTGGGCTTGTTTTTCTTTGTAAAGATATATTTCTGGCTCAGGAGGTTAACTTCTTACCTTTTTAAAGTTACACTTTCTTCCTTTCGCTTGCAATTGGGTGATTAATGATTGCTTCGGTTACAACTTTAAAGCAGGTTTAAAACAGATGAGGGAATAATTATAGACAGAAAACTCCTAATCGCTCAGAGACATTGTGTGTAAACAGTCGTATCAAGATAATCTCGATCATTTTGACCCAGCGACATTCGTTGGATGTTGGTAGCATTTTCAGTCAGTCTGTGGTTGCTTTGAACCTCAGTAAAATAATCAATAAGAAGGGAATGATCGATAAATGACAACGCAGACGAAAATATTATGTAGGCTCATTGTATTACAATGTATATTAGGGAGATCACAATTAGATAAATACGTATACGTACATATCCGCGTAACACATAAGATTATCCGATTTGGTAAGCCCGATGTTCTTCGATTGTTCTTAGGACTTCCGAACAGGATTACGTTCCTAAACGGTATACATGTAGGAGTTGAGGGGATTTGCAATGTACTGAGACGACTTGCATACACTAATCGCCTGGAGGGCATTTGACCAAATTTTGAACGTCTGGTTTTAATTTGGCATGAATTTCAGACTTTATAAAATCCAGACTCATTGGCATAGTATTGCGCATGACTAAGTGAAGATAATTAGAGAGTGACCGGTCACGTGAGAGGGTTTAACCTGATATTCATATGTCACCGGCATTATGAACTCACACGAGTGATAAACAAAGTGATTTGACTCCTTTTTGATTACCATAATGGCACAGGTTGTCTAATCTTAACCAACCCTGGCCAAACCATGAAAAATTGACTCTTTATGACAAATTCGACTATAAGATTAATGAACTACGTAGGTATGTATGCGGCAAAATGGAAAGCGATCGATACTGACGAACAATAGCGCTAAACCACAAGGCAGCCAATCTACAAGGCATCATCAATCAGTATATTTATAAAATAACAAAACTGATTTCATACTATTGTTGGTATTGCAAGGCAATCGTCTTAAAATGTTGTAAACATTTGGGATAAACTTGGTTTTTAACACATAAAATCACACACATGCGCTTAAGATGAAAAGTGAGAACGTGTCTTTTTTTGTGGGTAAACTGATAGTATGCTTAGGTATACACGCACATGCATATTAATCTCAACCTCTCTAATGACAGCATAAACTTACAAACCCACTGCTTGATGACATTTTGTTTGGTTCGGCTTAAATTTGTTTTCGGTAAAATGAATTAAGACTACATTTAAAGTGGAGATTCGCCAAAGGAAATTTTGCATTTCCGCGAACTAACGTTTTCTGGCAGAGAGAATTGCTTCCACAATTTACAACTGCACCCTAAAAACAGATTGGTTGGAAATAACTAATTGATTGGTGGATATGTGTCCTACCAATATATTGGTTAATTTTAACCTAAATATTTGTTATTTTGAGCAATACTTTGTTAAAATGACCAATATCATTGCGGGGGTTGCAACGTGGCACAAAGTCGTTTAAAACAATGAAGACCGTTTTGCCACTCTTCAGACAATTTTTCCGGTAAATATGTTTCGGTTGAGAGTGAAGTAATTACCATTCGTTTTAATGCATTCCATAATCGTTTTACAAGACAGGATCCATGAGTTTACTTGACATTTCGGTAACATTTATTAACACTGTAGTTTAAAGTGGGGTTTGGTCTTGCACGACATTAAGTCAGAAGATATAATATTGCAGCCCTGTAAATTGACTTTAACAATGTAAGAGTTTTTTATGGAACCAATGATTTTCAGGCAGAGTTAAACTAACGAAGAAGAATCGCATATAGACTGATGACAGTATATCGACAAGATATGGCAAAACCGTGAAATATACTTATATGAACTCCGAAGTTAAACAGTAAAGGCGAATCGAATTTACACTCACCTCTTTAATCTTGCGTGATGAGCCATGTAAAGAAACAAAACAGAAATGTTAGAAAAGCATTCATTGATAAAGTTTAATAGTGTGTATACAGGGAATACAAACCAAGAAAATGGCACAATAATCAACACTTTGTCTTCATCTTACGTCTCAATAAATATTAGTATTACATGTACAAAGTTTCAACGTTTTCTTCTGGATATTTCCTTCTTTCCTCTGGATTTTTCTTATTCCAATGACATAATTGTAAAAAGAAGTTGAATCTGTAAAATCGCCTCCCCCCCCCCCATAAAAAAAATTTAAAAAAATAAAAAACAAAAAACAAACAAACCCGCAAAACTCCGTCGTGTAATGAAATCACGAAAACAGACAGATTGAGTGAAGCAAGGCTTGGGGAAACAATAATACCCAGAAGTTTTGTTGTTGTTGAAGGAAATTTGACTGGACTTGCTTTTCTTTGTAAATATATATTTCTGGCTCGGGAGGTTAACTTCTTTCCTTTGTTCAAGTTACACTTTCTTCCTTTCGCTTGCAATCGGGTGATTTATGAGAGGAAGGGCCGGCCCATTATTATCGTGAGTAAAAGGAACGAAATAAATACGTATACGTACATATCCGCGTAATACATAAGATTATCCGATTTGATAAGCCTGATGTTCTTCGACTGTTCTCATCATTATGACTTCCGAACAACAGTACGTTCCCAAACCGTACAGTGGTAGGAGTTGAGGGGATTTGCACTGTACTGAGACGACTTGCATACACTAATCGCATGGGGAACATTTGACCAACATTTGGACGTCTAGTTTTATTTTGGCATAAATTTCAGACTTTATAAAATCCGGACTCATTTGTATAGTATTGCGCATGACTAAGTGAAGATAATTAGAAGAGTGACCGGTCACGTGGGAGGGTTTAACCTTATATTCATATGAGACTGGCATCATGAACTCCCACGAGTGATAAACAAAGTGATTCAACTTCATTTTGGTGACCATTATGGCACAGGTTGTCTAATCTTAACCAACCCTGGCCAAACCATGAAAAATTGACTCTTTATAACAAATCTGACTAAGATTAATGTACTACGTAGGTATGTATGCGGCAAAATGGAAAGCGATCGATACTGACGAACAATAGCGCTAAACCACAAGGTAGCCAATCTACAAGGCATCTTAAATCAGTGTATTTATAAAATAACAAAACTGATTTCATACTATTGTTGGTATCGCAAGGCAATCGTCTTAAAATGTTGTTAACATTTGGGGTAAACTTGGTTTTTAACACATGAAATCACACACATGCGCTTAAGATGACAACTGAGAACGTGTATTTTTTTTGGGGTAAACTGATAGTATGCTTACGTATACATGCACATACATACGTTGTAAAATCTCAACCTCTCTAATGACAGCATAAACTTACCTTGTCAGTAAAATCCACTGACTTCTGCAAAGAAATGAAAGAAATGTGAACATTACAATAATGTAATTAAACCACCATTGCTTCGTCCTTCGGATGGGACGTTAAGCTGTTGGTCCCGTGTGTGTATTGTGTATATATTGAACCTGGACACGCACGTAAAAGAACCCAGTCACACTTATCGCTAAGAGAAGGGGTTCGCCCCGGTGTTTCTGGACATTTCGTTCATCCTTACAAAAAAACAAAAAAAACAACCGTAGTCATTAACGAGTCGTGGCCGGCAGCCAGAGGCGCCTTTACGTGCCATCGGCTCGACTACGTTGAAAAAAAAGAAAAAAAATTGTATACATGCTGGGTCCCTCTGGAAAACAGTGTTTCACTGAGAAGGTTACCCCAGGGTAAATAATAAATAAATAAAAATAAAATAAATAAATAGTAAAAAAAACATCTTTAAGAATATACATTGTTTTTGTCTGACGATAAAAATAAACTTTAAAAAATGGCGGAAAACTTGATACCAACAAAACGAAAGTTGGTTCCCTATTCACTTATACCTGTATGCAAAATGAACTTTGTAAAATATCTATTTCTGGCTGGGGAGGTTAACTTCTTTCCTTTTAACAGTTACACTTTCTTCCTTTCGCTTGCAATTGGGTGATTTATGAATGCTTCGGTTACAACTTTAAAGCAGGTTGACAGTGAAATAATTACCATTCATTTTAATGCATTCTATACTCGTTCTAAAAGACAGGATCCAGGGGGTGTACTTGGCATCTTAAAAAGGCACCCAGAGGCTCCTATACATGTATTGACGATGGTATATCGAAGCAACTATGTCATTTCCTGACAGGAAATTTTGAAATTATGTAAATGCCATAATTGGTGACAGTATATCGACCAGATGGGGCGAAACCGTGAAATAAACGTGAAACAAGGGGCGTGAAACAAGGGGTGGGAGAAGTAGCCTCGGATACTTGTGTTGAAAAAAAATGTGACTGAACTTGCTGAAATATCAAATTTCTGGCTATAGGCAAAATGGAAAGCAATCGATACTGACGAACAATAGCGCTAAACCACAAGGTAGCCAATCTACAAGGCATCGTTAATCAGTATATTTATAAAATAACAAAACTGATTTCATACTATTGTTGGTATCGCAAGGCAATCGTCTTAAAATGTTGTCAACATTTGGGGTAAACTTGGTTTTGAACACATGAAATCACACACATGCGCTTAAGATTAAAAGTGAGAACGTGTTTTTTGGGGGGGAAACTGATAGTATGCTTAGGTATACACGCACATGCATATTAATCTCAACCTCTCTAATGACAGCATAAACCTACAAACCCACTGCTTGATGACATTTTGTTTGGTTCGGCTTACATTTGTTTTCGGTAAAATGAAGTAAGACTCAATTTAAAGTGGAGTTTCGTCAAATGAAATCTTGCATTTCAGCGAACTAACGTTTCCTGGCAGAGAGAATTGCTTCCACAATTTACAACTACACCCTAAAAACAGTTTGGTTGGAAATAACTAGTTGATTGGTGGATATGTGTCCTACCAATATATTGGTTAATTTTAACATAAATATTTGCTATTTTGAGCAATGTTTTTGTTAAAATGACCAATATAATTGCGGGGGTTGCAACGTGGCACAAAGTCGTTTAAAACAATGAAGACCGTTTTGCCAAAAGATATAATATTGCAGTCCTGCAATATTGACTTCAACACTGTAAGAGTTTATTTGGAACCAATGATTTTCAGGCAGATTTAAACTAACGAAGAAAAATCGCATATACACTGATGACAGTATATCGACCAGATACGGCAAAACCGTGAAATAAACTTATATAAACTCCGAAGTTAAACAATAAAGGCGAATCGAATGTACACTTACCGCATAAAACTTGCGTGATGAGCCATGTAAAGAAACAAAACAGAAATGTTAGGCAAACATTAATTGATAAAGTTTAACAGTGTGTATTAAGGGAATCTTACGTCTCAATAAATATATTATTACAAAGGTTCAACATTTTCTTCCGGATATTTCCTCCTTTCATCTGGACATTTTTTTATAATTACAATGACATAATTGTATAAAAAAAGTTAAATCTGTAAAATCGCCCTCCAAGAAAAACGCAAAACTCCGCCGTGTACTAAAACAATCACGAAAAACGGAAAGATTGAGTGAAGCAAGGCTTAGGGTAAAGGTAATACTCAGAAGTTTTGTTGTTGTTGAAGGAAATTTGACTGTACTTGTTTTTCTTTGTAAATATCTAATTCTGGCTCGGGAGGTTAACTTCTTTCCTCTTTTCAAGTTACACTTTCTTCCTTTCGCTTGCAATCGGGTGATTTATGAGAGGAAGGGCCAGCCCATTATTATCGTGAGTAAAAGAAAAAAAATATTGGAAAAAGCACAATGGGTTCGTTTTCAGCTCATTCAACTTCAATGGAAGGTAATGGAAAGTAAGTCATACGTAGCTGAACCTCTATGAGTAAAAACAAACTATCAAAATAATTGATCGTGTATTGATCATAATTGTATTACATAGTTGGTTCTATATTCACTCATATCTGTATTCAACAAGAACTCAAACATGGCATAACACAAAGTTGTGAAAACAATTAAGATCGTTCGGCCACTTTTCAGAGACTTTTCCAGGTAAATATGTTAGGTTTTCGTGCAGCATGGAAATGTTTCGGTTGCAACTTTAAAGCAGGTCGACAGTCAAATAATTACCATTTGTTTGTATGCATTATATAATCGTGTTACAAGACAGGGTCCATGAGTGTACTTGAAATTTCCGTAAAATTTATTAACACTGTAGTTTTAAGTATAGAGTTTGGTCTTGCACGACATTAAGTCAAAATATATAATATTGCAGCCTTGCAATATTGACTGCAATTCTGTGAGAGTTTTTATGGAACCAATGATTTTCAGGCAACTAATGAAGACAAATTGCATACTAGGCAGATTTAAACTAACGAAGACAAATCGCATATACACTGATGACAGTATATCGACCAGATATGGCAAAACCGTAAAATATACTTGAACTCTGAAGTTAAACAGTAAAGGCGAATCGAATGTACACTCACCCCTTCAATCTTGCGTGATGAGCCATGTAAAGAAACAAAACAGAAATGTTAGAAAAACATTCCTTGATAAAGTTTAACAGTGTGTATAAAGGGAATACAAACCAAGACAATGGCACAGGACTCAGCACTTTGGCTTCATCTTACGTTTCAATAAATATATTATTACAGAGTTTCAACGTTTTCTTCTGGATATTTTCTCCTTTCCTATGGATTAATTTTTTTTAATTCCAATGACATAATTGTAAAAAGAAGTTGAACCTGTAAAATCGCTCATACATACGCACATACGCTCACCACAAGGTTCCTATAGTCAGAGAGGGAGGGCCAGCCCATATTATCGTGAGTAAAAGAAACAAAATATAGGAAAAAGCACATTGGGTTCTTTTTCAGCCCATTAAATTCCAATGGAAGGGAATGGAAAGTAAGTCATACGTAGGTGAACCTCTATGAGTAAAAACAGACTATCAAAAACAGGTGGGGTGGGGAAACACTAGTTTTTAGTTACAAACAAGGCAGCTAGTCTGGTTTCCTGACAAAATAATTGATCGTGCATTGATCATAATAGTATTGCATAGTTGGTTCTACAATCAATAATATCTGTATGCAACAAGAACTCAAACATGGCATAACACAAAGTCGTAAAAAAAAAAGATCGTTCTGCCACTCTTTAGAGTCGTTTCCCCCTGTAAATATGTTAGGTTTTCGTGCAGCATGGAAATGTTCCGGTTGCAACTGTAAAGTAGGTTGACAGTGAAGTAATTACCATTCGTTTCTATGCATTCTATAATCGTTCTACAAGACAGGATCCATGAGTGTACTTGACATTTCAGTAACATTTATTAACACTGTAGTTTAAAATGGAGTTTGGTCTTGCACGACATTAAGTCAAAAGAAATAATATTGCAGCCCTGCAATTGACTTTAACAATGTAAGAGTTTATATGGAACCAATGATTTTCAGGCAGAGTTAAACTAACGAAGAAAAATATCATATACACTGCTGACAGTATATCGACCAGATATGGCAAAACCGTAAAATATACTTCTCTGAAGTTAAACAGTAAAGGCGAATCAAATGTACACTTACATTAATACACTTGCGTGGTGAGCCATGTAAAGAAACAAAACAGAGGTAATACAAGGTAATACTCAGAAGTTTTGTTGTTGTCGAAGGAAATTTGACTGTACTTGCTTTTCTTTGTAAATATCTAATTCTGGCTCGGGAGGTTAACTTCTTTCCTTTTTAAAGTTACACTTTCCTTCTTTCGCTTGCAATTGGGTGATTTATGAATGCTTTGGTTTCAACTTTAAAGCAGGTTTCCCCAAATCCAAGGGGATTTTCCATTCTAATAAGAAAATACTCACCTCTGTTTACCAACATTTGCATCAGCGCGCAAGCGCACAAACCTCGCTGAAAAGAATAGCGCCCAAGCCACGCCTACTGCATGCCCCATAAAGGACCCTGTAACACAACCACTCGTCCTATTTTTTTTATTTTTTGTGTGTTTCCCATAAGGGAGGGATGTAAACAGAGGTGAGTATTTTCTTATTAGAATGGAAAATCCCCTTGGATTTGGGGAATTCCAATACAGAAAATACCTCACCTCTGTTTACCAACATTTGCAGAGTAGCACCGGAATACTCATAGGGTGGGGAAGGGCATGCAGTGGTTTGAAACTGTCTGAACTAAACCTACATGCAATTGAATAAACATGAAAGGTTGTTTTTAGACATACGTTACCCGGGAGCTGCCTATTGTGAGGGAGCTTTTCGGGCTTTGCGTGCTGCTGATCGTGCCGTTTCCTGGAGGACTTTTCTTCCCATAAGTCCCTCCGCTTGCACGACATCCTTCAAGTAGCAAGACGTGAAGGTGGATGGATTCTTCCAGCAGGCTGCTTTCATGATGTCTGAAAGAGGCACTCCAAGCAGATGAGCCCAAGATGATGACACGCTGCGTGTTTCGTGGGCTAGAGATTTTGATCGTCGGTTCTCGGCAGGATTATCAACTGCCTCAGAGATCCACCGAGCGATCGTGGTCACAGAGGCCGGATGATGAGGTTGGATGGTTGTGATGAACAGCTGCTTGATGTCGCCTCTCAGAGGCCGAGTGCGAGCAATGTAGTATTTTAGGGCTCGTACGGGGCACCACCACTTATCCTCTGCTGTAGAAGAGAATGATGTTAAGCTCGGCACAACAATGTCAGGAGGTGTGAAAGTGGCCGACTGATTTTTGGTAAGGAACTCTATATGTGGAATTAGGCGAACACCACCTAGCTGGTTCCCAGCGTATGTGCCCGGGTTCTATAGAAAGGGCATGAAGCTCACTTCTGCGGCGAGCTGTAGCAGCAGCCAGTAGGAATGCCGTTTTAATTGTCAGCTGTTGGAGGGAAGAGCTATTTGCTGGCTCAAATGGAGCTTTCGCAAGTGACAGGAGAACGGCACCCAGATCCCAAGATGGAATTAATTTTCTTCTGGGAGGTCGACTGTGAAACATACCACGCAACAAGTGCGCGATGGATGTGTTATTTGAGGTAGTTGAGCCATCCTGAAAGCCTTGATGAAGAACACCGATTGCTGATCTGTAACCTCGGATAGTCGAAATTTGAAGGCCCGAGTTAAAAAGATGGAGCAAGAAATCCACAATAGAAGCTAGAGATGCTGTATGGGAATCAATAGCTCTCTCCTTGCACCATTTGGTGAAGTGGAGAAGTCTGCTATCATAAGTTCTCCTTGTGGAAACTCGTCTGCTCTTGACTGCCAGGGCAGTAGCGTCCTCCGAAAGGCCAGCTGTTCTGAAGGAGACTTGGACAGCATCCAAGCACAAAGATGAAGAGTGGTTGGATCTGGGTGTAGGACTTGTAACCTCACTTGTGACAAAAGATCTGGTCGGTTGGAGAGCATGATAGGTGTATGAACAAGTAGGTCCAGGAGACGAGGAAACCATGGTTGTCGGGGCCAAAAGGGGGCTACGAGTATAATCTTGGAGAATTCTGTCTCGATCTTTGTCAGAACCCGTGGTAACAGGGAAATTGGAGGGAAGGCATAAGCGTGAATTCCCGTCCAGTCGAAGCTGAGGGCATCCACCTTCCACGCCATGGGGTGAGCATGACGAGCGCAGAATGTTGGGAGCTGCTTGTTCAGATGTGACGCAAACAGGTCTGTAGTATTCATTACATTGAATTTGTCACTTAGGGCGCTCCGTACTTACCTTGGAAGAATCTAGAATAAAGGCCAAAGGTCAGTCTAGTAAAAGTCACAACAGCCAGCAAACCGTGTGTGTCATACTCGATCTTATTCCCTAGTTTAGGCCCTTTAGATCTTACAATTGGCGACGAGGACGGGATCAATCCCAACGTTTGGGAACCCAGCAACATCGTGAAGAGGTTTTTGACTAGCTATTTTGGATATAAACAGTGCGTTTTTCGCGTGGGAACTGTCGTCAAAACCAGAGTGAGTCAAACCACGCCAGTGTGCACGTAACGTACATGTTCTGTTGCATTGGTTTTGTATGCACATAAAACGCACCGAAATATTGTCGCCGAACAGTGTTTTTCGTCGTACATCATCGCCGAACTCTTGTGACCAACATGTCCGCCACAAACCTGCCATCCTTTCCAGCCTTCCAACCTCATGTAGAGCCCTCCACTACCGGCGTACGGTGGCGGAAATATGTTAACAGGCTGGAAAATCTGTTTGTCGCATTCAAAGTTACTGATGACACACAACAGCGTGCACTTCTCCTGCACTATGCCGGCCCTGAAGTCATGGACATTTTCGAAACATTATCTGAAACAGGTTTAACGTTTGAATCAGGCAAAGCGGCGCTCACCAAGTACTTCGAGCCCCGCAAGAACATTGAGTATGAGCGGTTCGTTTTTCGCGAGGCCAAGCAACTGCAGCATGAAACTGTCGCAGAATTTGCAACCCGTCTACAGCAGCTTGCCAAAACATGCGAGTTCCACGAACGAGACGCAGAAGTGAAATCACAGATTATTCACGGTTGTACATCCTCAAAGTTGAGACGATACGCCCTCCGCGAATCTGAGTTAACTCTGATCAAACTGCTAGCAACCGCTCGAGCTCATGAACTGTCAGAGGTGCAAGCCAAGGGTATGGAACAACACACATCATCGAGTCGTGACATGGCCAACCGTATGACTGCTTCAAAGTCTCAACCCAGAGATTTTGAGTACAACAAGGCTTCACATGCCCCCAAGCCCAGAAGCTCAGTACCATGTCGTAACTGTGGAGGTATGTTTCCTCACAAGCAACAATGCCCAGCTCAAGGCGTGACATGCCACTCATGTGGTAAACTTAATCACTTCGCCAAGCACTGTCTGAGCGGAGGGATGCCGCGCAAGCCACAGAACCTCAAAGCAAAAGTGCGGGCAGTTGACCATGCTGCAAGCTCAACGAGCTCCGACGATGATTATGTATTTGGAGTGTCGTCAACACCCAAACCCAAACAGCCAATTGTCACAGTGACAGTTGACACAACCACGTCACTACCAGCAGTCATCGATACAGGAGCCTCGGTTAACGTGATGTGTCTTGCAGTGTACAACAAACTGCCATCTGCCCCACCCCTGTGTAGAGACTCTGCAGCAAAAGTGTTTGCATATGGCAGCATTACACCCTTGGACATTGTGGGCACTTTCGATACCACCGTTGCCTACAAAGCCTCACCAGTAAACGCCACCTTCTTCGTCACCAAAAGAACCGGAGACACATTGATCAGCTTCCAAACGGCCTCTGCTCTCAACGTCATCCAAGTGGCATTCACGCTCCAACCTGACAATCCTCAACCTGCCGACATGCACGAGCTCATCCACCAGTTCGCAGACCGTTTCACCGGCATCGGCAAGTTGAAAAACATTCAGTGCAAGTTGCATGAGGACAAGACTGTTCAACCAATCGCTTTGCCTCATCGTCGTATTCCATTCCATGTCAGAAAAAAAGTCGAGAATGAACTGGAAAAACTGCTTCGCCTCGACATCATCGAGCCTGTACGCGATGAACCAACCCCGTGGGTTTCACCTATCCACGTGGTCGAAAAGCCCAAGCGACCAGGTGAAATTCGCATGTGTGTGGACAAGCGAAACGTTAACACAGCCATCAAGCGTGAACGCCACATCACACCAACCATCGATGATATCCTGGCCCAGGTCAATGGGTCCACAGTCTTCAGCAAGATGGACTTAAACGCCGGATATCATCAAGTGGAATTGGCCCCCGAGTCCCGCCACCTGACTGTGTTCTCAACACATACAGGCCTGTTCCGCTACAAACGCCTCAACTTCGGTGTTTGCTCTGCAGCTGAGTTCTTTCAGAACGCCATTTCCTCAGCACTTCGTGGCCTCGAAGGAACCCTGAACATCAGTGATGACATCTTGATATTTGGCCGTACTCAACAGGAACACGACAAGCGTCTTGCGGCCTGTAGTCTTGCAGCCATCGTCCATATTATGGATTCCGTGGGAAACGCGTGAACATTTAGTTTTGAACATTGAAACTTGATCTTTGGACTCTAATGAGTTGATCTAGATTTGGTGCCATTTTTTTGGGAACCGTTAACGCCTATTTTTATGCAAATTAGTTATGACGTCATAAAATCGACTGTTTCAGTCATTAAAAGACATATTTTACCATTATCACACAAACAAAACATACTTTAAAGGCATTTGTAACATTAATGTTGTTGTTAAGATTTTATATTTTCTTATGTTAGGTGTATAAAGTATAACGCATGTTTTTCTTATGCATAAATTTACTTATTTTATGCAAATTAAGGATATTACATCAAATTAAATACCTCTGACGTGAAATAACATGTTGAATTGGCATGAAACAAATGCCTTTTGATCACATTTAAAACATCGTACTTGTTTATTTTTTAATCTTGCTTAACATCTGATTATTAAATTGCATAATGTCCTTGTTTATGCAAATTAGGAATGACGGTGTGAAGTTAAATATTCAAAACATAAAGTGACATGTTTTGCAATTGGCAAACATAGAAATGCACTTTGAAAAATGTGAACTCTATTGTTCAACTGTAATTTTGTCTGAAGCTACGAGTGCAGAGTTTAATATGCATACATTGATTTGGAGATAGTAGTTGTTTATGCAAATTAGGAAGGATGTTAAACAAGACATAATATATGTTGACTGTTACATAATGAAACATTTTGCAATTTGCATAAAATGATTGTGTTTATTGGGAAGCAGCGTAATCATACATGTTACTTACGTGTTTTTTTTAATTTTTAGAACGATTCTCGGTCACCAGGGAAGGACATTAACGTGAAGGACGTGTAATACTGGGTTTTGTGGAATTTTTTATTATTTTTCTGTGAGACTATTAGGGTTTTTTAAATTCTAATGGAGTGCTTTTGCAAGAAGGTATAGCACAGAGAAACCGGTTTATGCAGGCATACTTCAAGAAATGATCAGTATATATATATTTTTCTTTTTTTAATCAATTCTAGAGTTAGCTGCAGTGAATCAGAACTAATTCTATATGGGAAGGGGAGGGTGTTTATGGGAGTTGTCACAAGTCAGAACTTTTTCTCATCGTTTTCTTTATTTTTTTGGGAGATGCTGAAGCAGTTCTGCTGCGTGAAGTATCATTGGATTTTAGGTGTGTGGCTGGTCTACAGAGATAAGTCTGTATAATTTATGATGTGCTGGTATGCCAGCAGTGTGGTTGCGTAACTATCCTGCCCATGAGCGTAAATCTTAATTTTCGTTATTTTTTTGAGACGCGGAAAAGGTTCTGTTGACAAGTATCATATGGATTGTATTTGTGACTGGTCTGCAGAGATAAATCTGTAATTGTACGTTAACTAGTGGGTATGCTAGAAAGTGGTTGTTTAACTGGTCTCTCCAGAGCGTAATTCTTAACTCTTTTTTTCCTTTTTGTGTAAGACACGCATCTGGGGGTCAGTTCTAGCCACATTATCTCTGCTAGATGACAGTCTGTGGTTGGAGTTCGTGGACGAGAAAATACATCAAACGTCTGCAGGCCAATTTGGTCAGACATTCCCTAAAAGCAGGAGTTTCAAACCCTGTCTCTGGTTTTGGCGACACGATGACTGGTTTGTGTATTGCAACAGTGGTCCCTTTGATTGATTATTACCGGTGATAATATGCCGTCCTCTCTTTTTTTCCCATTTTTGGAAGGGGAGCAGGGCATATTTTCTGTGCTATATCATGCACGTCATTAGTCACCATCTTATATAGTTCATTTTGCTTTCCTTGTTTTTATTTGTGTGTCGGTTTATATGACACGTGGCAAGGACAAATACCGGGGTTTTTTTTTTTTGGGGGGGGGGGTGTCTTGACTTATTTATTTTGTTTTAGTCTTGAGATCCATTTCTTTGATCATTGTTTTGTTCTTCCAATAGTCCCAATAGAATTTGCAGATTTTTCTTATCAAGATTTTGTTCCTCTTGGTTGGATTGTGGAGATGCTTTAGTCCTAGATCGAACAAGTTCATCTTTTATGTTTTTGTGCCGTTTGTATGCCAGGATGGGTTGGGTATCAAATATCCTATTTAGATATTCGTTTTCGCTAATCAAGGGCCAGTGTTTAAGGATAGCCCGTTTGAGGGCTGGGTGCGCGACATGTGGGTAGTATGGTAGGACGAACACCAGTGGGATATTTTTTTTTTCATGCTTAGGGTCCGCGGGAGTCTTGACCCTTTGAGAAAGGAGGGCTAGGTCTTCGTTTGTGTATCCGCGCTTTTGAAGTTTGTCTTTGAAGAATTTAACCCTCTCCTCAAAGTCTTTTAAATGGGTACATATATGTTTGTATCTGGTCACTTCGCCCTTGATTAATCCGCCAAATACCGAAATAGGGTGTGCTGAATCTCGAGCTAGGTACCAGAAAATGGCACCATGACTCAAATTTCATCTACGGCTATAAGCTTTGTATTCCTGCAAAGAAAACAACATGTTCATGAATAGGGTTAGTATTTTACAGTCAAGATGTAGCGTGCAAAGATAATACATTGAAAACCCTATGTAAAATATAGCAATTTATGACGTCATACTTAATTTGCATAAAAGTACACTTATTAGTGCTCCGAAAAAATGGCACCATGACTCAAATTTCATCTACGGCTATAAGCTTTGTATTCCTGCAAAGAAAACAACATGTTCATGAATAGGGTTAGTATTTTACAGTCGAGATGTTGCGTGCAAAGAGAATACATTGAAAACCCTATGTAAAATATAGCAATTTATGACGTCATACTTAATTTGCATAAAAGTACACTTATTAGTGCTCCGAAAAAATGGCACCATGACTCAAATTTCATCTACGGCTATAAGCTTTGTATTCCTGCAAAGAAAACAACATGTTCATGAATAGGGTTAGTATTTTAAAGTCAAGATGTAGCGTGCAAAGAGAATACATTGAAAACCCTATGTAAAATATAGCAATTTATGACGTCATACTTAATTTGCAGAAAAGTACACTTATATGTGCTCCGAAAAAATGGCACCAAGACTCAAATAGTATCTATGGCTATAAGCTTTGTATTCCTGCAAAGAAAACAAAATGTTCATGAATTTCTCACGGGATGACAATGGCTGCAAGACTACTGTCTGCACCGCCTTCGTGAGTGTAACCTAACTCTGAACAGAGACAAATGTAGCTTCAGCACAGCAAGTGTTGAGTACTTTGGACATGTGTTCGGCTCCCATGGCATCTCCCCCGACAAGAAGAAAGTTGATGCCATCCAAAATGTGCCTGACCCCACCAACGCAAGCGAAGTACGCAGCTTCCTTGGACTGGTAACGTATTGTAGTCGGTTCATCCCAGATCTTGCCACCATCTCCGCACCCTTGCGCGAGTTGACAAAGAAAGACGCCCTCTGGCATTGGGGACCAGAACACAAGCTAGCACTTCACCAGATCCGCGAACGCGTCGCACACTGCTGCACTATGGCATACTACGACCCCAACAAGAAAACTGAACTTCTTGTAGACGCCAGCCCAGTCGGTCTAGCCGGTATCCTTGCCCAACGCAACGATAAGGATGAACTGTTGATTGTTGCCCTTGCGAGTAGATCACTAACGCCTGTCGAACAGCGCTACTCCCAAACAGAACGAGAAGCACTGGCCATCACATGGGCAATACTTCATTTCCACCTCTATGACTATGGCAACAACTTCACCGTCGTCACAGACCATAAACCATTGGTCTCACTGTTCAACAACCAGCACAGTCAACCCCCAACCCGCATCGAACGATGGTTGCTCAAGTTGCAAGAGTACAATTTCACCGTCGAGTATCAGCCGGGCAAGTTCAACCCTGCAGACTATATGTCGCGACATCCCCACGAACATTCGCAAGCCACCAGCCGAGAACAGCGCCTAGCGGAAGAGCACATCAGCTTCATATCAGAGAACGCTGTACCCAAGTCAGTCACACTCGACACAATCCGCACTGCTACACGCGAAGATCAAGTTCTCCAGTCAGTCATCGAAGCACTCACCACTCAAAGCTGGGACATGCTTCTCAAGCAACCTCATGACCAACAGACTCTTGCCGCACTCAACAGCCTGAACAAAATTCGCGGTGAACTAACAGCCACCACTGATCGCGATCTGCTGCTTCGTGGAAACCGCATCGTAGTCCCACAAGCACTCGCACAAAAGATCATCGACATCGCCCATGAGGGACACCAGGGCATGACAAAAACTAAACAGCTGCTTCGCGAGAAGGTATGGTTTCCCAGCATGGACACCCTCGTGGAACGAACGGTTCGCGACTGCCTACCTTGCCAACTGACAACGCCCGACGACCGAAGAACCCCTCTCAAGATGTCTCCCCTTCCAGTCAGCCCATGGTTGGAAGTTAGCGTCGACTTTTGTGACCTACCCACAGGAGAACATCTCCTCGTTGTCATCGACGACTACAGTCGTTTCCCTGAAATCGCGATAGTGTCATCCACCTCTGCACGTGCGGTGATTCCCAAACTTGATCAGATCTTCGCCACGTTCGGCATACCACAGATCGTCCGCACAGACAACGGACCGCCGTTTAACAGTGCAGAGTTTTCATCGTTCGCAGCTTACCTGGGGTTCCATCACCGTAAAATTACCCCACGATGGCCCCGTGCCAATAGGGAGGTGGAACGCTTCATGAAAACAGTTAAAAAGACATATCGCACCGCAATCGCAGATGGAATACCGTGGAAGCAAGGCCTTTACAAGTTCTTGCGCAACTACCGTGCAACCCCACATGCCACAACAGGAGTAGCACCAGCCACACTCCTCTTCGGAAGGCCACTCCGCACTCGTCTCCCTGAAACTCCACAGAAATCTCTGGCCACAGCTGTACGATCCCGTGACACACGCAAGAAGGCAGCCATGAAACAATATGCCGACAGCAAAGAACACGCTCGCCCCAGGGACGTCAACATCCGTGACACCGTCCTTGTGCGACGTGAAGGACTAGTCGCAAAACACCAAACCCCATATCACACGCAACCCTACAAAGTCACTGCTAAGAAGGGATCGATGGTAACAGCTCAAAACGGCTCCCACACAGTCACACGCGATATCTCGCGATTCAAACGCATCCGCACCCGAACACCATCCCGGAACGACTCTGAAGAGTCCGACATAGATGACACGCCCACCACCACACAAATCCCAGCTCAAGCACCAGCACCCCGTAGGAACCCTCAGAGAGATCGTCGCCTACCTGTCCACCTCAAGGACTTTGCTTGTTAAAGACTGTAGAAGATATACCTGCTTGTTTCGTGTTATTGTGTTAGGAAGACCTGTATTCACAGCTTGTTTAAATTTAAAAGTTAAAATGGCTGATTTTAAAGAAAACTGTTACCTGTATACTCAGAAATTTACCAAATTAGTGCACTTACACCAATGAGATTATATTTGTATCACTTTATTTGATCACCAGTTTTAAACCGGCAAAACTCTATTTTCACAGTACATGTACATGTTTTTATCTAAGGTGGAAAGGGATGTAGTATTCATTACATTGAATTTGTCACTTAGGGCGCTCCGTACTTACCTTGGAAGAATCTAGAATAAAGGCCAAAGGTCAGTCTAGTAAAAGTCACAACAGCCAGCAAACCGTGTGTGTCATACTCGATCTTATTCCCTAGTTTAGGCACTTTAGATCTTACAAGGTCCACATGTGGTCTTCCTAGGATATTGAAGATGTGGTTGACTACTGCCGGATGAAGAGACCATTCTGTTGGAGTAGCCCGCCCCCTGGAGAGAGCATCTGCGAGGATGTTCTTCTTTCCGGTCAGATGCGTAGCTTGAAGAGAGATTTGGCGTGGAATGCACCAACTGAGAAGCTCCCAAGTGGCTAGGCAAAGAGACGGAGAATGAGTTCCCCCCTGACGGTTGATGTAGGACACCACTGTAGTGTTGTCCGATTTGACCAGGACCAGCTTGTCTAGAACTCTGGGTTCGAGGGACTGTAGGGCCCTGAAAACTGCAAGTAGCTCCAAGTGGTTGATGTGTAAGTGGTTCTCTTTCATTGACCAAGTGCCGGCCACCGAAAGATCTTCTAGATGGGCTCCCCATCCCAGAATCGAAGCATCTGTAGCGAGTATGGCTGAAGGAGAGGGTGTGGGAAAACCACTCCGTTTTGAAGATTGTCCGGAGATAGCCACCACAGGAGAAGGTCCTGGATTAGCCGAGTTACTGGAACCAAAATGGAGATAGGATCCTTGCGTGGCCGGTAGTGGTACAGGAGGTGAAGCTGCAAGGGACGCATGTGCATCCTGCACAACGGGACTAGGTCCACGAGGCTTGCCATGAGACCCAGCAAGCGAATCCAGGCCTTGGCCGGAAGATTCTGGGAGGACATGAAAATGTCGATACATACTCGTAGTGTTTGGCATCGCTCTTTGGTGGGCATAGCCCTGCCCGAAGTCAGATTCAGAATAGCCCCAAGGTAAGTGGGCTGTTGTGAAGGAGTCAGGAGGGATTTCTCTACATTGATTATAAACCCCAGATCTGTGACTAGTTGAACTGTCTGTATAAGTGCCCTCTCTGTTTCGCGATAAGTGGGACCCACTATGAGCCAATCGTCCAAGTACAGGAACAAATGAATCTGTCTTTGACGGAGAAAAGCTGCGACAACCTTGGTTATTCTGGAAAAGACCCGAGGGGCCGTCGAAAGACCAAAGGGAAGACAGCGGAACTGGTACGTGGTTTTCCTGATATATAAATTGGAGGAATTTCTGGTAATCTGCATGGATTGGTACATGGAGATAGGCATCCTTCAGGTCGAGGGAAGTAGCCCACCAATTTCTCTTCAGAGACTGGAGGATGGTAGAGAGAGTTTCCATACGAAAATGCTTTGGCCTGATGTAAGAGTTGAGAGGACGTAGGTTGAGGATGGGGCGCCACTCGCCCGATTTCTTTGGAGCGAAGAAAAAGGTTGATGTGATGCCGAGGGTGGATCCAGCAGGAGCTTGAATGATGGCATTCTTTTCTCCGAGAGAAAGGATTTCCTTCTCCAAGGCAGTCCGATGTGCAGGGTCTGTGGGAACAGGAGTTGGTCGTCGGGGAGACTGTAAGGGAGGGTCGCTGGTGAACTCCAGACGGTATCCCACCGAAATAGTCTGAAGAACCCAGATGTCTGATGTTATAAGAAGCCACCTGTGGTTGAACTCTGCCAGACGACCACCTACTGGACCCAGAACCGGTGGAATTAAAACACTGTTGTGGTCAGAAGCCCTTGTTAACCCGCGACCCTCGGGGCTTGGAGGGTCGCACGAATCTGGAGAGCTGACGACGAGGGAACCGGTAAGCCGAAGAAGATGCAGAACCCCGGCTTCCAAAACGCCTAGGTTGAAAGGCCGATTTCTGGTCAAATAAGGCAGGTCTAGGTTTCTTCCAACTGGACTGGGTGGTGACATCGGTGGATGGACGTTTGGCCGAGCGTCGGCGAAGATCCAATTTGTCTTCAGTTTTGAGACGTTTGGCTTCTTGCATCATGGCCTCATCAAACCTGTTGTCAAAAAGGTCGCTCCCACCCAGAGGAAGATCCAGCAAGCGTTCCCTGGAACCGACCGATGGAAGGAACAAGTTGTCCAAGACGAAAGAACGCCGCAGCAAGGAAGTAGCAGCAAAACCTAATGAAAACTCCCGAAGGCAAGCCCCCAGACAATCATCAAGGAAATGAAACATCTCTGGCAATTTACTAGCATCAATTAAGGAAGGATCATCATGGTATCTAGCTAGAGTGTCGGACAACAGCATGGAAAAAGAAGCAACCCTAGCCCCATGACGCAAATGCTTGTCCAGGGCAGAAATACTCTTATCCAGAAGTTTGGTCTTGGAATCGAAAAACTGCGTACGGGATGTTGAATTTTCATGCCTGAGTAAGTCTTTGGCCTCAGAAGACAAGGTAGGGGTAGAAAAATACCTCTCTGAATCATGCTGATTAGTTTTAAACAAATTAGCCTGGCTACGTTGTATCTGCGGGAGAGATTGCTTCCGTTGAACCTGATCTAGGGACATATTCATGATATCGGCACACAAACTATCTACAGGAAATGTGGGTTGGTTAGCTTTGGATGAACCACCAGAATCTCTACGGTAAGAGGGTCGAGAGGGCTCTACTGGGGAAGCAGGGGGAAACTGCAGAAGCTTACCCACTTCATTCATGGTAAGAAAGGCTCGTTGAGCGATGGAGAGGTTATCCTCATCAACTGACTGAACAGAGGAAATGGAGAACTCTGAAGAAGATCTGGAACGGGTGTGTCGACTCCGATGTCCAGATTCATGCCTTGAGTGGTCATCAAAAGACCGATGATGAGCCCGGTGTCGATCTCTGGAGCCCGAACGGGAGCGTGAGCGCGAACGGGACCGTGAGCGGCCGCGGGTAACACGCCGCGATCTCCCGGTAGTGGAGTGGCCGCCATGATCGTCAGACCGATGTTGATCCCCGAGTCCAGTAGTGTCAATGAAAGGCACGCCGAAATCCCTCGAAGAATGCGAAGGATGTTCATAAGGGCGTGAAAAGCCCCCTGGAAAGGCCGAAGAAAAACCACGCTGGTCGAACGTTGGAAAACTGCGTGGAAAGGAAGTGCCGTAGTCGAACTGACGATGGTCGTTCGGAAAATGTGACCACGCATGCGGTTGATCCGAGCGGTGGAGAAAATCTCTAGGCTCAGCCGTAAAACTGAGTTCGTGGCTGAAAGTCCGTGAAGACTGCGATGTGGGTGGTGCCCCAGGCCTCTGTGACCGGGCGCGGGGGCTGGTCGTACTGAGAGACTCAAAGGTATCTGACGCCATACAACCCCGCCGTCCCGCTGGCACATGTGGGTCGGTCTCCACTTCCGTCGCTTGCATGTGCTCCTGTAGGCTACCGAAGGTATGCGGGATTTCTCGGGGAACTGCAGTCGAGCCACGAGTGCTTGTCCCCGGAGGGTTTCCGACCGCCGAACCCGGGGGAGTAGGTTCAGTCGCTACGGTTGGAGTATCATGCTTGGATTGAGGAACGGAAGGTGATTTTCCTGATGAACGGCTTGAGATTACCACTTTCTTTCTTGTTTTGGCGACGTCCGCCATTGCTCTTTATAATAACGTACACGTGTGTGTAATTCAATATGGTTTGACTAGCGAAGTGCACTGAACGCGTCGCTGAAAAAACTAGGGCGAGTGGTTGTGTTACAGGGTCCTTTATGGGGCATGCAGTAGGCGTGGCTTGGGCGCTATTCTTTTCAGCGAGGTTTGTGCGCTTGCGCGCTGATATGCAAATGTTGGTAAACAGAGGTGAGGTATTTTCTGTATTGGAAGGACAGTGACATAATTACCTTTCGTTTTACTGCATTCTATAATCGTTCTACAAGACAGGTTCCAGGGGTGTACTTGGCATCTTAAAAAGGCACCCGGAGGCTCCTAACATGTATTGACAATTTTATATCGTAGCAACTATGTAATTTCCTGACGGGGAAATATTCTTCTAAATTTTGAAATTATGTACATGCCATAATTGGTGACAGTATATCGACCAGATGGGGCGAAACCGTGAAATAAACGTGAAACAAGGGGCGTGAAACAAGGGGTGGGAGAAGTAGCCTCGGATATTTGTGTTGAAAAAAAAATGTGACTGAACTTGCTGAAATATCAAATTTCTGGCTATAGGTAAATTACTTCTCTTTTTTAAAGTCATGTTTTCTTCCTTTCGGTTGCATGTGTGTGGTTTGTAAATGTAAAAATGTGTCTAGTGGCTGGAGATGAAATGCAATTGTTCTATATAATATTATGGTATCTACAAGTATACTTCTTGGAAGGTTAAAACAACAAGTAGTAACCTATACATAACGAAAGTTTTTCACCGAGTCATATCAAGATAATCTCGATCATTTTGACCCAGCGACATTCGTTGGATGTTGTTGGTAGCATTTTCAATCAGTCGGTGGTTGCTTTGAACCTTTGTAAAATAATCAATAAGAAGGGAATGATCGATAAATGACAACGCACACGAAAATATTAATTAGGCCCACTGTATTACAATGTATATTAAAGAGATCACATTTAAATAAATACGTATACGTACATATCCACGTAATACATAAGATTATCCGATTTGATAAGCCCGATGTTCTTCGACTGTTCTCACCATTAGGACTCCCGAACAACATCACGTTCCCAAACGGTACAGTGGTAGGAGTTGAGGGGATTTGCACTGTACTGAGACGATTTGCATATATTAATCGCTTGGAGGACATTGACCAATATTTGGACGTCTGGTTTTAATTTGGCATGAATGTCAGACTTTATAAAATCCGGACTTATCGGTATAGTATTGCGCATGACTAAGTGAAGATAATAAGGAGAGTGACCGGTCACGAGAGGGTTTAACCTGATATTCATATGACATGTACATGTACAAAATGTAATTTAATTACCGAAGTTCGTCAATTGTGACGTCATCCGACCAGAAGTAATTTTTTGGATTACATGTATTAGAACGATTTTTTAAAAATTGTAATCCATTATTCAGTCTCAATTAACGATTGTCGGGACAAACCTTAGAAATGTGCATAGTGTGGTTTTGCATTCAAAATGACATAGTAGTACAAAAAACAAACATAGGGGGGTACACGTACACAAGCATGCGGAGTTAGGAGGAGAACACAAACAATGGATTAAGTGGAGCTGTTTGCAAAATCACACCATGCCCATTTCCATGTCATTATAATGTCGATCATTTTAACCCAGCGACATTCGTTGGATGATTGTGGGATTTTCACTCAGTCTGTGGTTACTTTGAATCCCAGTAAACTACCTTTGATACGCTCGCAATCAATAAAACGAACCTTATCATATTTATATCGTGTGTTGGTCATATTTATTATTAATTCTATTTCCTGTTATTTTGTGCAAAAGGAGCTCAAACGACAGACAACTCCTCATCGTAGTCACAAGCAATCTCGATCTTTGTGACACAACGATATATTCGTTGGATGTTTAAAGCTGGTTGAGAGTGAAATGTTGTCATTCTGTATATTTTTCAAGACAGCGTGAAGGGATGCGCTTGAAAGTCACTCAGAGGATCATCAAAACTAATGACGATGTTATATTCAACTGTCATTTACAGACAGAGCGAAATTCTATTGCATTCTGAAATAACAAGTCATTAATAATGACGGCATAAACTTACTGACGACAGCTCAAATTGCAGGTGCAAGGAAATAAATGAGATGTGTGAGAAAACATCTTGGACCAAAATATACATTGTTTTTATCTGACGACCGAAACGATGTTGTAAATAATTGGGAGGTAACGTTCCACTAATAATACGAAAAATGTCGTATTCATATCGTGTATTGGTCATAATAGTATTACATATTTAGTTCTATATTCACTCATATCTGTATGCAACAAGAACTCAAACATGGCATGGCACAAAGTCGTTAACAAATGAAGATCGTTCTGCCACTCTTCAGACTCTTTTTCCCCGGTAAAAATGTTCGGTTTTTTTGCAGCATGGAAACGATTCGGTTGCAACTGTAAAGCAGGTTGACAGTGAAGTAATTACCATTCGTGTTTATGCATTCTATAATAGTTTTACAAGACAGGATCCATGAGTGTACTTGACATGTCGGTAACATTTATTAACAATGTAGTTTAAAGTGAAGTTTGGTCTTGCATGCCATTAAGTCAAAAGATATAATATTGCAGCCCTGCAATTGACTTAAACAATGTAAGAGTTTATATAAAACCAATGATTTTCAGGCAGAGTTAAACTAACGAAGAAATATCGCATATACACGGATGACAGTATATCATCCAGATATGGCAAAACCGTGAAATATACTTATAAACTCCGAAGTTAAACAGCGAAGGCGAATCGAATGTACACTTACCGGTGGCCCCGCATCTGCTGAGCCCTGTAAAGAAACAAAAGAGATTTTAGAAAAAAATTAATTGAACATGTTTAATTGTGTGTATAATGGAAATAAACACCACAAAAATGGCACAGGATTGAACACTTTGTATTCATCTTTCGTCTTCAATTGATACTGATTAAAACAGATGAGGAAATAATTAAAGACAGAAAACTTCCTAATCGCCAGAGACATTATGTGTAAACAGTCGTATCAAGATCATCGCGATCATTTTGACCCAGCGACATTCGTTGGATGTTAGTGGGAGTTTCACTCAGTCTGTGGTTGCTTTGAACCTCAGTAAAATAATGTAAAATCGCCTTCCAAGTAAAACGCAAAACTCCGCTGTGTAATAAAATCACGAAAACAGAAAGATTGAGTGAAGCAAGGCTTGGGGAAACAGTAATAGGCCTACTCATTTTAAAACATTTTGTATACAATTTCAACAACATTTTGGTAAAATTGAATAACACTATAGTTTAAAGTGGAGTTTGGTCTTGCAAGACATTAAGTCAAAAAATATAATATTGCAGCCCTGCAATAGTGACTTCAACACTGTAAGAGTTTATTTGGAACCAATGATTTTCAGGCAGATTTAAACTAACGAAGAAAAATCGCATATACACTGATGACAGTATATCGACCAGATATGGCAAAACCGTAAAATATACTTATATGAACTCTGAAGTTAAACAGTAAAGGCGAATCGAATTTACACTTACCCGTCGTTTCTTGCGTGATGAGCCATGTAAAGAAACAAAACAGAAATGTTAGAAATGCATTCATTGATAAAGTTTAATAGTGTGTATAAAGGGAATACCAACCAAGACAATGGCACAGGATTCAACACTTTGGCTTCATCTTACGTCTCAATGGATATATTATTACAAAGTTTCAACGTTTTCTTCTGAATATTTCCTCCTTTCCTCTGGAATATTTTATAATTCCAATGACATAATTGTATAAAGAAGTTGAACCTGTAAAATCGCCCTCCAAGGAAAACGCAAAACTCCGTCGTGTAATGAAATCACGAAAACATAAAGATTGAGTGAAGCAAGGCTTGGGGAAACAGTAATACTCAGAAGTTTTGTTGTTGAAGGAAAATTGACTAGACTTGCTTTTCTTTGTAAAGATATATTTCTGGCTCGGGAGCTAAACTTCTTTCCTTTTTAAAGTTACACTTTCTTCCTTTAGCTTGCAATGGTGTAATTTATTAATGCTTCGGTGTAATTTGTAGATTACAAAATGTGTCTATTAGCTGGAGGTGAATTGTAACTGTTGTATAGTATTATGGTATCTACATGTATACTTCTTGTTAGGTTAAAACAACAAGTAGTAACTTTTACATGACAAAATGTTGCACCGAAGATAAAACCTTTCGAGAGGGCTAATTGAGACCTATATACAGTTGCGTCCTCTAAAAGAAATTACAAAAATAATGTTGTTTTCAGATGGAAATGACGAGTCCGCTTCGGTGCTATTTTTCGACACAGAAGATTTGGGGCCTACGAAAGATTTGGGGCCTATGACAGATTTTTGGGCCTGTAAAATATTGGAGGGCATGTATGGTGGCCCTGGAGGGACAACGCAGATTGTGAATAATCTTTTGTTTTTCGGAAGACCTCCATAGGATTTGTACACGATTTGGAATCGTGGATCTTCTGTCAATAATTTTAATAATTTTAGCGAGATTTCGTGTAAATAGTGATAACATTTGTTTGGTTCGGCTTAAGTTTGTTTAAGGGGGGGGGGGGAGGGGGGGGGGGGAGACACATATGAGACATTCGCTGTATTTTCTATTGAGCGCCTTGAAGAGAGAACCGAATGAGGCCGCATCGAGTGGTTTTTGGTCCTAATGTTATCAAAACCATTCAAAAGAATCAAGACCTCATTAGGGTTGGTCATGATGAATTTATCAAGTTCATCATTTGCTATTCCCAAATCTTTGCCGAGAAGATGATCGAAAGAGGAATCAACAAGATTAGATTCCTGCAACATGGCACACATCTTTAAAAGAAAGACGAGCTTGAATCTGTTCAGGATTTCGCTTACTTCATCGGCCCAATCGTATACAATCTTGCCAAAAATAGTTGACTTACCGACCCCTCCCATACCACAGTAAACGAGGCGTTTGATAAGTTTCTCAGTTCTTGTACTTAATGTTAATATTTTGTCATACTTTGTTGAGTTTACAGTTTCTCTTTTCTGGCCAGTGACAACTGCTACCCCTTCCCGTGTTTCTAACTTTACTTTAGTGTATATGCCAGCTATGTGCTTCTAGTCATTATCAACGCCAGGCAACGACTGTACGTAGCTGCCTGTTGTGTTATAAACTCTCTTCAAAATATCCCTGGTCGTGTTACTTACATCATCATCATCAGAACTAGAAGACGACAACGTTGGTTCTTGGTCTGGTTTCTGACCAAGCTGAGGTATTGGTGCAGGAATACCTATTACAAACCAAAACAAGAAACAAGTTTTGCTTCGATAATACATTGTTTCTGAAATGAATTGTGACTAGTCTAGAATAAAATTGTATGTAAAAGAAATGACTCTGTGATCTATGGTGCTACACAAATAAGTTTGGTACATAACATATAAGTGTTTTGGCAACTATATCGCTGTTAGATGCAAACTTGTGAAGTGTTTTCTTAAGGTACCTTTCAATTTTTAAAACCATCAAAAAGAAATCCAGACAAAAAGCTGGTAACTGCAGGTGTACAAACAAAATGACTGGACCTCATTCTCCCAAGACTTATTGGGATGATATAAAATTTTCATCTTGTGGTTGTACATCATAAATAAGGCAAATCTGGTTCCTCGAATTTTGATTAAAGATAAGTTGAAGTCCGTCGCAATGTACAAACTCACGCACCACCACGCACATTTATCATGATTATTTATTATTTTCCCCCACAATAGTGCCGTTTATTCATGTAATTCGTGCATGAATCCATTAATTAATGTACGTCTTAACCCTTTTTAGAAGTGGCACACATAGAGGGCGCTATTTGGCGTGGGTTCATAAAGAAACAAACTCTAAGACGTCACCGCTATAAATACCGCCCTCATATTGTGTCCAGCATATCCATGGCTTGTAATATTTGCACCAACGAAAATGAATGACTCTTAATTAGCTTGCAAACTGACAAAAGTTTTTGTTGTGTTTATGTGGTTTACCACCTACTCCTCCAAAATACATTTGAATTGATATAAAGCTACTTTCATTTTGACAAACAAGATTATTATCAGGTAGTTGTAATTATAATCAACAAAGGTAATGTTGTTGCTACCACTGACTGTGTCAATGTTCTTGATGGTTCCTGACTTCCAGTTTGTTGTGTGGAATCTAAAATCAGAAGCTTGAATTAAAATATCTTTAAATAAAGTAGCTAACCACATCCCCCAAATTTCTATTTTTGTAGAAACAAAGTATAGGCTGAGTAAAAAAAGAAAAATTACATCAAAGTTCACTTTGTCAGAAATAGAATAAGTGTACCTTATTGCAACCTTGAATGCTTACACCCGGTCTTTTAATACCCCAGAGACATCCCCCTTCCGTGTACAAGTGCCAAACTTTTTCCTTTTAAAGGTGAAACAATCTAAAAAAATTAGCTTCTTTTCGAACTGGGCTCCCAGACTATTACCTTTGATATACAATTTCTTTAATGTTATTAACAAACATGATTGTATTTACCTGGTCCCTCCATTGGGAAGTGAACTGCACTTGGACCAGCAATGGTAGGGTTCTGGCTACCACTGACTGTATCAATGTTCTCGCTAATTCCAGTTTGTTGTGGGGAACCTAAAATCAGAAGCAAGAATTAAAATATCCTTAAATATAGTAGCTAATCACATCCCCCAAATTTCTATCTTTGTATAAACAAAGTATAGGACGAGTAAAACAAAAAATAATTACATCAAAGTCAATTTTCTCAGAAATTGAATAAGACTTGTGCCCAACATTTCCGGCTATTCTGAATAGATCATTCAAATTTCATTTTTGTGGAGCTAAACTTTGCGATTGTATAAGCACCTGTTTATTGTTTCCTTCAATCATTACCATTTGAAATCCTGTTCTGATAGCCGAGGGAAAGTTAACGTGTGAATTGGTCTAATGAGAAACAACAGAATCCCTGGACCATTGTTTTTTCAATAGAAACATAAATGGTGTGTACATTTTTTTCTTTTTTACTCGGCCTATACTTTGTTCCTACAAAACAGACATTTGTGGGATGTGAGTAGCAAGGCAGGGATACCTTAAAAGATTGGTTAATTAAAGTACCTTGCTGCCACCTTGGATGCTAACACCCGGTCTTAAAATACTCCAGGGACACCCCCCCCCCCCCCTTCCATGTACAAGTGCCAAACCTTTTCCTTTTAAAGGTAGGATACACCATTTGCAGATATCAAAAATATTTACTACCGAATTATTAAGAAATATCTTACTCATTTGAAAGTAAATGTTGATTCTAGGCATCCAGCAAAATGATTGCGCTAAATATCTTGTAATTATTCCGAAAAATATAATTTTTTAATGAAAAACTCGCGATCGCCTGACGGCGATAGCAAAAAAACAAAGATAACATAAGAATAACTGCTCGACGCCGGTTAAAAACAAACGCTGTTTTTCGTGCTTTTCTCGGCATTAATTACTTTAAAACTTCGGACAGCTCAGTTAAACGGTATTTACTATAAAATACAACCCCCCAAATCTATCCATTCATGATAATTCAAGCAATTACCAATGGTGTATTCTACCTTTAAAGGTGAAACGAACTAAAAAAATAAGCTTCTTTTCTAACTGGGCTCCCAGACTATTACATTTGATATACAATTTCTTTAATGTTATTAACAAACATGATTGTATTTACCTGGTCCCTCCATTGGGAAGTGAACTGCACTTGGACCAGCGATGGTAGGGTTCTGGCTACCACTGACTGTATCAATGTCCTCGCTGGTTCCAGTTTGTTGTGGGGAATCTAAAATCAAAATATCCGTAAATAAAGTACATGTACCTAAAAACATCCCCCAAATGTAAATTTTGTAGGAACAAATAAAGTATAGGCTGAGTTAAAAAAAAAAAAAAAAATAACATCAAAGTCAATTTTGCTCAGAAATATAATAAGTGTGCCCAAAATGTTCGGCTAATCCGAATATATCATTTAAATGTTATTGTTGTGGAGCTCAACATTGCGATTGTATTTACCTGGCCCCTCTATTGGGAAGTAAACTGTACTTTTCAATCGCGACTACACAAAAAAACACTCATCTATATGCAAAACTAGAATACAAGTACAAACTAGAAAACAGAAGGATACAGAACCAGGACAACAACTAGAAATAGCAAATGGAATGCAGCAATGAAATGACAAATGCACAAACAGAACATTCTATCTCTCAAGGGGGCCTTATCGAATGGAAAGAAAATTGCACAAGTAAAGGGTCTTATGATTCTCCTTTTATTTTCCAGTGGTGCAGGTCTGGCAAGTCAGTCCGCGCTGCATGTCGTGGGTATCTTTTAATTCTATCAAACAAAATAACAACCGAGGTCTCAGTCTGCGGCTGTCAATTGGGGCCTGTGACTGTTTTACCTATGATATAGAATTTGGACCAGTTTCTGCTTTTACACCACTACTTACTGACCTGTTGCAGCAGAGGGGGTGGGCTGAGCCTCCTGTTCGTCCATGGTACTTTATATCACCCGCCAACAAATGCAAGTCCTGTAAACAATGATTGGTAGGTTAACTTCTAGCAGATTTGTTAACACATCTATGACCTCTGACATGACATGACAGAAGGCAAGGCAATGGTCTGAACAGTTGAGATGTTCAATAAAATATGATTGACATTGCATCCGGGGTATGGATGACAGACAACCAATGCAGTTCAGGCAAAAATCCTATTGAGACACTTGTGAACCAGTCATGCATTACATTTTTCCATCATCAATTGAAGCAGAATAGTTTTCCCGGCTATATTAAAACATTTTCCATTTAAATTCACTAACTCTAACATTCAATTTCGTCCACTAAACAAAATGTATACACGCTTTGACCAAACTATTTTAGTCGTTTACCATTTCATTTCTAATTTTGGTCAAACCAATTAAACATTTTTGGGTGAACATTCATCATTACATATCAATTTCGTCTAAGCTGTTGCTGAAAGGCAGCATTTAGCGATCGAATTACTCTAATATCAATCAATTTCAAACTTATGTCTAAAATGTGTAATCGACTCAAATACACATTAAAGGTAGTATACACCATTGGTAATTGCTTGAATTATCATGAATGGGTGGATTTGGGGGGGTTGTATTTCATAGTAAATATCGTTTAACTGACTTTTTTGAAGTTTTACAATCATGGATGCCGAGAAAAGCACAAAAAACAACGTTTGTTTTCAACCGGGGTCGAGCAGTTATTATTATGTTATACCCCAGTCACAATTAAAGCGAAGCCCGGGCGGCGTGTGCGATTTCTAGGCATCGGCCGGCGTGTAGAGGTCGGCGAAAGATCGTGCGATATGGCGGTCACAGTCACAATTAAAAGTGCCCCGTACGCTGCCATGACGGGGCCCGGGGGGTCGCCGACCGGCGATCGGCCGACTTTCTTGGAAATGGGGTCGAATTATTGGCCCGTTTATCGGCCGGTGTCCGGCAGGCACTCGTCCGGTGCCCTGCTTATGTCCTTGCGATACCCCTGCGGTATCCGGCAGGGTGCCAACCAATTCGTACAGGTCGTACGGCGGCCGGACGGGCATCTGTAGTGTGCCTGTCGAGTGGCCAGCGATCAACGGCCGGCGGCAGAAGCTCTCCTTTGACCTTCTTAATGGCCCTGTCACACTAGAACGTTTTAGGCCAACGCGTTAGTAGCGCGTTAAAAATAGTTGATATGCTGGCAAACGCTGAACTTCCACAGAAAAAGTCAAGTTGAACCGTGATTTCAGCGTGTCCATAACGCGTAAATAACGGGTTCATAGCGTTCGCCAGCGCGTGAATAACGCGTTAGTAACGCGCTCGACGACTGATGAACGACTGCCCAGCGCGTGAGTAGTAATGGCCCTGTCACACCAGAACGTTTTAGGCCAACGTGTTAAAATTTCGGCAACACGCGGGTAAATGCTGACCAACGCTAGGCCAGCGTTCGCAACGCGCTGAGCGCGTTACCCACACGCTGGAACACGCTGTCACACGCTGAGACAAAAATACGTTTTTCAACATACCTAAAAAAATTGAGCGTTTGCCAGCGTGTGACTGCACACGCTAGCGGCGCGCAAGAAGGCCGTTACTTACGCGTCGAACGCGCTAGACGATCGTTATCAACCCACTACTCTCACGCTGGCGACCCGCTGTCGTATTTTTTATATAAATCAGTGATGCGTTCATTACACGCTGAGCGCGTTCCTCACACGCTACTTACGCGCCGGCATACGCTATGAACCCGTTATCAACCTGTTTGAACACGCTGAAATCACGGTTCCACTTGACTTTTTCTGTGAAAGTTCAGCAATTGCCAGCGTATCAACTATTTTTAACGCGCTACTCATGCATTGGCCTAAAACGTCCTGGTGTGGCAGGGCCATAACCAGCGTGTCGCAAGCGTACGCCGGCGTACGCCAGCGTGTGAGTAGCGGGTTGATAACGATCGCCTAGCGTGTTCGACGCGTGAGTAACGAATCTAAAACGCGCCGCCAGCGTGTGCAGTCACACGCTGGCAAACGCTGGAAATTGTAGCTATTTTGAAAAAAAAATTCCTCAGCGTATGACAGCGTGTCCTAGCGTGTGAGTAACGCGCTCATCGTGTTTCTAACGCTGGCCTAGCGTTGGTTACCGTTTGCAAGCGTGTTGCCAAAATTACAACACGCTACTCACGCGTTGGCCTAAAATGTTCTGGTGTGACAGGGCCATTAAATAAGAAAATGCCGTTGATACCTCCACAACGCTTGCGGGCACCTGCACAGCGCGTGTATGTCGCCCGGTTGAGGGAGAGGTTGGCGTTTGCACGCTATACCGCTACAACCTGGTTCTTGTTGCATTGGTGGCTAAAGAAGAGATGTAGTACTTGCACTATGAAACTTGTGTGATAAACTGTTTGTAGATGTAGATGAGCCGCTTTTTTTACCCTGCGAGCCCCGGCCGATGCATGACCGATTTCAGGCTGGGCGCCGGCAGGGCGCCGTCTGGCCCCCGGCCGATTTCCGGCCAGGCACCGCCAAGTCGTCCGGACGCCTGGCGGGACCCGGCCGGCGTGTGGGCGGCGCCTGGCCGATATATTGATTGTCTGGGTTGTCCAAAATTTGGCTCGGCGCCCGCCCGACGTGTGCGATGCCCTGCCGGACATCGGCTAGGCATCGACCGATTTATTGGCGATCAGTTTGCGATGTGAAACGCCGCACCAGGTTTTAAGTCCGAGTTAAAAATAACTCGATGCCCGCCCGATGCCAAAAAATGACCCGGCAGCCGCAAGGAGTCCCGTGGGGCCCCGGCCAAAAATGCCTAGAAATCCGCCGCAAACTAATCGCAAACCCATCGCAAGCCAATTGTGACTGGGGTATTATCTTTGTTTTTCGCGATCGCCGTCCGGCGATCGCGAATTTGTCTTTATAAAATTCAATATTTTTGAATAATTACAGAATATCTAGCGCAATCCTTTTGCTGAATGCCTAGAATCATTATTTACTTTCAATTGAGTAAAATATTTCTTAATAATTCGGTAGTAAATATTTTCGATATCTGCAAATGGTGTATCCTACCTTTAAACTAATTTACTAAGCATAAGTTGAAAATTGATTTGACCAAAATGGGAAATGGAATGGTAAATGACTAAAAATGGTTTAGTTAAAGCGAAATAATTGTAAGAATCGGTACATTTGATTAAAAAATGTTTTAAAATAGCCTGGAAACATAAATTGTAATGAGAAACATAAATTATTGTAAAATTCCCAAAGTATTACTAATGGTTCTGACAATATATAAGCCTAATTTGCCTTTATTTTACGTAATACAGTACGCATGCAACAAATAAATGTTCAAACCAAAAACAAGTGTGATCCAATCTTCATGTACAATTTAAAGATTATTCAGAAAAAAACAAAAGTTTAACTGGTTCACAGCGCACCATAGGTTTGTGCACAAATTGGTTTCATTGTCATCCACACACAAATCGTGTGTGAGAGTCCAACAACCAGACAGCATCCCCAATACAAAAATATTGTCGAAAGTTTGTGCTGCTGAAAAATAAACAACGTGTCTTAAATATGTGGACTTTTTAATCCAGTATTACTCACTGCAATTTGTTGAATAATGGCCCTCTAAACTGTCGTCTTGCCGAGCTGTTGTGAGACCTAGCTACACCTTCGAAATTGTAATTGTTGATCACAATTTTACTGATGTCTAAATAAATTGAAGTTATTTCCTGGACTGCGTGCTCATATTATATGTGCACACAGAGCAAGTTCGGGTGCTGTTGAACTAATCCCTTTTGTCGATTTCCGATTCAACTTCACGCATGGGTGGTCTGTGTTTTCACTCGAACGCCTCTAGTCTATCGATGAGGTCAAATCTAGTTTGTGAGCAGACAACAGGCCTTCATGTTTAGTTCAGGGAAAATACTTCATTTTGTTTTGTCCGGGAGCATCTCCACAGAAAAAAAGTACCGTGGGATTTTTTGTATGAAAGCAAGCTACCCATCTAATTGTCTCAAGGGCATCCCAAAGAACAATAAAAAACATGTTGGCAGTCTGAAATCCCTAGCAGATAAAAAATTGTGAAGGAAAAACGGAAAACAACAACATTTTACTTGGTAGACCTTTTTTATTTTTAGGGGTAGGTCCATGTTGGTATAGAGGGCACTTCAAAAAATAATATTGTTGAGGTGATGAACAACTGAGTGAAGAACCAAGAACAAGCATGTAATGTTTATTATAGACCAAACTTTATTTGGTCGAAATCGGTTCATAATATAAGAAAATATGAATAAATCCTAAAAAAAATTGGGAAATTAACCATACATTTTTTAGGTCAAATAATATTTACCAAACATCACATTCACTATGATTCAATCTTTTGATCAAAATATGGTTGACGATTGAGGTGTCTTGAGGGCGCCTTCTTATGTTAACAACTGCTTTTTAATTAAAACAGCCCTGTTTCTTAGCCGTTTGTATAATTTTCTACCATTCTAACATAATTGAATTATAACTGTTCGTTTCAACGATAACTGATAAGTTTTAGTTCCTAAAATGATTTGACCCAAACTATAAACTATCGCTTTAACGATAAACCATTTGTAGATACATAATTATATACAGAGGATATTTTAACATATTTCAGCTATAATAATGTCATCATTATAATAACAAACCAACCAATGCAACTTTAAATAATTATTACCTTGTAATATTTGCAAGATAGTAGATAACTAAAATAATAAGTATGTGATGCCAAAGGTGTACAGAGGGGGGAAGGGGGGGGGGGGGGGGGTGTTTGACACCCTCTTTTAGCAAACACTTACTTGTTATAGGTATTCAAACCACACAAACTACCGGCCAGTGAATGAAGCTAAAACACCTCCGTTGAAACCTGGGTATGTTTATGTGCTATGTTTTGTTGCAAAATGGTGTAGTTGTATGGTACCAGTAATGATAATATCTGGAATTGCCCGGGTTTATAAAGCAAAGCGACTTGGTTACAAATAAAACCATATATTTGTAGACGAGTCAACTGAAATTAACAATATCTTTGAAAAGTCTCGTGGGACTTTAGGTATATTTCAAATATCTTCAAATATCTCAAGGGCGCCCCAATAACATACATATACAGGATATGTTGACATATTTTACCTAGCCTTGCAGAGGAACTCTTCGAGACCATCATATATGGCATTTCGGCCTTAGCATGGTTCCTAGAAAAGTAGCACATAAACATAAAGTTTGTTTCTTTCTGATATCCCGCAATTAGCAACAAACAATATATTATGTTTGGAGTGGCAGTTCCTGACAGCACACTTGTCACTCCTTTTATTTGTCTTTTTAAACATTTCTCCAATACAGAAATCCGTAAGTCATTCTGATTGATACGGTAAGACCAACCATTTTTCATTATTAATAATTATACAACATAACACGCATGCAATCGGTCCAATACCGGACACATCCGCTACCAATCCCGTAGCGGGCCTGTGTATCAAGTTGTAAAAAGTCAGTACGCACGAAACCCCTACGCTTGCCCAGATAAAACAACCATGTGGGGGGGGGGGGGGGAAACAAACTAGAGAGGACGTGTCTAGTGGAGTAGGCGTGACTCAAACTGCCAAGGTCACTCAAACTATTGCAATCCGACTACACATGTAACCTGTGAAAAATAACGTAAAGTAAACTCGGCGTGTACGCCATGTATGTGTGTCAGGAAGCGGAATAACAAACCGCAAGAATACAACACTTATATAACCTGCCTGAGCAATGCTTGGTTTCCCAGGCAGGTTATACCCCATTCTAATTGCTTACGAAGCGAAAGGAAAGTGTTTCTGTTCTAACAAAAGACCGAAAAGAAACACATTTCTATAATAAACATTACATGTTTGTTCTGGATTCTTCACTTAGTTGTTCATCACCTCACACAAATATTATTTTTGGAAGTGCCCTCTATCCTAACATTGACCTACCCTTAAAAATAAAATAAAAGGTCTACCAAGTAACATGTTGTTGTTTTCCGTTTTTTCTTCACAATTTTCATCTGCCAGGGATTTCAGACTGCCAACATATCTGTTATTGTTCTTTGGGATGCCCTTGAGACATTTGGATGGGTGGCTTGCTTTCATACAAAAAATCCCACAGAAATGTTCAGGCTCCTTGACTAGAGGTCAAAACTTATTTTCCCTGGACTAGTTTTTATAGAAGCAAAATGTTGGCCCGTAATTTTTATTTGTTAAATGATTCATTTTCATTACTTCCTCTACTTAATTTAGTGCAATAAATAATTATTTTATTGCAAAGCGTTATCATCATTGGAAAAATGTATCATAACCTTTTGCAAAGCTTGCCCCAGTTTACTTTTCCTCCATCTTAAAACCGTGACGAAACTCGCGAGTGACTAGATAAACCATGGTCCGGGGATAGGTTGATCTAGTTGGACTAGCTAGTCAAACCACGCAGTGTTCGAGTGACAACTAGATTGACTAATAAATAGTTAAGTATAGTCGATATAGTCCAGCAACCAAACTTGTTCCTAGATATAAGCCTGTGATACACAAAAGATTAAGCACACATGAATCAGTAAGTATTATAACACCTCACCCACGGGTTCTGTGTCTTGATTGGCCTATAGCTAGTCACGTGGCATTTTCTATTGTTACCATCTTTCTGAGCACGGCCAATTCCGAAAGTGTGTACAAATGCATGCCAGTACTGGTGTTGCGCGTTGCGTGTATTGTTCCAAAGAGCCAGCGCTACAGAGCTGGATTCAAACATTTCGTGAAGGGGTGATTTAAAAAAGAGCAAAGACATTTCCACAAATTTTGTATTTAAATCGAAGTTCATTTTAACTGTATTTAGATTTAGATAATTGAAAATTGTTTAAACCAAGCAGAATCTGTGTGTGAGGTGTTATAAAACCAATATTGAATGCTTTATCTCGTTATGTAGTAAAGCTAGCATCCCTCGGTGATTCATGGAGCATTCCATTTTTCTTCGGTTTAGCCTCGGGACAATAGAATGCTCCATGCATGGATCACCTCGGGGGCCAGTTTTACTACACCATGCACTCATTCAATTACCATGGGGTGTTCGCGCGGCACCCGTAGACCATGGGACGAAGTCACAAAATCCTTTCAGAAAGACATTTTCGTGATCCCCAACTTGGTACATGATAAAACTTTCACAAATTGATCTTTAGGGCATACCTAACAACATTTGGAGTGTTCATTTTTGCAAAAGTGGCACTTTGGAGAGTTATTTCACGTAAAAAAATTGATGGGGCGAAAATAACATGGGGCGAGTTGGTTTTTCTCGCCTAGTTTTCATAACAAATTCGCCCCAAAGCCAGTTCGCCCCATACTTTTGTTAACCTAATATTGTATTGACTCAAGCCAACTCGCCTCATAGAGCATGTACATGACAGGAAAAATTTGCCAGTGACAAACATGAACTATTACCACCGTTTAAATGTAAATCACTCTTGATGGGTTCCCAGATGGATCCATTTAAGTGTGTTATTATATAATTGATTGATAAATAAAATGGCTTATATTCAATTTCAATCTGCAATTTTTTTTTTTTATTATTTTTTTTGGGGGGTGAGGGGGGGTGGGTCAATCAGCTCAGTGTTTTGTTTAAAGGGGAATTTTAATGGGTTTCATGCAAGGCGAGCTTGTAATGAAATACATAATAATGAAATACATCAAATAATAAGATTCACACAATATTTATTGTTTGTCATTTTATTCTTGTCAGCACTAGTACATAAACTTCAGTACTCACTCATTTTTTGTTTATGGAACATAACTTGCAAAGTGACATTAAAATAAATAGAATCACATGAAAATTGAGAATTAACAAATAAATGTTCACAATTTGTGGCCCTGTACCCACGTTTTGGTTGCTGTGGTCCAGGAGTGATAGTGCCTGCCCCAACCCTACAGTTTTATTTTACAATAGACCTGTAACATTACTGGGAAGCTGAATTGTTTGTGATAAAAGTCATGGTTGTAATAACATTTAAAATTACAGAAATGGTGAATTGTATGCACCATTTGCAAATAATAATTAGTTAAATTTGTGTAAATGCCTATTTGGGTACCATATTTTCTCAGTAAGAGGGATATTCATACTCCATCATGGATGTTTCGGTATGTAGCTCTAATAAGTTTTAACTAGGTTACACTTTTCAATGGCTTGGTGGAGTCGTATAGTTTGGATTGTTGAGTAGTAAGGCCAAGTAAAAAGGAAGTTGACTTTAAAAACGAATACATAACTTGCTTTTATTACAAGTTACTGTACACACGCACCAATTTGGGAAAAGATTATTACAATAAAGAAGCATTCACAATCACAAGAAAGTCACAATTTGGTTCAATATATAGCCTAGGTTTGTGCACAGAATGCCTCCACACGTAGTTCCAACATGCCCCAACGACAAAAAAACAAGTTGGACAAAGTTTGGGCTGCGAAACTATAACTATTATAGGCTATGCGTCTTATTACTCACTGCAATTTCCTGAATAGCGGCCCTCTAAACTGTTGTCTTGGCGAGCTGTTGTTGTGAGCACTGCACCTTCAAAATTGTAATTTTATATTCCAATTTTCGAGAGTTAGTTGTTGACGTCCAAATAAATTGAGGTTATTTCCTGGTGTGCGTGCGCATACAACAAGGTGTGTGTTTATGACGGACCCTAGCCTCAGCAGAGGGGGGGGAGGGGGGGGGCATAGTGGGGGGGGGGGGGGGGGGGGGGCATAGTGGGGGGGGGGGGGGGGGGGGGGGGGGCGGGGGGGGGCATAGGGGGGGGGGGGGGGGCCATGGGGGGGGGGGCGGGCTTCGAGGGCTGCGATTGCGAAACGTTGTGGTATCGTCCATTCTCAAAATAGGAGGGAACCATTTTCTCACGCAAAAAATAAAGAGTTTTGGGAATCCAATCTTAACATCTTGTCTTTTGTAGTTAAAAAAGGTTGTTATTTACCTTAATTGTTATCATCCAATGACAAAAGTTGTATTGAAAATGAAAAAAGCAGTCGCAAAAAATTTTACGTTGACGTACCGTTGCCGCACGTGGAGATTGTGCACAAATACCCAAACAAATACCTCCCCTAGAAAGGGCAATAATAATCGATAAATTGTGGACAATTCTGCTTCGAACCCACTCAATTGTTTTCCATGGATACGTTTAAAAAGGAGTGTAGCAGTGATATACTGGATTTCAAAAAATTGTCTGTGAACCCCATGCGTTTTATCGTCTTATTTTCGAAAGAAAATGGCCGAAATGGCATCTCCCCCAAAACATTCGTGTAGATCGGGACTGTACCTGGCTTTGCGGACGTGTGAGAAATCACTGAATTCGGGGAGCGATTCACGGAGCTCATCGAGTTATAATTTGTACGTGTTTCAATACTGCGCTTCGAGGTAGCGATCTATACGTATTTTGAGATGTGCGGCTCGTGAGCGTGGAAGAATGAATTAGATACATTTCAACGTTGGTGTCGCACCTTTTAGCCCCCCCCCCCCCCCCCCCCCCCCCCCCCAGCCTCAGTACCTTTTCATGCTCTGGTTGTGTAGATGATAAAAACGCCCTATTGTTGTTATAATTGTATATACCCACTTTCAAAATTACGGTGGCCCAAAATTAACATGGCTGCACGGGGAGGAATTATTGTAGACACCGTGTATTAACAACGTTGATTACCATTGTTGTGACGTATGTTAAATCGTCAGCGTTTTCACGAAGAGACGAATTTAGCCAAAATCATTATTTTTTCAAAATTTTTTTTTTGGCCGAAATCGATTAAGTGGATAGCAACGAACCTTCTGGCGAGGTTAATATTGTCAAAATCAGTCTGAATCATTAAGATTACGAAAATCATACAGGGAAAAATTTCACCCAAATCGTATTTTCAGTTTTCACGAACAGCCAAATTGTATTTTGTCCCTGCGTAGATATAAATAACGTTGCCCGAGTGCAAAAACAACGCGCGTATAATGTATATACATTGTATATACATTCACGAAGAGACAAATTTGGGCAAAACTAGTTTTTAAGTTTTCACGAAGAGACGAATTCGTGCGCTATGGGCAAAAAAGCCACCACCGTAGATTTGGAATTTTCACGAACAGACAAATTCATATCTACATTAATTACTCGACAATTAAGTTTGTTAGTGTTATTTAATATGTATATTGTTATAGTGTTCGATATTACCTCTCTGTACGTACCAAATATAAGTTAATATGTACTTTACAAATAGGCGAAATCTCTTTTTCAAAAAGTGACCAACTTAAAACCTGATTTTCTCAAAACCAATGTGCAACTCCCCGTGGCCAAATTCGTCTCTTCGTGAAAACGCTGACGAAATGTTTCGCTATAACGGGGAACTATAAAAGTCAAGTGGATGGATCTCATTGCATTAGCAGACAGGTTTAGTTTGTAATCAAAATGGCGAACAGCGAGGTTCGTGAATTACGTAACAGCGTTAAAACTGGGTAATTAAAATATTAAACGAATGAAATGAAGTTTAATTATAATTATACAGATTAAATTACCGACACTGAAGGACTTACATGAAGAGTCGTACAGTATTTAAGAGTTCATTTCTCATGGTCCTGTTATTTAATTGGAAACAACGTTGCTTTGAAACTTATATCAGTGTCAGCCAGTTTCTGATTTACTGTTGTACAAATATATTATACAAATACTGACTGCTCTGAGTGGTAAGTAAAACTAGCCTCCCGAGGTGATCCATGGAGCATTCTATTTTCCCGAGGCGAAGCCGAGGGAAATAGAATGCTCCATGGATCACCGAGGGAGGCTAGTTTTACTATACCGCGAAATAAAGCAGTCAATATTTGTTTTATAACACCTCACTCACAGATTCTGCACAATTTAAGCTTCCTGAAAGTATAGTAATGACAAAAAATCTCCGAATTCAGTGTCAACCTACGTGCAAGCAGCGGCGTTGTTTACGAAAGAAATGTACGTTAAATTTGCGTTTTGAAAGGGCACCCGACTATTTGTATTTTCGTTCCCTTTTTCTCGATCATACGTGTACTTTGTTGCCTTGATGAACGGGTGCAAGGGTGATAGAGCAATGTTTACGCAATGCACCGAAACACACGTCTGGGTTTCAGTCACGCTTTCGTTGCTATGCGCATAGTACGTGTGTTACTATGGGCATAGTACTTTTTCAGAACGAGGCTGCGTGGTATAGTCTTTTTGGAGCGCAAGTAAAAAATAGTAAAAATAGCAAGTGACACGTAACGCGCTCTCGGCCAATCAAGACACAGAATCTGTGAGTGAGGTGCTATAATGTAAAACATTGACCGAAAAGAAATGTTTCTGTATAACCGTTTAGAAACTACACAATTAGAAGCCTATTTTACTCCCCAATTTAATACGCCGTCAGCAAACTTCTGACTGATTGGTACAATAGTTGTATTATAAAACTTGACAAAAGTACTACCACTTGCCCATTGGGCAGTGGTCAGTATGACATCCAAAGGAATTCCTCTCTGGAAAGCTGCACTACACGCCGGATCGAGTACCATAATATGCGCCTTAATTTAAACCTACTTATGTCGATACCTGCATATCGTTCGTATGCGAAACCTCTCTATTAATAAAGAAAATCCGGAACTAATCGATGATCGAACAGACTGTGGTGAAATAAAACATTATGCATCGATTGTGCAGTGCGTAGCAACACGGCCGCTGTAGCTCAGCTATACTGGCCGGCCAACCAGTTCCCAAACGTACGTCACGATTGGGCCAATGTCCTATGCTAATGATGAGGTACCGTTCTAGGGGCGGGGCCATTTCCCCAAAACACTTTATGATTTTGTTTACATATTTATTAATCAAATTAATAATGTTTACATACTGGAAATCACTCATTTAAAAATAACCTTTCATTTAAGCTAATAAAAAAAAACATTACATATAGACCCTTTAATTAAACAATAATTATACGTTAAATTCCTTACAAAAATAGTAAGAGCGAAGTCGGATCATTGATACCGTAGCCTGAAGGCGTCGACTTGCATTGTTCAGGTCTACGTTTCTATTTTAACCAGTTCGCGCTGGAGAACGTATATACATGCACAGTTTTCTCCAGATTTAAAACGGATGACGCATAAACACGTTACGAGCAAGGCCGGAAATTCATGAGTGTGCTTTCAGGTACCATCAGCCTGAACTCGCCTCGGATCAAGTTTTGTTAAAAATAATCCCGCGCCTCGGCTCGGTGATGTTAAAATAATCCCGGCGCGAAATTAACACAAAATTGTTTTGTGGCAGTCGACACAGCAATAAAGTGTGACATAACGTTTTGTTAATAACGTGGTGTGAAGCGGATATGGCCAGTATGTATAGGCCTATGTACGTGTAAATGAACCAATATCTGAATAATATGAGATTATTTAATTTGGTATAATGTTTAGTGATCCGTGAAGGTAAATATTTAATTAAGCCCTCGCATTTTATGGACGATTTATATATTTCTTATTTACCCTGGGGAAACCTTTCAGTGATCACTGTTTTTCAAAGGTGTCCAGCAGCTACAAACATTTGAAAGTATAACATTACAAATAGGGTCCTTCCAATAGGGTCGTCCTGTCTAACTCACTTAATCGCTTGGAAAGTTCCGAGCAGAATTGTGTTGCCTTTGCTTGCGAGTGTGACGTTTCATGCATAATTACGTGACGACGTGGCGGAAAGTTGGCCAATAAGTCAGCGATTATGCATGTTACCTCACGCGATTATTCACGCAACGTCACACGCACATGCAAATGCGACACAATTCTGCTCGGAATTTATCGAGCGAATTAGGTGATTTAGACAAGACGACCTATTGGAAGGCCATGGCGTGGTCTACGGCATACGTTAGAGGGCGCCCGCATTATAGGGGTCTACGGCGCGCTGCATACCGCGATTAGGTCGTCTTGTAAACAAGACTAGGCCTCAGAGTTGTGGAAGTATGCTTGTCCGTTTTTCTGACCACCCTGTATAGACAATAATAAACATTAAACGAATGACCCAATTAACCGTTCATTTGCACCCAAAACAAATCTAGTATTACTTGTTAGTATTACTTGTTAAGTTGTTAGTATTACTTTAGTATTAATTATACACACAATGTAGTATTACTTCTAGTAGTATTACTAGTAAATCTAGTTAACATAATATAACATCCAATAACATAACATCAATAATAATAGCTGTATATTTTTGTATAAGTGAAATCAACAAAAGATCGCCAAAATCACATCCAAATGCTCCAAAAATTCACATCTTCAGTCAAAATTCATATCCTGGTTTATAGTCGTTAGAATCCAAATTATGAATTTGTGACTTCCAATTAACCCTTTAAACTCGGGCCTGTTTTCGAAGATTTTGTACGTGTTGCTAGTTTCTATATACAAATATCATTTGCAGTGTACAAATCCCATATAATTATGTATCATTGGAAAGCTTACAAATAGGGCTATATTTTGGGGTTATATTTGGACCCCAGGAGCTTTTAAGGGACTTATAAGTCAGATGTAGCGCGGGGCTGAGTGCAAAGGGTTAAGTTCATCAGGTTTTTTATTCTGGTGCGCTGTGTATTCATGGAGAGTCGGGCGATTACATTGGATTTAATGCAAACTCCGTATACGGTCGATTATTGATATGCAGCGCGGGAATTATATTCACAAAAGAGAGTGGACCGTGGACAGAACATGTTCACGTCGCCTTGAGGGACGCGGCTGTGAATAACAATGTACACGTACAAGGTATGCAGCTCATCGCAGATGAAACAGTTGACAATAGATCGAACGTTGCTATTGGTCTCATTTTTTTATCTCAAAGTACGGCGCGTTTTTTCGGACTAATCAACAGGATTCTTATATCACATTGGAGGTTAGGATCTCAATTATTCGATTGTTTTTCCCCGCAAAAACAATCGAATATTCCGTTACTCCAGTGCAATGATAGGGCGTTCGATTACTCACCCCAGCTTACTCGTGCCTCTAAATCGGGGGAACGGTTGTACATGCGCAGTACGCGAGAGTAAACGAACGATCTCGGATTGGGTCACTCGACTTAACCAGTGACGTTCATACAAACTACGAATAGAAGGGAGAACAACTGCGCGTTTTCACGAAGAAACTAGCGTGGATTCACATTTTCAGGGTACAAAGTACGACGAAATATTAAATTTCAAAAACAAATAGTTAAAATGAAATGAATTAAACTTGATATTACCGTTCGCCCTCGTCAAATCGACTGAACTGTTCTCAAATTATGGACAAGAAAGTGGGAACACGGGCTAATCTTACACTGTTTTTGGTACGTAACTTAAACAGGACAATGCTTACATTAATTAAAGGTAGGATACACCATTTGTAGATATCAACAGTATTTACTACCGAATTATTAAGAAATATCTTACTCATTTGAAAGTAAATAATGATTATAGGCATCCAGCAAAAAGATTGCGGTAGATACCCTGTAATAATTCCGTAAAATAGAATGTTATAAAATAAATCGCGATCGCCAGACGGCGATCGCGATTAATATAAGAATAATGCTTGACGCCTGTTGAAAACAAACGCTGTTTTTCGTGCTTTTCTCGGCATTAATGACTGTACAACTTTGGACAGGTCAGTTAAACAGTATTTACTATAAAACACAACCCCAAAAATCTACCCATTCATAATAATTCTAGCAATTACCAATGGTGTATCCTACCTTTAAGCACAAATTCATCTATCATTTTGGATGTGATTTTGGAAATCCTTTGTTGAAATCACATTCTGTCCGCTTTGAATGCAAAATCACATTATGCCATTTCCTATAGTGTAGGCCTAACGATTTATTTCTGAAATCCACGCAGAATAATTGATTAGGGAAGTCCAGCTGTATCGGTGCACCAGTATGCTTTGCTTTTAGAAACAACTCACACAGAAATAATAGACGTGTCCTGCTGGTTCGTATTTTCTGTAAAAAAATACAAAAACAAATAAACGATTTTGATCAAGTAATTGTTGTGTATTTTGTAACAGTTACATGAACTAATGTTGAAAACTTAAAGATGGAATGTAGTGGAACACGGTTTTACGAGCCTCAGTCGCGATAATATCAGCTCCAAATAAACCCGATGAAGAAGCTCTCTTCTGGTTTTCTTAGGATAAACGAGATTTTGATCACATCTTGTTGGGGGGGGGGGGGGGGCAACCGATCCAGGATTACGGGCGATTCACAATACTTACTACACGCTGTGGTGCAGAAGACGACAATAGGCGACGCGATATGTTGTCTTTATAACAACGTACAACGCAGTGCGCCACCAAGAGTTTGCCACAGAGTATCCGTCGACAAAACAAAATATAGAGATATACGGATATAGGAAATGCCATGTAGGTTCCAACCGGCTGTTCAAATAATTCTTCCCGTCATCAGAAGCATGGTTGGGGGTGAGGTGAGGGGTGAGGTAAGGGGTAAGGTCGTTGCGGTCCTTGAGGTCCTTAAGGGTGGGGTTTGCTTGAAGTCTGTCCTTGGCCGATGGTGTTTGCATCGGACCTTGGGACATTGGTATAGGAGGTAGACGACGTCGAAGCTGACCATGGTGTCGTTCAGCTGGAGAGGGTGATGCTTTGGAGGATGGTGGTAAACTGGTAGAAGTTATTGGTGTGGTGTTCGGTGTTGCCTGTACCAGGCGGTGAACAATTGGCGAGATGGGGTCTTTCTGGAAGCAAGGTTTAAGCCCAACGACAGAACGTTGGTGTCATCCGGGGATAGGGTACGTTGGCTCATTGTATAGGTGATCCCATTACCTGGGACAGGGGCTGCAGGCGTGGGGGTATAGGTAATCCCATTACCTGGGTCCGTAGCGCGCTTGGTGATGTTCAGGAATGTCTCGATCTGGCGACTGCGGGATTCATTAAAGGATAGGGCGAGCTGCCGAATCGAACGCAGCGCAATACGTGCACAATGCATTGTGTGCATGTGCACCTGGATTTACGATCATGCACAAGGCGATAATATGGACCTTGTCGTCATAATACTTAGAGATTTTTACAAGTGGCACAAGGAACACTAGGTGATTGTATTTTGTCAAAGCTTATTTTCAATAACTTATGATTTAGCTTGCAAGCGATTTTAACTTACAATAAGCTATTTTGTGTAGGGTAGTCAGGCTGGTGTAGGGTTCTTTCTCGCGCCTTTTACCATTATGACTTGGGTTCGAATCCCGAATCCCGCTTGGGTACATCCTTGGGTTTCTCCCAAAAATGTTCTTCTTGGGTTTTTCTCCAACCTCTAAAACTGTAACTTCTTCTACAGTGTGCACCGTAAGTATAACTCGAAAGCCTAAAGAAACCTTTAGTAGCGCTTTTTAGGGATCCTTGTTGGTTTCACTACCATAAAGACGTAATTAAGTATATATAACAACAAATATGGTAATCGCGAGATAATATAAATCTCACCTTCGAACTGCTGTGCCAGATTATGTAGCCCAACCTTGCTCAAAGCCCCAGCTAAGATGCTTCCATCCAACCTTCCACATCGCTGCCTCCACTTCACAAGCATTTTAAATATCTGTTCATCGACGTCATGTTGGTTGTTCTCTTTTATCTTGTACAGGTCCGCCGGAGTGAAGCCTAACTCTGTGGCCAGTGGCTCCCACTCTATTCCCAATTTCTCTGCAAGTCGACGGAAACATTTCTCGTCAGCAATTTCCGACTGAAAAGAAAACAAATCATAAAGCTAAAGAGACCTGGAAACAAGAAAAGAGACAGATTACATAAAAGAGCAAAAAACAATCATCGCAACTGATCATTATCCGTCCGCAATGATTGACCGAAATAAAACGTTGTACATGTACGTTTCCTTTTTATATTGACCAGTTGAAACTGTCAAGCATAACACTCACGGTTAGCCTATCCGTCGATATGGAGCTCCCTTCAGGCAAAGTTTCTAGAGCAAGAGCAAATAAAACAATAATTAGTCTTTTATACAACATATGAAACAATATTGTTTGTTGTTATTCCGGTGAACCAATAACTATAGGCTTTTATTTTCCCCGACACTAATTTTGTCTAGGTCAAAATTTGACGTTTTCCCAGGTAAAAAAAATTACCCATAAAGTGAGTCGGAGAAATGTCTTTTTCACCCGATATTTTGCTATATACCTGTCACTCGAAGTTTCTTCGAAATGGGCTTAGCGATTTTAGGAGACGAATCCAGCAGACGCTTAATGGATGTCCCGTCTTCGCAGCCATGCGCCCTTTGATGTGCAAAGAAGATCTTTAATAAATCCCGTGTTTCCATGGAGCTGTGGTCGACACCTGTCAGCTCCGCCAGCAATCTGGTCATGTTTGGTTGTCGACAGAGAGCGCGTACCATCTCCTCTGACAAACCTCCATAATCACCATCCGAAGACTGTGAATTTTTGGGATCTTGAACACAATTCATCTTCTCCTAAACAAATAATCATACAATATCAGTAAATATACACACTCTAAAAGTGATTAACTTTTGAACTCATAAATATACGCCTTTTGCAACAGTTTATACATAATTGTCACGCGTTTAAGGGCTCACGTTCGGTGGGTTTACAGTGTTTTGTTGCTTCTAAATATGTCTAAGACTATCACGAATGCAACAAATTCAAGGACACAGATTCGATATGTTGTAGAACGATGTAGCAGAGATTATTAGGAAAAATAGAAAAAGAATAACATATTTAGCGAATAACTCACATCACAGGAAGGGCAGATTTCGCGGGCTTCATCCTGGAAACAAAACCAAATAACTAAGTTTAGAATTCAAGAAGTCCAGTCCAGTTGTATTAACGTGTTTACTGTTAGTCCAACGTGTAGACGTGCATCAATAAACATGATCGATAGCTATGCAAATACAAGTATGCATCGCAGGGGTTTAGCATTTACCGTAATACAAATACAACTTGTGTAATAGAACATTGCTATCGACAACATATAATTTCGATGTAAGTGTATACAAAATAGTCAAAAAATAATGATATCTAAACCTGGGGCCAATTTCATAAAGCTGTAAGCACACAAACATTTGATTATTGAGAAGCAAACCACGTGTAATTGTCTCTATGTTTGCCCTGCAAGAACTCCTACTGCCAGACAGAGTCATGCATAACCCTCTGACGTAGGGCAGATTGTCCAGTGACCTGTGAGCTAATTAGCGGGTACCCGCCGGTTGGACATGTACGTGTTTCCTAACGAGGTCGAAGCCATTGCCACAAGTTTTTATTTATTTATTTACTTCTCATATTTATCCAGGGTATAACCTATTCACCATAAGGTGGTCTCCAATAGGGCCCTGACTTAAAAACAATACAAATTATACAATAACATTATATTTAAACGGTGAAGTAAAAGGTAAAACGTACGAATACCTAAAAACACTAATTCAAAGACAATTTAAAAACGTATAAGTTAAAAGGTTGAGTAAGAAGTAAAGACGTACAAGAAATTAAAAAAAAAGATTAAAGAAAAATAACACCACCAACATACGAAGCTCAAAATAATGAATTCCCTCCAAGTCAATATTTCTCCAATCTTGTTAACTTACCTGGTAGCAACTGTAGCACAGACGCTGGTTGTTTGACTGTTGCGTCGATCCGCTCTGTTTTGTGGAAAAAAATTAATATGTTTTACACTTTCAGAATTAATTGTTCATAAGTCAAAGTAGGTGTACACAATCAAGCATTATAATGCAAGTGTCATGTGGACTAAAACCCTATTGTGGTGGGATCTAAACGCTGAGAAGCTGAATTGCGAAGTAAAGTGCCTAATATAGAAAGAAGTGAGAACATAATGGAAGCATTAAAAAAGGGTCCGCTCGTAAGCCCGACACCTCATAGGTCCGACAAAATTTCACCCCAATTAAATATTAAGGCTTACAGGTCCGACGCCCCAAAGGTCTAACGCCTCATAATTCCGAAATTATTTTGGACTTATGAGACGTCCGACTTACGATACGGCCCCGTTCAAAAAAAGCTTTAAAAATGTACACTAAATGCATGTTAACATTATAGTTTTTATCTAATTTCTCCCTCAAGTCGTACCTTTAGTGGTCTAATGGTAAATCGAAAGCCGTCTCCGCTTGATTCGACTTCCGTTCCGGTGCCACACTGGGATATGAAACTCTCGCAAGAAGGATCCTTGTTACAATATTCGCGCTCAAGGTCGAAGGTCACCGAGTCCATTGGTAACTTCCAGATTCTTTTGACAGATATTGTCTGTTTCTATTTTGTAAAAAACAACAATTTTAAGGGGTTATTTATTTTTTAAAGGAATTAATTTGAAAACCAATTGCGATACATGCTTTATACACGTTGTGGTCCTTTACTGTACGTGCTTCAATTAAACAATTATTTATATAGTATTTGTTTCTATTATTTATTTATTTTCGTAGTTTCATTAATACAATGTGCGTCAAAACATTGCATAAGTGCGTCAACACAGTCACAGCGCAGCGTACTCGATAATGACGTACACAGCAAAATTTAGAGAATTCACGAGATTTTAACGAGAGCTCGGAAGTGAAGCTCGAAAAACGGACATACAATCTCTTCATGTGCATTAACGTCCGTAAAACTGAAAATGTATACAAATATACTTGTATACATCAAATTAAAGCCTGTGATAAGACAAAGATAATAACGAAAATTTTTTTTTTAAAACAAGCTTGTATTAAAAAGTTACATCACTTAAAATTGTGCAATATATTCATTATATACTCCTCACAAAAAGTATCGAGACACTTAAAAATGAGCCAATCATCAACGGCCCGACATGGTGTGGATTTATCAAAGCAAATAACCCAGTCCATAATTTTGTTCTGCGTATTTCGACACCTCGATTGTTGAGATACGATGTTGCAGAGCGGAGTTAATTTCGTTTCAATGGTCATAGGACAAGTTTCAAAAGTGACAATCATCCCTTTAGAAGCAGAACCTGATCATTCAAAACAATAATGCAAACCTGCTTATAGGGATGATTGTCACTTTTGAAACTGGACCTACGACCATTGAAATGACAATAACTCCGCTCTGCAACATCGTATCTCAACAATCCAGGTGTCAACATACGCAGAACAAAATTATGCACTGAGTTATTAGCTTTTGATTAATATATACCCTTTTGGGCCGTTAATTATTGGCTCATTTTTAAGTGTCCCGACATTTTTTGTGAGGATTTTACAATGTACATGTAGTCCCGACCGAGTGATATTAGTATGTTCAGCCATCCTGCACTCGATGCACGCTGCCGCATTGTAGTCCCTCGACCTTTTATAATTTCACTCGGCGCCATAGGCTATCCTTCGGACATGAGAAAGTGCCGAAACTATAATACTCTGATTTGCGGGTATACTACCTTTTTTTCCAGTTCCCAGCCAGGCTTAATATTCTCGATTTCAGATTGTACGTCTCCTGATCTGCCCACTACCAGACATCGGTAAACGTCCAACAGCTTGGAGCCCATTTTGTTTTCCATCTCCTCTACTTTCTGAGCAGCATAAATAAAGCAAATTAAACTTTACAGGCTTATGTACTTTAGTACTCACATGCCATCTTGGTTCAACCAGCTATAGGTATGTACCTCACGCAAGTGTCATTATGACGCGTGCGTTCCACCTAATGATCGATATGAAGTGAATTGTGTTGCAGAGTAATAGAGGACTATTAATATATGGACTAAAATTGAGCAGGCCGTGTGAAACTTCAACAAATAAAAGGTTCATGAACCAGACTTCATAGGACTCCAAATATAATCTGACACCGAAAATGCGTTAACAACTTTGTGGGCCATGTTTTACCGGTCGTTTAAACATACCGACGTGTCGAGCTCTTGACCAATACGAATGGTTATTGTCTTAGGTATTTATGAATGAATAATAATGTCGGTGTGTTTTCCTTTACCCAGTATCTCTGCTTCCTCTCACCTATATATACTTTAGCTGTGTAGAGATATAGAGCAGAGAGATAATCTAATTGTGTTTTTGTTCACGGTCTGTCTCTCTTTGGACCAATTTTCCCAGTAGTTATTTCCCCCCTTCTTATGATTTGGCCTTTTTTAAAGGGAGGATACACCATTTGCACATATTGAGACAACCAATGACTACCAAATTACTAAGAAATATCGTAGTTATTTGAAAGTAAATAATGATTCCAGGCATCCAGCAAAAGTATTGCGCTAGATATCCTGTAATTATTCCGAAAAATTGAATGTTATTTAAACAAATCAAAATGTTCTTGCTTTTTTCTCGGCATCCAAAATACAACCCCCCAAATCCACCCATTCCTGATAGTTGAGGCAATTACCAATGGTGCATCCTACCGCTAAGCAAAATATCAATTCCTTTTTCCAGGAATTGAGTGGGTTTTTTTGCTTGGGCGATATTACATTTACAAAACTACCAAAATAGTCCCGACGCTTGCATTGTGCCCCCAAAATATATATAAAAAGTGTCAACCCTTAAAACAAAGAAACAGGGAGCTTACCTCTTTTATAACTGGTTCATCGTTCCAGAGGTGGATCCGGAAGGGATAGTGATTCCCAGACGGATCAAAGGGGCTCCCAAACACTCCTGCCTCCATTATTTTGGTGCTGGTTTCGGATGGTTCACCCACTAAAGCTGCCCCTGTGAAATGCTTCATCAGGAGTACGACGGTCTGGTCTTTGGTGGACACCAGCATGCCGTCGCCGTCTGCATCAAGAGTCTTCCATGATTTTGGCGAGCCTCCTTCGTCATTGCACAACTGTACGTTCAACTTCCACCCGCTCCCCTCCTGGGCAAAGTGTGGGTAAGACAGCACCACGCTGTCCAGAAACTTCAAACCTGTTGGGCCGCACTGGATCATCGGCGACAGGACACAGTCCGCCGGACCGACCCCGTCAACTGTCGGCGCGTTGGGGTTGACGTAGATATACACCTGCTGCAGTCGACCTTTGGGAATTGCCCCACGGGGGATGTACAGGTGGACTTTGTTCTCGTTCAAGGACAGGCTCCCACCCTCCTGGTCGAAGTAACCGATTGCAATGCACATCAACTGGAAGGTGTTCTTCCTCAGCGTCTCTTCGCTGCATCCTTTGGCAAATTGGTCGTGTTTCTCGAGGATCCTTTTCAGGAGAGTTGGCAAAGCGGACGAACCGCCTGTAATACAAATCATGATACATGTACGTTAAGCCCGGTTCATACTCTGCGCAAAAAAGCCAAGGCGACCCGGGATTCACGACGTCAGTTTTCGCGCTGCCAATTCGCCAACAGTTGAACACATTTCAGCACCGGCGAAATTCGCAGCGAATGCTTTATTATGACGTCAAATTCGCATCGCATTCGCATTTGCATAAATTATAAACCACCCTTTCAAAGTGTATTAAACCATGAGTAAAATCACTCTGTTAGTGATTTAAGTGGCCTTCTGTTCAAAATTCGCCTCGTACATTGTACACAAGTTGACAATTGCCTCTAAAATTTGTGACATTGCATTGTAACGTAATACAGACTGCATACAGGGTGTCTCTATATATATATATAACCATTTTCAAATTCATATTATTGCAAAACTACTGAATATTTCAGTGCTGATTTCTGTACATTTCATAAATGTCTTGTTTGTTTGTTTAGTCATTCATGGCAATGACATAATTAACCTTATCCCATTGGACAGAGAACATTCTACCCTTTTTACAGACATTTGGCTTTTTCTAAAATATTCAGTAGTTTTGCAATATTACAAATTTTAAAATGGGTATACTTTCTTTAGAGACACCCTGTAGAACATTTCACCAACTTTCGAGGCATGTCAATCAGCGTACAGGTAAATATTATCCGTGGATATACGTACCTGGAGATGATTGTAAATTCACAGATTTATCCGCTGTGATAGCAAAGCTGGTTTCCTAAAAACAAAAACGAAGAACTGCAAAATGTGGTGGTTTTTTCATTCTTAAACGTGCACCAAAGAAATTGACTGGAGCGGGGTTTGGACCTGTAACCTCCGAATTGCATTTACGGTGCTCTACCAACTAAGCTCCCAAATAGGCAAAATATTTGTGTTTATATGAGAGCTTTATAATGATAATATGAACAATTGTGCTGTTTTTTTATCGATACGTCAATGATCGAGCCAAAATCTTTGAAATTATTTACTATATAACAACTTTGAGATGAGCTATTTTAGGTACCAACGTGCCATATATACCTCCCTTTCAATACACAGATGCGGTCCTTTTTGCAAATCCGGGGTAGCATGAATTCTAGACTCCATGAAATCCAGACTCATTGTATATTGCGCATGATTAAGGAGAGATAATTCGGAGCGTGATCTGTCACGTGAGAGGGTTTAACCAATGATAGCAAAAAAAATGTCCGATTTCCATAGGAGTCTGATTTTCATATGACACCAGCATCTCAAAGATATTTAAAAACAGTCGTCTTGACAACATGTCTGGTTAGCTAATACTTCTTGTACGTAGCCTATGGTGATACTCGATTGCATATCACTTGATAGTGGAATACCACCACAGTGTTTTAATGACTATTCCAAAAGCCAGTCTTTTGCAGGCAGTAGGCCTATCTGTCATTCTAAAGATTATTACTTACCCGTAAAAAGCATTGACTACGTAGGCTAATTTCAAGAGGGAAAATATTCTTTATAGTAATTATACAGGGTTCATGAGTGTACTTGACATTTCGGTAAAATTGATTAATACTGTAGTTTAAAATGGAGTTTTGTCTTGCACGACATCAAGTCAAAATAATTAATATTACAGCCCTGCAAAATTCTTCAACAAAGTAAGAGTTTATATGGAACCAATGATTTTCAGGCAGAGTTAAACTAACGAAAACAAATCGCATATACACTGATAACAGTATGTCGACCAGATATGGCGAAACCGTGAAATATACTTATAATTAACTCTGAAGTTAAACAGTGAAGGCGAATCGAATGTACACTTACCGGTGCCGTCCTGTCTGGGGCCTGTAAAGAAACAAAAGAGATGTTAGAAAAACATTCATTGATAAAGTTTAATAGTGTGTATTTTGGGAATAAAAAAAAAGAAAATGGCACAGGATTCAACACTCTGTCTTCATCTTACGTCTCAATAAATATATTATTACAAAGTTTCAACGTTTTCTTCTGGATATGTTCGCCTTTCCTCTGGATTTTTCTTATTCCAATGACATAATTGTAAAAAGAAGTTGAACCTGTAAAATCGCCCCCCCCCCAAAAGAAAAAAGAAGATAAAAAACAAAAAACAAACAAACCCGCAAAACTCCGTCGTGTAATGAAATCACGAAAACAGACAGATTGAGTGAAGCAAGGTTTGGGGGAACAGTAATACTCATAAGTTGTGTTGTTGTTAAAGGAAATTTGACTGGACTTGCTTTTCTTTGTAAATATATATTTCTGGCTCGGGAGGTTAACTTCTTTCCTTTTTCAAGTTACACTTTCTTCCTTTCGCTTGCAATCGGGTGATTTATGAAAGGAAGGGCCAGCCCATATTATCGTGAGTAAAAGGAACAAAATATCGGAAAAGCACATTGAGTTCGTTTTCAGCTCATTCAATTTCAATGGAAGGTAATGGAATGTAAGTCGTACGTAGCTGAACCTCTATGAGTAAAAACAGACTATCAAAGACAGGGAAAGAAACACTAGTTTTTAGTTACAAACAAGGCAGCTAGTCTGGTTTCCTGACAAAATCATTGATCGTGTATTGATCATAATAGTATTGCATAGTTGGTTCTATAATTCACTCAAACATGGCATGGCAAAAGGTTGTGACAAAAAATAAGATCGTTCTGCCACTCTTCAGACTCTTTTCCCGGTAAATATGATAGGTTTTTGTGCAGCATGGAAATGTTTCGGTTGAAACTTTAAAGCAGGTTGACAGTGAAATAATTACTATTCGTTTGTATGCATTCTATAATCGTTTTACAAGACAGGATCCATGAGTGTACTTGATATTTCGGGAACATTATTAACACTGTAGTTTAAAGTGAAGTTTGGTCTTGCAGGACATTGAGTCAAAAGAAATAATACTGCAGCCCTGCAATTGACTACAACAATGTAAGAGTTTATATGGAACCAATGATTTTCAGGCATGAGTTAAACTAACGAAGACATATCGCATATATACACTGATGACAGTATATCGACCGGATATGGCGAAACCGTGAAATAAACTCATATGAACAGTGAAGCCAAATCGAATGTACACTTACCGGTGACTTTCTGCTACGTCTCCGCTGTAAATAAAACAAAGAGATGATAACAAAACATTCATCGAACAAGTTTAATTGTGTGTATAAAGAGTATAAAGAGTTTATATGGAACCAATGATTTTTAGGCAGAGTTAAACTAACGAAGAAGAATCGCATATACACTGATGACAGTATATCGACCAGATATGGCAAAACCGTAAAATATACTTATATGAACTCTGAAGTTAAACAGAAAAGGCGAATCGAATCGAGCCAGAAACAAAACAGAAATGTTAGAAAAGCATTCATTTATAAAGTTTAATAGTGTGTATAAAGGGAATACCAACAAAGAAAATGGCACAGGATTCAACACTTTGTCTTCATCTTACGTCTCAATGAATATTAGTTTTACAAAGTGTCGACGTTTTCTTCTGGATATTTCCTTCTTTCCTCTGGATTTTTCTTATTCCAATGACATAATTGTAAAAAGAAGTTGAACCTGAAAAATCGCCCCCCAAAAAAAACAAAAAAAAAACAAAAATAAAGATAAAAAACAAAAAACAAACAAACCCGAAAAACTCCGTCGTGTAATGAAATCACGAAAACAGACAGATTGAGTGAAGCAAGGCTTGGGGAAACAGTAATACTCATAAGTTGTGTTGTTGTTAAAGGAAATTTGACTGGACTCGCTTTTCTTTGTAAATATATATTTCTGGCTCGGGAGGTTAACTTCTTTCCTTTTTCAAGTTACACTTTCTTCCTTTCGCTTGCAATCGGGTGATTTATGAGAGGAAGAGCCAGCCCATTATTATCGTGAGTAAAAGGAACAAAATATCGGAAAAGCACATTGAGCCCATTTAATTTCAGTAGAAGGGAATGGAAAGTAAGCTGAACCTCTATGAGCAAAACACAAACTATCAAAGACAGGGAAAGAAACACTATTTTTTAGTTAAAAACAAGGCAGCTAGTCTGGTTTCCTGACAAAATAATTGATCGTGTTTTGATCATAATAGTATTACATAATTGGTTCTATATTCACTAATACCTGTATGCAACGAGAACTCAAACGTGGCATGGCACAAAAATGTGAAAAAAATTAAGAGCGTTCGGCCACTTTTCAGAGACTTTTCTCGGTAAATATGTTAGGTTTTCGTGCAGCATGGAAATGTTACGATTGCAACGTTAAAGCAGGTTGACAGTGAAATAATTACCAATCGTTTCAATGCATTATATAATCATTCTACAAGGCAGGATCCATGAGTGTACTTGACATCTTAAAAAGGCACCCAGATGCACCTAAAATGTATTGACGATTTTATATCGAAACAACTACGTCATTTCCAGACAGGGAGAAATTCTTCTGCATTCGGAAAATGTGTAAATGTCATAACTGATCATAATTGATGACAGTATATTGCCATAATAATTATGATAGAAGTATGTCGACCAGATATGGCGAAACCGTGAAATAAACTTATATTAACTCCAAAGTTAAACAGTGAAGGCGAATCGAATGTACACTTACCGGTGGCAGACTGTGTGTGGGCTGTAAAGAAACAAAGGGGATGATAGAAAAACATTTATTAATAATTGTGTTCTCACTCCTTTGGCTTTCCCTTTGTCTATTTTTCTAAACCCCCCCCCCCCCCCCTTTCACACTTCTCCTATTAACACTTCTTTGTGAGTTCTTTCTTTGACCCACAATGACCTTTCCTTTAACCCTTCAGCCTAATCCTCCTTTTGTTGTTCCCACAGAACTCTGTACATGACTTTTCTTTTGTGTTTCTCCTGCCAGGTATGATGTGCATCATGCTGCATGTTGCCCTATATATGTTTGTTTCGTGTACACAGCCATTATGTCTCTGAAGAAGATCTTGTTAAGATCAAAATATTAGGCCCTCTTAACTTATTTGATTTATTAATAAAGTTTAATTGTGTGATTGTAGGAAACAAATATCACGAAAATGGCACAGGATTGAACACTTTGTATTTATCTTACGTCTATAACTGATCTTTCATTAAAACAGATGAGGGAATAATTCTAGACAGTTCGCCCAGAGGCATTGTGTGTAAACAGTCATATAAAGATAATATCGATCATTTTGACCCAGCGACATTTGTTTGATGTTGGTAGCATTTTCAGTCAGTCTGTGGTTGCTTTGAACCTTAGTAAAATAATCACTAAGAAGGAAATGAGCGATAAATGACAACGCAGACGAAAATATTATGTAGGTCAACTGTATTACAATGTATATTGGGGAGATCACAATTAGATAAATACGTATACATAAATATCCGCGTAATACATAAGTTTATCCGATTTGATAAGCCCGATGTTCTTCGACTGTTCTTAGGACTTCCGAACAGGATTACGTTCCCAAACGGTACAGTGGTAGGAGTTGAGGGGATTTGCACAGTACTGAGACGACTTGCATACACTAATCGCCTGGAGGACATTTGACCAAATTTTGGACGTCTGGTTTTAATTTGGCATGAATTTCAGACTTTATAAAATCCGGACTCATTTTGTATATTATTGCGCATGACTAAGTGAAGATAATTAGGATATTGACCGGTCACGTGGGAGGGTTTAACCTGATATTTATATGACACCGGCATAATGAACTCTCACGAGTGATAAACAAAGTGATTCAACTTCTCTTTGATGACCATAATGAAACAGGTTGTCTAATCTGAACCAACCCTGGCCAAACCATGAAAAATTTACTCTTTATGACAAATCCGACTATAAGATTAATGAACTACGTAGGTGTGTATGCGGCAAAATGGAAAGCAATCGATACTGACGAACAATAGCGCTAAACCACAAGGTAGCCAATCTACAAAGCATCATAAATCAGTATATTTATAAAATAACAAAACTGGTTTCATACTATTGTTGGTATCGCAAGGCAATCGTCTTAAAATGTTGTCAACATTTAGGGTAAACTTGGTTTTGAACCCATGAAATCACACACATGCGCTTAAGATGACAACTGAGAACGTGTCTTTTTTGTTGGTAATACCCCCGTCACACCGGACTGGCGTCCTTACTGCGTTCCTACGGCGACCCAGGACGCGGTAGGGACGCCATGGACGCCGCGGGGTCGTGGTGAGAACGCAGAAGGACGCCGTGGGGACCCCAAGGACGCCGAAGGTCGCAGAGCGACGGCGTTTACTTCGGACATGTTCAAAGTAAACGCCGAGGTTTGGCGTCCTGGCTCAGGACGCGGTGGGATCGCCCTGGGGTCGCCATGGTCGCCGTAGCAACGCAGTAGGAACTCGAAGGACGCCCTAGGGACGCAGTATGGACGTGGTAGGGTCGCCGTGGAGACGCGAATAAATGGATCGTGGACCCCGCGGCGACCTTACTGCGTCCTTACCACGTCTATGGGGTTCTTACCACGACCCCACCACGTCTATGGCGTCCTTAGGACGCGGTAAGGTCGTGGTAGAAACGCCAAAAACGCCGTGAGGTCGCCGATGATCGCCGTGGGGACGCCGTGCAAACTCAATAGAAACGCCAAGGACGCGGTAAGGTCGTGGTGAGAACGCCGTGGGGACGCCGAGTAGACGTACAGATCGCGGAGCACAGGACCCCGGTGTGACGGGTGACCGAAATCTTGATATTTTAAAGAAAAAGGATTGGGGTTCTCACGGCGACCATCGGCGTCCTCCATTTTAGGACGCAGTAAGGACGCCAGTCCGGTGTGACGGGGGTATAAACTGATAGTATGCTTACGTATACACGCACATGCATATAAATCTCAACCTCTCTAATGACAGCATAAACTTACCCGGCTTTCATCCAGTGACATCTGCAAGGGAATGAAAGAGATGTGAACATTACAATAGTAAAAAAACATATATTTTATCTGACGATAAAAATAAACTTTAAAAAATGGCGGAAAACTTGTAACCAATAACACGAAAGTTGGTTCTATATTCACTTATACCTGTATGCAAAATGAACTTTGTAAATATCTATTTCTGGCTGGGGAAGTTAACTTCTTTTCTTTTTAATGGTTACACTTTCTTCCTTTCGCTTGCAATTGAATGATTTATGAATGCTTCGGTTACAACTTAAAAACAGGTTTACAGTGAATTAATTACCATTCGTTTTAATGCATTCTATCGTTCTACAAGACAGGATCCAGGGGTGCACTTGGCATCTTAAAAAAAAGGCACTAAGGGGCTTCTAACATATATTGACGATTTTACATCGAAGCAACTATATCATGACAAGAAAAATCCTTTTGAATTGAGAAATTATGTAAATGCCATAATTTGTGACAGAATATCGACTAGATGGGGCGAAACCGTGAAATAAACGTGAAACAAGGGGCGTGAAACAAAGTGGCGGGGAGAGAAGTAGCCTCGGATATTTGTGTGAAAAAATGTGACTGAACTTGCTGAAATATCAAATTTCTGGCTATAGGTAAATTACTTCTCTTTTTCAAAGTCATGTTTTCTTCAGTTGCATGTGTGTGATTTGTGAATTACAAAATAGTGGCTGGAGGTGAAATGCAAATTTCTATATATTATTATGGTATCTACATGTATACTTCTTGGAAGTTTAAAACAATACATAACGAAAGTTTTGCACCGAGTCATATCAAGATAATCTCGAGAATTTTGACCCAGCGACATGTTAGATGTTGGTAGCATTTTCACTCAGTCTGTGGTTGCTTTGAACCTCAGTAAAATAATCAATACGAAGGGAATGAGCGATAATTTGGCATGAATTTCAGACTTTATAAAATCCGGACTGCGCATGACTAAGTGAAAATAATTATAGAGTGACCGGCCACGTGAGAGGGTTTAATCAGATATTCATATGACACTGGCATCACGAACTCTCACGAGTGATAAACAAAGAGGTTCATCTCATTTTTGATGACCATAATGGAACAGGTTGTCTAATATGAACCAACCCTGGCCAAACCATGAGAAATTGACTCTTTATAACAAATCCGACTAAGATTTATGAACTACGTAGGTATGTATGCGGCAAAATGGAAAGCAATCGATACTGACGAACAATAGCGCTAAACCACAAGGTAGCCAATCTACAAGGCATCATAAATCAAGTATATTTATAAAATAACAAAACTGGTTTCATACTATTGTTGGTATCGCAAGGCAATCGTCTTAAAATGTTGTCAACATTTAGGGTAAACTTGGTTTTGAACACATTAAATCAGACACATGCGCTTAAGATGAAAAGTGAGAACGTGTTTTGTTGTTGGTAATAAATGCATACGTATGCTTACGTATACACGCACATGCATACGTTGTAAAATCTCAACCTCTCTAATGACAGCATAACCTTACAAACCCACTGCTTGATGACATTTTGTTTGGTTCGGCTTAAATTTGTTTTTGGTAAAATGAATTAAGACTTAATTTAAAGTGGAGTTTTGTCAAAGGAAATCTTGCATTTCAGCGAACTAAAGTTTCCTGGCAGAATTGCTTCCACAATTTACAACTACACCCTAAAAACAGTTTGGTTGGAAATAACTAATTGATTGGTGGATATGTGTCCTACCAATATATTGGTTAATTTTAACCTAAATATTTGTTATTTTGACCAATATTTTTTGTTAAAATGACCAATATCATTGCGGGGGTCGCAACGTGGCACAAAGTCGTTTAAAACAATGAAGATCGTTTTTCCACTCCTCAGACTTTTTTTCTTGTAAATATGTTTCGGTTGACAGTGAAGTAATTACCATTTGTTTGTATGCATTCTATAATCGTTCTACAAGACAGGGTCCATGAGTGTATTTGACATTTCGGTAAAATTGAGTAACACTGTAGTTTAAAGTGGAGTTTGGTCTTGCACGACATTAAGTCAAAAGATATAAATATTGCAGCCCTGCAATATTGACTGCAATTCTGTGAGAGTTTTTATAGAACCAATGATTTTCAGGCAACTAACGAAGACAAATTGCATAATACACCGAAACGACCAGAAAACCGTGAAATATACTTATATGAACTCCGAAGTTAAACAGTAAAGGCGAATCGAATGTACACTTACCGATTTCAACTTGCGTGATGAGCCATGTAAGGAAACAAAAGAGAAGTTAGAAAAAAATTTATTGATAAGTTTTAATTGTGTGTATAAAGGGAATTAAAACCAAGAAAATGGCAGCGGATTCAACACTTTGTCTTCATCTTACGTCCCCATGAATATATTATTACAAAGTTTCAACGTTTTCTTCTGGATATTTTCTCCTTTCATCTGGACTTTTTTATAATTCCAATGACATAATTGTATAAAGGAGTTAAATCAGTAAAATCGCCCTCCAAGAAAAACGCAAAACTCCGCCGTGTAATGAAATCACGAAAACAGAAAGATTGAGTGAAGCGATGCTTGGGAAAACAGTAATACTCAGACGTTTTGTTGTTGTTGAAAAAAAATTGACTGGACTTGCTTTTCTTTGTAAATATATATTTCTGGCTCGGGAGGCTAACCTCTTTCCTTTTTAAAGTTACACTTTCCTTCTTTCGCTTGCAATTGGGTGATTTATGAATGCTTTGGTTTCAACTTTAAAGCAGGTTGACAGTGACATAATTACCATTCGTTTCAATGCATTCTCTAATCGTTCTACAAGACAGGATCCAGGGGGTGTAAATGGCATCTTAAGAAGGCACCCAGAGGCTCATAACATGCATTGACAATTTTATATCGAAGCAACTATGTAATTTCCTGACAGGGAAAAATTCTTCTGAATTCTGAAATTATGTAAATGCCATAATTGGTGACAATATATCGACCAGATGGGGCGAAACCGTGAAATAAACGTGAAACAAGGGGCGTGAAACAAGGGGTGGGAGAAGTAGCCTCGGATATTTGTGTTGAACAAAAATGTGACTGAACTTGCTGAAATATCAAATTTCTGGCTATAGGTAAATTACTTCTCTTTTTCAAAGTCATGTTTTCTTCCTTTCGATTGCATTGTGTGTGATTTGTGAATTAAAAAATGTGTCTATTGGCTGGAGATGAAATGTAATTGTTCTATATAGTATTATGGTATCTACATGTATACTTCTTGGAAGGTTAAAACAACAAGTAGTAACCTATACATAACGAAAGTTTTGCACCGAGTCATATCAAGATAATCTCGATCATTTTGACCCAGCGACATTTGTTGGATGTTGGTAGCATTTTCAGTCAGTCTGTGGTTGCTTGGGACCACAGTAAAATAATCAATACAAAGGGAATGGTCGATAAATGACAACGCAGACGAAAATATTGTGTAGGCCCACTGTATTACAATGTATATTGAGGAGATCACATTTAAATAAATACATATACGTACATATCAGCGTAATACATAAGATTATCCGATTTGATAAGCCCGATGTTCTTCGACTGTTCTCATCATTAGGACTTCCGAACAGGCTTACGTTCCCAGACGGTACAGTGGTAGGAGTTGATGGGATTTGCACTGTACTGAGACGACTTGCATACCCTAATCGCCTGGAGGACATTTGACCAACATTTGGACGTCTGGTTTTATTTTGGCATGAATTTCAGACTTTCTAAAATCCGGACTCATTGGTATAGTATTGCGCATGACTAAGTGAAGATAATTAGGAGAGTGACCGGTCACGAGAGGGTTTAACCTGATATTCATATGACATGTACATGTACAAAATGTAATTTAATTTGCGAAATTCGTCAATTGTGACGTCATCCGACCAGAAGTAATTTTTGGAGTACATGTATTAAAAAGATTTTTAAAAATTGTAATCCATTAATCAGTCTCAATTAACGATTGTTGGGACAAACACTAGAAATGTGCATATTTTGGTTTTGCATTCAAAATGACATAGTGGTACATGAAACAAACATAAGGAGGGAACGTACACAAGCATGCAGAGTTAGGAGGAGAAACACAAACAATGGATTAAGTGGAGCTGTTTGCAAAATCACACCATGCCCATTTCCATGTCATTATAATGCCGATCATTTTAACCCAGCGACATTCGTTGGATGCTTGTGGGATTTTCTTTCAGTCTGTGGTTACTTTGAATCCCAGTAAACTACCTTTGATACGCTCGCAATCAATAAAACGAACCTTATCATATTTATATCGTGTGTTGGTCATATTTATGATTGATTCTATTTCCTGTTATTTTATGCAATTGGAGCTCAAACGACATACAACTCCCCATCGCAGTCACAAGCAATCTCGATCTTTGTGACACAACGATATATTCATTGGATGTTTAAAGCTGGTTGACAGTGAAATTTTGTCATTTTGTATATTTTTCAAGACAGCGTAAAGTCACTCAGAGAATCATAAAAACTAATGACGATGTTATATTCAACTATGTCATTTCCAGACAGAGCGAAATTCTATTGCATTCTGAAATAACATGTCGTTAATAAGGACGGCATAAACTTACTGATGACAGCTCAAATTGCAGCTGCAAGGAAATAAATGAGATGTGTGAGAAAACACCTTGGACCAAAATATACATTGTTTTTATCTGACGACCGAAACGATTTTGTAAATAATTGGAAGGTAACTTTCCACTAATAATACAACAAATGTTGTATTCATATTGTGTATTGATCATAATAGTATTACATAGTTAGTTCTTATATCATATTTGTATGCAACAAGAACTCAAACATGGCATGGCACAAAGTTGTTAAAAAAATGAAGATTTGTTCTACCACTCTTCAGACTCCTTTCCCCGGTAAATATGTTAGGTTTTCGTGCAGCATGGAAATGTTTGGGTTGCAACTTCAAAGCAGGTTGACAGCGAAGTAATTACCATTCATTGTAATTAATATTACAGCCCTGTAAATTGACTTGAACAATGTAAGAGTTTATATGGAACCAATGGTTTTCAGGCAGATTTAAACTAACAAAGAAAAATCGCATATACACTGATGACAGTATATCGACCAGATATGGCAAAACCGTAAAATATACTTATATGAACTCTGAAGTTAAACAGTAAAGGCGAATCGAATTTACACTCACCTCTTTAATCTTGCGTGATGAGCCATGTAGAGAAACAAAACAGAAATGTTAGAAAAGCATTCATTGATAAAGTTTAATAGTGTGTATTAAGGGAAAACCAAGAAAATGGCACAGGATTCAAAACTTTGTCTTTATCTTACGTCTCAATAAATATACTATTACAAAGTTTGAACGTTTTCTTCTGGATATTTCCTCCTTTCCTCTGGATTTGTTTATAATTCCAATGACATAATTGTATAAAGAAGTTAAATCTGTGAAATCGCAATCCAAGAAAAACGCAAAACTCTGCCGTGTATTGAAATCACGAAAACAGAAAGATTGAGTGAAGCAAGGCTTGAGGAAACAGTAATACTCATTTTAAAACATTGTTTATACAATTTCACCAACATTTTGGTAAAATTGAATAACAGTGTAGTTTAAAGTGGAGTTTGGTCTTGCACAACATTAAGTCAAAAGATATACTATATGCAGCCGTGCAATTGACTTCAACATTGTAATAGTTTATTTGGAAACAATGATTTTCAGGCAGAGTTAAACTAAAGAAGAAAAATCGCATATACACTGATGACAGTATATCGACCAGATATGAAAAACCGTGAAATAAACTTATATGAACTTCGAAGTTAAACAGTGAAGGCGAATCGAATGTACACTTACCACGCCCTTCTTTGCCGAATAAGACATGTAAAGAAACAAAAGAGATGTTAGAAAAACATTTATTGATAAAGTTTAATACTGTGTATAAAGGAAATACAAACCAAGACAATGGCACAGGATTCAACACTTTGTCTTCATCTTACGTCTCAATGAATATATTATTACAAAGTTTCAACGTTTTCGTCTGGATATTTTCTCCTTTCCTATGAATAAATTTTGTTTAATTCCAATGACATAATAATTTGTAAAAAGAAGTTGAATCTGTAAATTCGCCCCCACCCCCCCCCCCCCCCCGAACAACCCAAAACGAAAAAAACACCGCAAAACTCAGCCGTGTAATGAAAAAACGAAAACAGACAGATTGAAGCAAGGCTTGGGGAAAATGTAATACTCAGAAGTTTGGTTGTTGTTAAAGGAAATTTGACTGATCTTGCTTTTCTTTCTAAATATCTATTTCTGGCTCAGAAGGTTAACTTCTTTTCTTTTTAAAGTTACATGTTCTTCCTTTCGCTTGCAATTGGGTGATTTATGAGAGCTTGGATTACAACTTTAAAGCAGGTTGACAGTAAAATAATTACCATTCGTAAAAAGGCACTAAGGGGCTTCTAACATATATTGACGATTTTACATCGAAGCAACTATGTCATGACAAGAAAAATCCTTTTGAATTGAGAAATTATGTAAATGCCATAATTTGTGACAGAATATCGACTAGATGGGGCGAAACCGTGAAATAAACGTGAAACAAGGGGCGTGAAACAAAGTGGCGGGGAGAGAAGTAGCCTCGGATATTTGTGTGAAAAAATGTGACTGAACTTGCTGAAATATCAAATTTCTGGCTATAGGTAAATTACTTCTCTTTTTCAAAGTCATGTTTTCTTCAGTTGCATGTGTGTGATTTGTGAATTACAAAATAGTGGCTGGAGGTGAAATGCAAATTTCTATATATTATTATGGTATCTACATGTATACTTCTTGGAAGTTTAAAACAATACATAACGAAAGTTTTGCACCGAGTCATATCAAGATAATCTCGAGAATTTTGACCAAGCGACATGTTAGATGTTGGTAGCATTTTCACTCAGTCTGTGGTTGCTTTGAACCTCAGTAAAATAATCAATACAAAGGGAATGAGCGATAATTTGGCATGAATTTCAGACTTTATAAAATCCGGACTGCGCATGACTAAGTGAAAATAATTATAGAGTGACCGGCCACGTGAGAGGGTTTAATCAGATATTCATATGACACTGGCATCACGAACTCTCACGAGTGATAAACAAAGAGGTTCATCTCATTTTTGATGACCATAATGGAACAGGTTGTCTAATCTGAACCAACCCTGGCCAAACCATGAGAAATTGACTCTTTATAACAAATCCGACTAAGATTTATGAACTACGTAGGTATGTATGCGGCAAAATGGAAAGCAATCGATACTGACGAACAATAGCGCTAAACCACAAGGTAGCCAATCTACAAGGCATCATAAATCAGTATATTTATAAAATAACAAAACTGGTTTCATACTATTGTTGGTATCGCAAGGCAATCGTCTTAAAATGTTGTCAACATTTAGGGTAAACTTGGTTTTGAACACATGAAATCAGACACATGCGCTTAAGATGAAAAGTGAGAACGTGTTTTGTTGTTGGTAATAAATGCATACGTATGCTTACGTATACACGCACATGCATACGTTGTAAAATCTCAACCTCTCTAATGACAGCATAACCTTACAAACCCACTGCTTGATGACATTTTGTTTGGTTCGGCTTAAATTTGTTTTCGGTAAAATGAATTAAGACTTAATTTAAAGTGGAGTTTTGTCAAAGGAAATCTTGCATTTCAGCGAACTAAAGTTTCCTGGCAGAATTGCTTCCACAATTTACAACTACACCCTAAAAACAGTTTGGTTGGAAATAACTAATTGATTGGTGGATATGTGTCCTACCAATATATTGGTTAATTTTAACCTAAATATTTGTTATTTTGACCAATATTTTTTGTTAAAATGACCAATATCATTGCGGGGGTCGCAACGTGGCACAAAGTCGTTTAAAACAATGAAGATCGTTTTGCCACTCCTCAGACTTTTTTTCTTGTAAATATGTTTCGGTTGACAGTGAAGTAATTATCATTTGTTTGTATGCATTCTATAATCGTTCTACAAGACAGGGTCCATGAGTGTATTTGACATTTCGGTAAAATTGAGTAACACTGTAGTTTAAAGTGGAGTTTGGTCTTGCACGACATTAAGTCAAAAGATATAAATATTGCAGCCCTGCAATATTGACTGCAATTCTGTGAGAGTTTTTATAGAACCAATGATTTTCAGGCAACTAACGAAGACAAATTGCATAATACACCGAAACGACCAGAAAACCGTGAAATATACTTATATGAACTCCGAAGTTAAACAGTAAAGGCGAATCGAATGTACACTTACCGATTTCAACTTGCGTGATGAGCCATGTAAGGAAACAAAAGAGAAGTTAGAAAAAAAATTATTGATAAGTTTTAATTGTGTGTATAAAGGGAATTAAAACCAAGAAAATGGCAGCGGATTCAACACTTTGTCTTCATCTTACGTCCCCATGAATATATTATTACAAAGTTTCAACGTTTTCTTCTGGATATTTTCTCCTTTCATCTGGACTTTTTTATAATTCCAATGACATAATTGTATAAAGGAGTTAAATCAGTAAAATCGCCTTCCAAGAAAAACGCAAAACTCCGCCGTGTAATGAAATCACGAAAACAGAAAGATTGAGTGAAGCGATGCTTGGGAAAACAGTAATACTCAGACGTTTTGTTGTTGTTGAAAAAAAATTGACTGGACTTGCTTTTCTTTGTAAATATATATTTCTGGCTCGGGAGGCTAACCTCTTTCCTTTTTAAAGTTACACTTTCCTTCTTTCGCTTGCAATTGGGTGATTTATGAATGCTTTGGTTTCAACTTTAAAGCAGGTTGACAGTGACATAATTACCATTCGTTTCAATGCATTCTCTAATCGTTCTACAAGACAGGATCCAGGGGGTGTAAATGGCATCTTAAGAAGGCACCCAGAGGCTCATAACATGCATTGACAATTTTATATCGAAGCAACTATGTAATTTCCTGACAGGGAAAAATTCTTCTGAATTCTGAAATTATGTAAATGCCATAATTGGTGACAATATATCGACCAGATGGGGCGAAACCGTGAAATAAACGTGAAACAAGGGGCGTGAAACAAGGGGTGGGAGAAGTAGCCTCGGATATTTGTGTTGAAAAAAATGTGACTGAACTTGCTGAAATATCAAATTTCTGGCTATAGGTAAATTACTTCTCTTTTTCAAAGTCATGTTTTCTTCCTTTCGATTGCATTGTGTGTGATTTGTGAATTAAAAAATGTGTCTATTGGCTGGAGATGAAATGTAATTGTTCTATATATTATTATTGTATCTATATGTATACTTCTTGGAAGGTTAAAACAACAAGTAGTAACCTATACATAACGAAAGTTTTGCACCGAGTCATATCAAGATAATCTCGATCATTTTGACCCAGCGACATTTGTTGGATGTTGGTAGCATTTTCAGTCAGTCTGTGGTTGCTTGGGACCACAGTAAAATAATCAATAAAAAGGGAATGGTCGATAAATGACAACGCAGACGAAAATATTATGTAGGCCCACTGTATTACAATGTATATTGAGGAGATCACATTTAAATAAATACATATACGTACATATCAGCGTAATACATAAGATTATCCGATTTGATAAGCCCGATGTTCTTCGACTGTTCTTAGGACTTCCGAACAACAGTACTTCCCCAAACGGTACAGTGGTAGGAGTTGAGGGGATTTGCACTGTACTGAGACGACTTGCATACCCTAATCGCCTGGAGGACATTTGACCAACATTTGGACGTCTGGTTTTATTTTGGCATGAATTTCAGACTTTCTAAAATCCGGACTCATTTGTATAGTATTGCGCATGACTAAGTGAAGATAATTAGGAGAGTGACCGGTCACGAGAGGGTTTAACCTGATATTCATATGACATGTACATGTACAAAATGTAATTTAATTTGCGAAATTCGTCAATTGTGACGTCATCCGACCAGAAGTAATTTTTGGAGTACATGTATTAAAAAGATTTTTAAAAATTGTAATCCATTATTCAGTCTCAATTAACGATTGTTGGGACAAACACTAGAAATGTGCATATTTTGGTTTTGCATTCAAAATGACATAGTGGTACAAGAAACAAACATAAGGAGGGAACGTACACAAGCATGCAGAGTTAGGAGGAGAAACACAAACAATGGATTAAGTGGAGCTGTTTGCAAAATCACACCATGCCCATTTCCATGTCATTATAATGCCGATCATTTTAACCCAGCGACATTCGTTGGATGCTTGTGGGATGTTCTTTCAGTCTGTGGTTACTTTGAATCCCAGTAAACTACCTTTGATACGCTCGCAATCAATAATACGAACCTTATCATATTTATATCGTGTGTTGGTCATATTTATGATTGATTCTATTTCCTGTTATTTTATGCAATTGGAGCTCAAACGACATACAACTCCCCATCGCAGTCACAAGCAATCTCGATCTTTGTGACACAACGATATATTCGTTGGATGTTTAAAGCTGGTTGACAGTGAAATGTTGTCAATCTGTATATGCTTCAAGACAACTTGAAGGGGTGCGTTTGATAGTTACTCAGATGATCATAAAAATTAATGACGATGTTATATTCAACTATGTCATTTCCAGACAGAGCGAAATTATATTGCATTCGGAAATAACGTGTCATTAATAATGACGGCATAAACTTACTGATGACAGCTCAAATTGCAGCTGCAAGGAAATAAATGAGATGTGTGAGAAAACACCTTGGACCAAAATATACATTGTTTTTATCTGACGACCGAAACGATTCTGTAAATAATTGGGAGGTAACTTTCCACTAATAATACGAAAAATGTTGTATTCATATCGTGTATTGATCATAATAGTATTACATAGTTAGTTCTTATATCATATTTGTATGCAACAAGAACTCAAACATGGCATGGCACAAAGTTGTTAAAAAAAATGAAGATCGTCCTGCCACTTTTCAGATTCTTTTCCCTGGTAAATATGTTAGGTTTTCGTGCAGCATTGACATGTTTCGGTTGCAACTTCAAAGCAAATCACGAAAACATAAAGATGAGTGAAGCAAGGCTTGGGGGAACAGTAATACTCAGAAGTTTGGTTGTTTAAGGAAATTTGACTGTACTTGTTTTTCTTTGTAAAGATATATTTCTGGCTCGGGAGGTTAACTTCTTTCCTTTTTAAAGTTACACTTTCTTCCTTTCGCTTGCAATCGGGTGATTTATGAGAGGAAGGGCCAGCCCATTATTATCGTGAGTAAAAGGAACAAAATATCGGGAAAAGCACATTGAGTTCGTTTTCAGCACATTCAATTTCAGTAGAAGGAAATGAAAAGTAAGTCATACGTAGCTGAACCTCTATGAAAAAAAACCCAAACAATCAAAGACAAAGAAATAAACACTAGTTTTTAGTTACAAACAAGACAGCTAGTCTGGTTTCCTGACAAAATAATTGATCGTGTATTGATCATAATAGTATTCATAATTGGTTCTATATTCACTAATACCTGTATACAACGAGAACTCAAACATGGCATGGCACAAAAATGTGAAAAAAATTAAGAGCGTTCGGCCACTTCTCAGAGACTTTTCTCGGTAAATATGTTAGGTTTTCGTGCAGCATGGAAATGTTACGATTGCAACGTTAAAGCAGGTTGACAGTGAAATAATTACCAATCGTTTCAATGCATTCTATAATCATTCTACAAGGCAGGATCCATGAGTGTACTTGACATCTTAAAAAGGCACCCAGATGCACCTAAAATGTATTGACGATTTTATATCGAAACAACTACGTCATTTCTAGACAGGGAGAAATTCTTCTGCATTCGGAAAATATGTAAATGTCATAACTGATCATAATTGATGACAGTATATTGCCATAATAATTATGATAGAAGTATGTCGACCAGATATGGCGAAACCGTGAAATAAACTTATATTAACTCCAAAGTTAAACAGTGAAGGCGAATCGAATGTACACTTACAGGTGGCAGACTGTGTTTGGGCTGTAAAGAAACAAAGGGGGGTGATAGAAAAACATTTATTAATAATTGTGTTCTCACTCCTTTGGCTTTCCCTTTGTCTATTTTTCTAAACCCCCCCACCCCCCCCCCCCCCCCCCCCCCCCCCTTCACACTTCTCCTATTAATACTTCTTTGTGAGTTATTTCTTTGATCCTACCCACACTGACCTTTCCTTTAACCCTTCAGCCTAATTTGTTATAATTCCAATGACATAATTGTATAAAGAAGTTAAATTTTTGAAATCGCAATCCAAGAAAAACGCAAAACTCTGCCGTGTAATGAAATCACGAAAACAGAAAGATTGAATGAAGCAAGGCTTGGGGAAACAGTAATACTCATTTTAAAACATTTTTTTATACAATTTCACCAACATTTTGGTAAAATTAAATAACAGTGTAATTTAAAGTGGAGTTTGGTCTTGCACATCATTAAGTCAAAATATATAATATTGCGGCCCTGCAATTGACTTCAACACTGTAAGAGTTTACATGGAACCAATGATTTTCAGGCAGAGTTAAACTAACGAAGTAAATTCGCATATACACTGATGACAGCATATCGACCAGATAATATGGCAAAACCGTGAAATAAACTTATATGAACTTCGAAGTTAAACAGTGAAGGCGAATCGAATGTACACTTACCATTGAATGCATGCGTGACTGATGAGCCATGTAAAGAAACAAAACAGAAATGTTAGAAAAACATTCATTGATAAAGTTTAATAGTGTGTATAAAGGGAATACAAACCAAGACAATGGCACAGGACTCAACACTTTGGCTTTATCTTACGTTTCAATCAATATATTATTACAAAGTTTCAACGTTTTCTTTTTGATATTTTCTACTTTCCTATAGATTAATTTTGTTTAATTTCAATGACATAATTGTAAAAAGAAGTTGAACCTGTAGAATCGCCCCCCCCCCCTCGAAACAGAAAAAAACAAAAAAAAATCAAACCCGCAAAACTCCGTCGTGTAATGAAATCACGAAAACAGACAGATTGAGTGAAGCAAGGTTTGGGGAAACAATAATACTCATAAGTTGTGTTGTTGTTAAAGGAAATTTGACTGGACTTGTTTTTCTTTGTAAATATATATTTCTGGCTCGGGAGGTTAACTTCTTTCCTTTTTCAAGTTACACTTTCTTCCTTTCGCTTGCAATCGGGTGATTTATAAGAGGGAGAGCCAGCCCATTATTATCGTGAGTAAAAGGAACAAAATATCGGTAAAAACACATTGGGCTCGTTTTCAGCCCATTCAATTTCAGTAGAAGAGAATGAAATGTAAGTCATATGTAGCTGAACCTCTATGAGTAAAAACAGACTATCAAAGACAGGTGAAAAAACACTAGTTTTTAGTTTAAAAAAAAGACAGCTAGTCTGGTTTCCTGACAAAATAATTGATCGTGTATTGATCTTGATAGTATTACATAGTTGGTTCTATATTCAATAATATATGTATGCAACAAGAACTCAAACATGGCATGGAACAAAGTTGTTAAAAACATGAAGATCGTCCTGCCACTCTTCAGAATCTTTTCCCCGGTAAATATGTTTTCGTGCAGCACTGACATGTTTCGGTTGCAACTTCAAAGCAGGTTGACAGTGAAGTAATTACCATTCGTTTTAATGCATTCTATAATCGTTTTACAAGACAGGATCCATGAGTGTACTTGACATTTCGGTAACACTGTAGTTTAAAGTAGGGTTTGGTCTTGCACGACATTAAGTCAAAATAAATAATACTGCAGCCCTGTAATTGACTTGAACAATTTAAGAGTTTATATGAAACCAATGATTTTCAGGCAGAGTTAAACTAACGAAGACAAATCTCATATATACTGATGACAGTATACCGACCAGATATGGCAAAACCGTAAAATATACTTATATGAACTCCGAAGTTAAACAGTGAAGGCGAATCGAATGTACACTTACCCGTGTCTGCCTGTATGAAGGCTGTAAGGAAACAAAAGAGATGTTAGAAAAACATTAATTGATACAGTTTAATAGTGTGTATTAATGGAATACAAACCAATAAAACGACACAGGATTCAACACTTTGTCTTCATCTTACGTCTCAATAAATATATACTATTACAAAGTTTCAACGTTTTTCTCTGGATATTTCCTCCTTTCCTCTGGAATTTGTTTCTTTTCTTGGTAAAGATATATTTCTGGCTCGGGAGGTTAACTTCTTTCCTTTTTAAAGTTACACTTTCTTCCTTTCGCTTGCAATCGGGTAATTTATAAGAGGGAGAGCCAGCCCATATTATCGTGAGTAAAAGGAACAAAATATCGAAAAAAACACATTGGGTTCGTTTTCAGCTCATTCAATTTCAGTATAGGAAATGGAATGTAAGTCATACGTAGCTGAACCTCTATGAGCAAAAACAAACTATCAAAGAAAGAAACACTAGTTTTTAGTTACAAACAAGGCAGCTAGTCTGGTTTCCTGACAAAATAATTGATCGTGTATTGATCATAATAGTATTACATAGTTGGTTCTATATTCACTAATATCTGTATGCAACAAGAACTCAAGCATAGCATGGCACAAAGTTGTTAAAAAAAATTAAGATCGTTCTGCCACTCTTCAGACTCTTTTCCCCGTAAATATGTTAGGTTTTTGTGCAGCATGAAAATGTTTCGGTGGAAACTGTAAAGCAGGTTGACAGTGAAATAATTACAATTCGTTTGTATGCATTCTATAATCGTTTTTTGCAAGACAGGATCGATGAGTGTACTTGACACTTCTGTAACATTGATTAACCCTGTAGTTTAAAGTTTGAAGTTTGGTCTTGCACGACATTAAGTCAGAAGATATAATATTGCAGCCCTGCAATTGACTTGAACAATATAAGAGTTTATATGGAACCAATGATTTTCAGGCAGAGTTAAACTAACGAAGAAATATCGCATATACACTGATGACAGTTTATCGACCAGATAATATGGCAAAACCGTGAAATATACTTATATGAACTTCGCAGTTAAACAGTGAAGGCGAATCGAATCTACACTTACCGTGTCCTCATCCTAGCCGAATAAGACATGTAAAGAAACAAAAGAGATGTTAGAAAAACATCCATTGATAAAGTTTAATAGTGTGTATAAAGGGAAAACAAACCAAGAAAATGGCACAGGATTCAACACTTTGTCTTCATCTTACGTCTCAATATATTATTACAAAGTTTCAACGTTTTCTTCTGGATATTTTTTCCTTTCCTATGGATTAATTTTGTTTAATTCCAATGACATAATTGTAAAAAAAATTAAACCTGTAAAATCCCCCCCCCCCCCCCAACAAAAAAAACAAAAACAAAAAAAGAAAAACACCGCAAAACTCCGTCGTGTAATGAAATCATGTTAAAGGAAATTTGGCTGGACTTGCTTTTCTTTGTAAATATATATTTCTGGCTCAGGAGGTTAACTTCTTTCCTTTTTAAAGTTACACTTTCTTCCCTTCGCGTGCAGTTGGGCGATTTATGAGAGGGAGGGCCAGCCCATATTATCGTGAGTAAAAGGAACAAAATATCGGAAAAGCACATTGAGTTCGTTTTCAGCCCATTCAATTTCAATGGAAGGTAATAGAAAATAAGTCATACGTAGCTGAACCTCTATGAGTAAAAACAAACTATCAAAAACAGGGTGGGGGGGGACACTAGTTTTTAGTTACAGACAAGGCAGCTAGTCTGGTTTCCTGACAAAATAATTGATCGTGTATTGATCATAATAGTATTAAATAGTTGGTTATATATTCACTCATATCTGTATGCAACAAAAACTTAAACATGGCATGGCAAAAAGTTGTTAAAAAAATGAAGATTGTTCTGCCACTCTTCAGACTCTTTTTCCCGGTAAATATGTTTTTGTGCAGCATGAAAATGCTTCGGTTGAAACTTTAAAGCAGGTTGACAGTGAAATAATTACAATTGGTTTGTATGCATTCTATAATCGTTTTACAATACAGGATTGATGAGTGTACTTGACACTTCTGTAACATTTATTAACACTGTAGTTTAAAGTGGAGTATGGTGTTGCACGACATTAAGTCAAAAGATATAATATTGCAGCCATGTAATTGACTTCAACAATGTAATAGTTTATATGGAACCAATGATTTTCAGGCAGATTTAAACTAACGATGAAAAATCGCTTATACACTGATGACAGTTTATCGACCAGATGATATGGCAAAACCGTAAAATATACTTATATGAACTCTGAAGTTAAACAGTAAAGGCGAATCGAATCTACACTTACCGTGTCCTCATCCTAGCCGAATAAGACATGTAAAGAAACAAAAGAGATGTTAGAAAAACATCCATTGATAAAGTTTAATAGTGTGTATAAAGGGAAAACAAACCAAGAAAATGGCACAGGATTCAACACTTTGTCTTCATCTTACGTCTCAATATATTATTACAAAGTTTTAACGTTTTCTTCTGGATATTTTTTCCTTTCCTATGGATTAATTTTGTTTAATTCCAATGACATAATTGTAAAAAAAATTAAACCTGTAAAATCCCCCCCCCCCCAACAAAAAAAAACAAAAAAAAGAAAGAAAAACACCGCAAAACTCCGTCGTGTAATGAAATCATGTTAAAGGAAATTTGGCTGGACTTGCTTTTCTTTGTAAATATCTATTTCTGGCTCAGGAGGTTAACTTCTTTCCTTTTTAAAGTTACACTTTCTTCCCTTCGCGGGCAGTTGGGCGATTTATGAGAGGGAGGGCCAGCCCATATTATCGTGAGTAAAAGGAACAAAATATCGGAAAAAGCACATTGAGTTCGTTTTCAGCTCATTCAATTTCAATGGAAGGTAATGGAAAGTAAGTCATACGTAGCTGAACCTCTATGAGTAAAAACAAACTATCAAAAACAGGGTTGGGGGGGACACTAGTTTTTAGTTACAGACAAGGCAGCTAGTCTGGTTTCCTGACAAAATAATTGATCGTGTATTGATCATAATAGTATTAAATAGTTGGTTATATATTCACTCATATCTGTATGCAACAAAAACTTAAACATGGCATGGCAAAAAGTTGTTAAAAAAATGAAGATTGTTCTGCCACTCTTCAGACTCTTTTTCCCGGTAAATATGTTTTTGTGCAGCATGAAAATGCTTCGGTTGAAACTTTAAAGCAGGTTGACAGTGAAATAATTACAATTGGTTTGTATGCATTCTATAATCGTTTTACAATACAGGATCGATGAGTGTACTTGACACTTCTGTAACATTTATTAACACTGTAGTTTAAAGTGGAGTTTGGTGTTGCACGACATTAAGTCAAAAGATATAATATTGCAGCCATGTAATTGACTTCAACAATGTAATAGTTTATATGGAACCAATGATTTTCAGGCAGATTTAAACTAACGATGAAAAATCGCTTATACACTGATGACAGTATATCGACCAGATATGGCAAAACCGTAAAATATACTTATATGAACTCTGAAGTTAAACAGTAAAGGCGAATCGAATTTACACTTACGCTAAAATCCTTGCGTGATGAGCCATGTAAAGAAACAAAACAGAAATGTTAGAAAAGTATTCATTGATAAAGTTTAATAGTGTGTATTAAGGGAAAACCAAGAAAATGGCACAGGATTCAAAACTTTGTCTTCATCTTACGTCTCAATAAATATATACTATTGCAAAGTTTCAACGTTTTCTTCTGGATATTTCCTCCTTTCTTCTGGATTTTTTTCTTATTTCAATGACATAATTGTATTTTAAGTGGGTTGCAGCGCTACTGACTGGCAGCTCCTCTTAATGCTCTCCGCATATGTACCGAGTTCGTCTTCCATAGCGGTTTGTTCAGTTATATATTTTATGCCAAGTGTAACTTTAGCGCATACTGATCATCATGCCCAACCAGAATCTGTATAACTTCTATTGGTTTTTGAGTATTTTAAGGAAGATTTTCCTTCCTTTGCTGTGCCTTCTGAGTTTCGGCAGTACCAATGCACCTCAAGACCGTCACCTCTCTTTTGTGACTTGTGGATCACACCTTCTGCTGCTAACAATTAGATGTTCCTGCACTTCTAATGAAGCAATTCATATGCTAATGAACCGATTGTATCTCCCACTGGACTTAACAATGGCTCCTGCTGCATCCCATCGCGTCAGGTATTCACCAAACTTTCTGCACTCATTCAAAAATAAACCAGATCTTTGCCGTCCATGTCCTCTTTCTGCTGAAATCTGCGGTGATATTGGACCCAGAACATGTGCAACCCATCCACCATCGAAATATTCTGCACCCGTCGGCACCCGTTATCAGCACACTCGTCGTGGATGTAAGGCTGGGATACATAGGCGCCGACCGACTCGTTTTAACTCTGATAATATATCAAGTCACGATGGACCCCATCACCCTGACTACTTCAATCAAAATTCACAAGCCCGGTGTGTAAATGTACATAACTTGGTTTATCCATGTCAGATTGTGAGATCTAAGCCCCATAAACTCAAACTTGACACTAACTTCTGCATGATTAACGCCCGGTCAATTCGGAACAAGACAACAGAACTTATTGATTTTGTTTCTGAACATCATCTTGATATCATTGGTATATGTGAGACTTGGTTATCCCCCGATGATTCAGCAGTTATTGCTGACATGACACCTGATGGGTACACGTTTAAACATGTACCAAGACCTAACAGACGAGGTGGTGGAGTCGGCTTGTTGTTTCGAAATGAACTACAGATAAACATTCGGGATATTTCCCAGAACTACATCTCTTTCGAGTCAATGCAAGCTGAGATTGTCGACAATGCAGTTACCATTCATCTGGTGATCTTATATCGTCCTCCCGGCTCACAATGCCCCTTCAGTAAATTCCTGGAGGAATTCGGCAGCCTTGCTGACAGTTACTTATTGGAACCTTCGTCGGTAATATTTACTGGCGACTTCAATATCCACGTCAATGTTCCAATTGCACCTGAGGGGATACAGTTTGTCAATCTTCTTTCTGCCCACGGACTTCAACAGCACATAGACACCCCTACTCATCAACTTGGTAATACTCTTGACCTCTTCATAACACGCTCTGCCGATACACCTGTGTTCTCCTACCTTAAGGTGGTAAGCGGAATTTCAGACCATTCAGCTGTTACATGCAGTCTGCTCGTTCGTAAACCCCGCACTAAATCCAGGATTATAAGTACACGCAACCTCCGCCTCATCGATTCGAATCTCTTGTGCGCTGAGATTGAAGGCAGTTTGTCGGTCCAATGCGGTGTTGCCAATGTCAACAAGGCAGCTGACCGTTACAACTCTACGCTATCTAAACTCTTGGATACATTTGCACCAGTCAAGTCGCGGTGTGTCCCTATTCGGCCCATGACCGGTTGGTACACTAATGAGATGTTCCAAGCAAAGCACAAACGAAGACGGCTTGAGCATAGGTGGCGTGCATCCTCACTTGAGATAGACCGCCAACTATATTGCCAACAACGCCAGCATGTGATCTCGTTGATCCGTAAAGCCAAAAGAACCCACTACTCAGAAACAGTCTCCCAGTGTTCCGGTGATCAAAAACAACTGTTTCGTGTCGCCAATAAGCTTCTCCATAGGAATAAGAAATCTCCTATGCCTAAGCATGATTCCGACAAGTCATTGGCTGACCGTTTCAGCCATTTTTTCACGTCCAAGATTTCTTCGATTCGTGATGCACTACCTCTATCGGTGCCGGATACAGATACTTGCACCCCGCCAAAACAAACACTAACCAGTCTCCGTACTGCTTCTCAAGATGAGATTCGCACTCTTATCTTTAAATCAGCAGCCAAATCATGTGATTTGGACCCTATACCAACCTGGCTCCTGAAGCAATGCTCTGAACCCATCATTCCTGCCATCACCATGATTATCAACCACAGCCTGCAATCCAGTGTTGTTCCTTCTGTTTTCAAAGCTGCCCATGTGCGTCCTTTGTTAAAGAAACCTACATTGGACATCAACGAACTCCAAAACTACCGCCCAGTCTCCAACTTGCCGTACATCTCAAAGTTACTTGAACGTGTCGCTTTCCTCAGACTGTCGACGTTTCTACGGAAAAACGACCTGTTGGATAGTCGCCAATCTGCATATCGTCAGAACCATAGTGTAGAAACATTACTTATTCATCTGTCCGACCACATTCTACGACAGATGGATGTTGGCAAAGTAACGGCACTTGTGCTTCTCGATCTGTCATCAGCATTTGACACCATAGATCATGCCATCTTGATCAGTCGCTTACACTCTTTGGGGGTGCACGACGCAGCCTTACAGTGGTTTATTTCATACCTTGCAGACCGGCAACAGTCTGTTAACATCAACGGAGAATTATCTGCCCCTGCCTCCCTTGACTGTGGTGTTCCACAAGGATCTGTTGGTGGTCCCCTATTATTCACCATCTACATTTTACCACTCGGCCAAATCATCCAGAAATACAACCTTCAATATCACTGCTATGCAGATGACATACAACTGTATCAATCCTTCACTCCATCTCAACCCAATGCTTTGTCTGCCCTTGAGAATCTCGAGGCTTGCATTGATGAGATCAAGATATGGATGATGACAAACAGTCTCAAATTGAATGACAAGAAGTCTGAATTTATCCTGTGTGGCTCAAAACAACAACTTTCCAAGTTTAATATCCCGAGCATTAGGATTGGAGATTGCCTCGTCCATTCCTCCAACAAGTGTCGCAACCTAGGTGTAATATTCGACCCCCACATGTCCCACATTGATCAGATATCAGCAGTGTCAAAATCAGTCAGATTTCATCTCCGTAATCTCGGATTTATTCGAAAATATCTCAATCGTATGGCCACTGAGCAACTCGTCCATGCATTTATAACCTCGCGCTTAGATTGTTGTAACTCCCTCATGTATAACCTGCCGCAATACCAAATCAACAGACTCCAACGCCTCCAAAATGCCACTGCTCGCCTCATCACCTTATCCAGACGCACCACTCACATCACCCCCGTCTTAAAGTCCCTCCACTGGCTCCCTATCATTGATCGCATTGCCTTCAAGATCCTCCTTCTCGCTTTCAGGTCACAACAAGGAACTTCACCGGCCTACATATCAGACATTATCTCGCAATATCAACCGTCACGTAGTCTTCGTTCAGCCAGAGCGCTACAGCTTACGGTTCCCCGTACCAATCACTCTTGGGGAGACCGGTCTTTTTCAAGCGCCGCTCCCGAACTCTGGAACAAATTACCTTTTGAAATTCGTCAGTCATCATCATTGTCTGTATTTAAATCTTCTCTAAAAACCCACATGTTTACCTCACGGTTTTGTGATTAAAAACAATCTGTATTGTGCGCCATGAGCGTCTTGCTTGGCGGATACCGGCGCCTTATAAATGTTCATTATTATTATTTATTATTATTTTGTATAAAGAAGTTAAACCTGTAAAACCGCAATCCAAGAAAAACGGAAAACTCTGCCGTGTAATGAAATTACAAAAACAGACAGATTGAGTGAAGCAAGGTTTGGGGGAACAGTAATACTCAGATGTTTTGTTGTTGTTGAAGGAAATTTGACTGGACTTGCTTTTCTTTGTAAATATATATTTCTGGCTCAGGAGGTTAACTTCTTCCTTTCGCTTGCAATCGGGTAATTTATAAGAGGGAGGGCCAGCCCATATTATCGTGAGTAAAAGGAACAAAATATCGGAAAAGGCACATTGGGTTCGTTTTCAGCTCATTCAATTTCAATGGAAGGTAATGTAAAATAAGTCATACGTAGCTGAACCTCTATGAGTAAAAACAAACTATCAAAGACAGGGGGAAACACTTGTTTTTAGTTACAAACAAGGCAGCTAGTCTGGTTTCCTGACAAAATCATTGATCGTGTATTGATCACAATAGTATTACATAGTTGGTTCTATATTCAGTAATATCTGTATGCAACAAGAACTCAAACATGGCATGGCACAAAGTCGTAAAAAAGAATTGAAGATCGTTCTGCCACTCTTCAGACTCCTTTCCCGGTAAATATGTTAGGTTTTTGTGCAGCATGGAAATGTTTCGGTTGCAACTTTAAAGCAGGTCGACAGTCAAATAATTACCATTTGTTTGTATGCATTATATAATCATGTTACAAGACAGGGTCCATTAGTGTACTTGAAATTTCCGTAAAATTTATTAACACTGTAGTTTTAAGTATAGAGTTTGGTCTTGCACGACATTAAGTCAAAAGATATAATATTGCAGCCCTGCAATATTGACTGCAATTCTGTGAGAGTTTTTATGGAACCAATGATTTTCAGGCAACTAACGAAGACAGATTGCATAATGCACTGATGACAGTATATCGACCATATATGGCAAAACCGTGAAATATACTTATATGAACTCCGAAGTTAAACAGTAAAGGCGAATCGAATGTACACTTACCGAATTCCACTTGCGTGATGAGCCATGTAAAGAAACAAAAGAGATGTTAGAAAAAAATTCATTGATAAGGTTTAATTGTGTGTATAAAGGGAATTAAAACCAAGAAAATGGCAGCGGATTCAACACTTTGTCTTCATCTTACGTCTCAATGGATATATTATTACAAAGTTTCAACGTTTTCTTCTGGATATTTCCTCCTTTGCTCTGGATTGTTTTTAATTTAATGACATAATTTTATAAAGAAATTGAACCTGTTAAGTCGTCCTCCAAGTAAAACGCAAAACTCCGCCGTGTAATGAAATCACAAAAACATAAAAATTGAGTGAAGCAAGGCTTGGGGAAACAGTAATACTCCGAAGTTTTGTCGTTGAAGTAAATTTGACTGGACTTGCTTTTCTTTGTAAAGATATATTTCTGGCTCGGGAGGTTTACTTCTTTTCTTTTTGAAGTTACACTTTCTTACTTTAGCTTGCAATGGGGTGATTTATGAATGCTTCGGTATAATTTGTAAATTCTAAAATGTGTCTATTAGCTGGAGGTGAAATGATAGTATTATGGTATCTACATGTATACTTCTTGGTAGGTTAAAACAACAAGTAGTAACTTTTACATGAACAATTTTTGAACGGAAGATAAAACCTTTTGAGAGGGCAAATTGAGACCTATATACAGTTGCGTCCTCTAAAAGAAATTCAACTGAAATTAAAAAAATAATGTTGTTTTCAAATGGAAATGACGAGTCCGCTTCGGTGCTGTTTTTCGACACAAAATATTTGAGGGCCTACAAAATATTTGGGGGCCTACAAAAGATTCGAAGATCTATGAAATATTGGAGGGCATGTCATACAAACACACAAGCACGCAGTCACAGCTTTACCTTACATACGGCCTGTGGACATTCCTTTGTTTTCGTGTAGTTAAAAAACGTTGACTAAATACTCATTTTTCTCGATTCCCCAAAACAAATTTACCCTCAAATTTGGATTCTGGGCCTCTCAGCTGTTCCTTCTATCTTTTCTATATATAACCCTAACCCGTTTTTCCTCTAGCGCTCTTTTTCGGAACTGAAAAACGGATTGTGGACCTGGGCAAGTCCACAAACCGTAGCCTCTTCCCGCATCGTGTGGACCTATATTGTTCGGAGGTCCACAGTGCGTATGCAAGACTAACTCACACCCCGATACGATACTGTGGACATTCAGGTACAAAACATGTAGTTAACAACACTTTAGCTGAGTACTATTAATGTTTTCAACCCCAAATTTGAATTCTGGTCCACTCAAGTGTCCCCCTTCATTTGTACACAAACATGTATAACTCTAACCCCAATTCCCTCTAAAGTTCCTTTTCAGAGAGGGGGAAACTGACTTTGGATGTGTACTGCATCCATCAGTTGAAACATTGTTGTTCACATGTCAGGTATGGAATAATTATAGACAGAAAACTCCTCATCGCCCAGAGACATTGTGTGTAAACAGTCGTATCTAGATAATCTCGATCATTTTGACCCATTCGTTGGATGTTGCTTTTCTTTGTAAATATCTATTTCTGGCTCAGGAGGTTAACTTCTTTCCTTTTTAAAGTTACACTTTCTTCCCTTCGCGTGCAGTTGGGCGATTTATGAGAGGGAGGGCCAGCCCATATTATCGTGAGTAAAAGGAACAAAATATCGGAAAAAGCACATTGAGTTCGTTTTCAGCCCATTCAATTTCAATGGAAGGTAATAGAAAATAAGTCATACGTAGCTGAACCTCTATGAGTAAAAACAGACTATCAAAAACAGGGTTGGGGGGGACACTAGTTTTTAGTTACAGACAAGGCAGCTAGTCTGGTTTCCTGACAAAATAATTGATCGTGTATTGATCATAATAGTATTAAATAGTTGGTTCTATATTCACTCATATCTGTATGCAACAAAAACTTAAACATGGCATGGCAAAATGTTGTTAAAAAAATGAAGATTGTTCTGCCACTCTTCAGACTCTTTTTCCCGGTAAATATGTTTTTGTGCAGCATGAAAATGTTTCGGTTGAAACTTGAAAGCAGGTTGACAGTGAAATAATTACAATTGGTTTGTATGCATTCTATAATCGTTTTACAAGACAGGATCGATGAGTGTACTTGACACTTTTGTAACATTTATTAACACTGTAGTTTAAAGTGGAGTTTGGTCTTGCACGACATTAAGTCAAAAGAAATAATATCGCAGCCCTGTAATTGACTTGAACAATGTAAGAGTTTATATGGAACCAATGATTTTCAGGCAGAGTTAAACTAACGAAGAAATATCGCATATACACTGATGACAGTTTATCGACCAGATAATATGGCAAAACCGTGAAATATACTTATATGAACTTCGCAGTTAAACAGTGAAGGCGAATCGAATCTACACTTACCGTCTCCTCATCCTAGCCGAATAAGACATGTAAAGAAACAAAAGAGATGTTAGAAAAACATTCATTGATAAAGTGTAATAGTGTGTATTAAGGGAATACGAACCAAGAAAATGGCACAGGATTCAACACTTTGTCTTCATCTTACGTCTCAATGGATATATTATTACAAAGTTTCAACGTTTTCTTCTGGATATTTTTTCCTTTCCTATGGATTAATTTTGTTTAATTCCAATGACATAATTGTAAAAAAAGGTAAACCTGTAAAATCCCCCCCCCCCCCAACAAAAAAAACAAAAACAAAAAAAGAAAAACACCGCAAAACTCCGTCGTGTAATGAAATCATGTTAAAGGAAATTTGGCTGGACTTGCTTTTCTTTGTAAATATCTATTTCTGGCTCAGGAGGTTAACTTCTTTCCTTTTTAAAGTTACACTTTCTTCCCTTCGCGTGCAGTTGGGCGATTTATGAGAGGGAAGGCCAGCACATATTATCGTGAGTAAAAGGAACAAAATATCAGAAAAAGCACATTGGGTTCGTTTTCAGCTCATTCAATTTCAATGGAAGGTAATGGAAAGTAAGTCATACGTAGCTGAACCTCTATGAGTAAAAACAAACTATCAAAAACAGGGTTGGGGGGAACACTTGTTTTTAGTTACAAACAAGGCAGCTAGTCTGGTTTCCTGACAAAATAATTGATCGTGTATTGATCATAATAGTATTACATAGTTGATTCTATATTCACTCATATCTGTATGCAACAAGAACTCAAACATAGCATGGCACAAAGTCGTTAAAAAAATTAAGATCGTTCTGCCACTCTTCAGACTCTTTTTCCGGTAAATATGTTAGGTTTTTGTGCAGCATGAAAATGTTTCGGTTGCAACTTTAAAGCAGGTTGACAGTGAAATAATTACAATTGGTTTGTATGCATTCTATAATCGTTTTACAAGACAGGATCGATGAGTGTACTTGACACTTCTGTAACATTTATTAACACTGTAGTTTAAAGTGGAGTTTGGTGTTGCACGACATTAAGTCAAAAGATATAATATTGCAGCCATGTAATTGACTTCAACAATGTAAGAGTTTATATGAAACCAATGATTTTCAGGCAGATTTAAACTAACGATGAAAAATCGCTTATACACTGATGACAGTATATCGACCAGATATGGCAAAACCGTAAAATATACTTATATGAACTCTGAAGTTAAACAGTAAAGGCGAATCGAATTTACACTTACGCTAAAATCCTTGCGTGATGAGCCATGTAAAGAAACAAAACAGAAATGTTAGAAAAGCATTCATTGATAAAACAATGAATATTAGTATTACAAAGTTTCAACGTTTTCTTCTGGATATTTCCTTCTTTCCTCTGGATTTTTCTTATTCCAATGACATAATTGTAAAAAGAAGTTGAACCTGTAAAATCGCCTCCCCCCCCCCCCAAAAAAAGAAGAAGATAAACAACAAAAAACAAACAAACCCGCAAAACTCCGTCGTGTAATGAAATCACGAAAACAGACAGATTGAGTGAAGCAAGGTTTGGGGGAACAGTAATACTCAGAAGTTTTGTTGTTGTTAAAGGAAATTTGACTGGACTTGCTTTTCTTTGTAAATATATATTTCTGGCTCGGGAGGTTAACTTCTTTCCTTTTTTCAAGTTACACTTTCTTCCTTTCGCTTGCAATCGGGTGATTTATGAGAGAGCCAGCCCATTATTATCGTGAGTAAAAGGAACAAAATATCGGAAAAATCACATTGAGTTCGTTTTCAGCTCATTCAATTTCAATGGAAGGTAATGGAAAATAAGTCATACGTAGCTGAACCTCTATGAGTAAAAACAAACTATCAAAAACAGGGTGGGGGGGGGACACTAGTTTTTAGTTACAGACAAGGCAGCTAGTCTGGTTTCCTGACAAAATCATTGATCGTGTATTGATCATAATAGTATTACATAGTTGGTTCTATATTTAATAATATCTGTATGCAACAAGAACTCAAACATGGCATGGCACAAAGTCGTTAAACAAAAATAAAAATCGTTCTGCCACTCTTCAGACTCTTTTCCCCGGTAAATATGTTAGGTTTTTGTGCAGCATAAAAATGTTTCGGTTGAAACTTTAAAGCAGGTCGACAGTGAAATAATTACAATTCGTTTGTATGCATTCTATAATCGTTTTTTTGCAAGACGGGATCGATGAGTGTACTTGACATTTCTGTAACATTTATTAACCCTGTAGTTTAAAGTTTGAACTTTGGTCTTGCACGACATTAAGTCAAAAGAAATAATATTGCAGCCCTGCAATTGACTTGAACAATGTAAGAGTTTATATGGAACAATGATTTTCAGGCAGAGTTAAACTAACTAAGAAAAATCGCATATACACTGATGACAGTATACCGACCAGATATGGCAAAACCGTAAAATATACTTGAACTCTGAAGTTAAACAGTAAAGGCGAATCGAATGTACACTTACCCGTAGACGCTTGCGTGATGAGCCATGTAAAGAAACAAAACAGAAATGTTAGAAAAACATTCATTGGTAAAGTTTAATAGTGTGTATTAAGAGAATACAAACCAAGAAAATGGCACAGGGTTCAACACTTTGTCTTCATCTTACGTCTCAATGAATATATTATTACAAAGTTTCAACGTTTTCTTTTGGATATTTCCTCCTTTCCTCTGGATTTTTCTTATTCCAATGGCATATTTGTATAAAGACGTTCAACCTGTAAAATCGTCCTCCAAGAAAAACGCAAAACACCGCCGTGTAATAAAATCAGGAAAACATAAAGATTGAGTGAAGCAAGGCTTGGGGGAACAGTAATACTCATTTTAAAACATTTGTTGTATACAATTTCACCGACATTTTGGTAAAATTGATTAACACTGTAGTTTAAAGTGGAGTTTGGTCTTGCACGACATTAAATCAAAATATATAATATTGCGGTCCTGCAATTGACTCCAACAATGTAATAGTTTATATGGAACCAATGATTTTCAGGCAGATTTAAACTAACGAAGAAAAATCGCATATACACTGAAGACAGTATATCGACCAGATAGGGCGAAACCGTGAAATAAACTCAAATGAACAGTGAAGGCAAATCGAATGTACACTTACCGGTGACCTTGAGCTAACACCTTGCGGCTGTAAAGAAACCAAAAAGATGTTAGAAACACATTCATTGATAAAGTTTAATAGTGTGTATAAAGGGAATACAAACCAAGAAAATGGCAAAGGATTCAACACTTTGTCTTCATCTTACGTCTCAATAAATATATTATTACAAAGTTTCAACGTTTTCTTCTAGATATTTCCTCCTTTCCTCTGGATTTTTCTTATTCCAATGACATAATTGTATAAAGACGTTCAACCTGTACAATCGTCCTCCAAGAAAAACGCAAAACTCCGCCGTGTAATAAAATCAGAAAAACATAAAGATTGAGTGAAGCAAGGCTTGGGGAAACAGTAATACTCAGAAGTTTGTGTTTAAGAAACTTTGACTGGGCTTGTTTTTCTTTGTAAATATTTTCTTGAAATAAACGTGAAACAAGGGGCGTGAAACGAGGGGTGGGAGAAGTAGAGTCGGATATTTGTGTTGAAAAAATGTGACTGAACTTGCTGAAATATCAAATTTCTGGCTATAGGTAAATTAGTTATCTTTTTAAAGTCATGTTTTCATCCTTTCGATTGCATTGTGTGTGATTTGTGAATTAAAATATGTGTCTAGTGGCTGGAGGTGAAATGTAACTGTTCTATATATTATTATGGTATCTACTTGTATACTTCCTGGAAGGTTAAAACAACAAGTAGTAACCTATACATAACGAACGTTTTGCACCGAGTCATATAAATTAGGACTTCCGAACAACATTACGTTTCCAAACGGTACAGTGGTAGGAGTTGAGGGGATTTGCACAGTACTGAGACGACTTGCATACACTAATCGCCTGGAGGACATTTTGACAAAAATTTGGACGTCTGGTTTTAATTTGGCATGAATTTCAGACTTTATAAAATCCGGACTCGTTTGCGCATGATTAAGTGAAGATAATTAGGATATTGACCGGTCACGTGAGAGGGTTTAACCCGATATATGTCACCGGCAAAATGAACTCTCACGAGTGATAAACAAAAGGATTCAACTCCTTTTTGATGACCATAATGGAACAGGTTGTCTAATCTTAACCAACCCTGGCCAAACCATAAACAATTTACTCTTTATAACAAATCCGACTAAGATTAATGAACTACGTAGGTATGTATGCGGCAAAATGGAAAGCGATCGATACTGACGAACAATAGCGCTAAACCACAAGGTAGCCAATCTACAAGGCATCATAAATCAGTATATTTATAAAATAACAAAACTGATTTTATACTATTGTTGGTATCGCAAGGCAATCGTCTTAAAATGTTGTCAACATTTAGGGTAAACTTGGTTTTGAACACATGAAATCACACACATGCGCTTAAGATTAAAAGTGAGAACGTGTTGTTTTTTTTGGTAATAAATGCATACGTATGCTTACGTATACACACACATGCATACATTGTAAAAGATCAACCTCTCTAATGACAGCATAACCTTACAAACCCACGGCTTGATGACATTTTGTTTGGTTCGGCTTAAATTTGTTTTCGGTAAAATGAATTAAGACTTAATTTAAAGTGGAGTTTTGTCAAAGGAAATCTTGCATTTCAGCGAACTAAAGTTTCCTGGCAGAGGGAATTGCTTCTATACAATTTACAACTACACCCTAAAAACAGTTTGGTTGGAAATAACTAATTGAATGGTGGATATGTGTCCTACCAATATATTGGTTAATTTTAACCTAAATATTTGTTATTTTGAGCAATACTTTTGTCAAAATGACCAATATCATTGCGGGGGTTGCAACGTGGCACAAAGTCGTTTAAAACATTGCAGATCGTTTTGCCACTCTTCAGACACTTTTTCCGGTAAATATGTTTCGGTTGACAGTGAAGTAATTACCATTTGTTTTAATGCATTCCATAATCGTTTCACAAGACAAGGGTCCATGAGTGTACTTGACATTTCGGTAAAATTGATTAACAATGTAGTTTAAAGTGAAGTTTGGTCTTGCACGACATCAAGTCAAAAGATATAATATTGCAGCCCTGTAATTGACTTGAACAATGTAAGAGTTTATATGGAACAATGATTTTCAGGCAGAGTTAAACTAACTAAGAAAAATCGCATATACACTGATGACAGTATACCGACCAGATATGGCAAAACCGTAAAATATACTTGAACTCTGAAGTTAAACAGTAAAGGCGAATCGAATGTACACTTACCCGTAGACGCTTGCGTGATGAGCCATGTAAAGAAACAAAACAGAAATGTTAGAAAAACATTCATTGGTAAAGTTTAATAGTGTGTATAAAGGGAATACAAACCAAGAAAATGGCACAGGGTTCAACACTTTGTCTTCATCTTACGTCTCAATGAATATATTATTACAAAGTTTCAACTTTTTCTTTTGGATATTTCCTCCTTTCCTCTGGATTTTTCTTATTCCAATGGCATATTTGTATAAAGACGTTCAACCTGTAAAATCGTCCTCCAAGAAAAACGCAAAACTCCGCCGTGTAATAAAATCAGGAAAACATAAAGATTGAGTGAAGCAAGGCTTGGGGGAACAGTAATACTCATTTTAAAACATTTGTTGTATACAATTTCACCGACATTTTGGTAAAATTGATTAACACTGTAGTTTAAAGTGGAGTTGGGTCTTGCACGACATTAAATCAAAATATATAATATTGCGGTCCTGCAATTGACTCCAACAATGTAATAGTTTATATGGAACCAATGATTTTCAGGCAGATTTAAACTAACGAAGAAAAATCGCATATACACTGAAGACAGTATATCGACCAGATAGGGCGAAACCGTGAAATAAACTCAAATGAACAGTGAAGGCAAATCGAATGTACACTTACCGGTGACCTTGAGCTAACACCTTGCGGCTGTAAAGAAACCAAAGAGATGTTAGAAACACATTAATTGATAAAGTTTAATAGTGTGTATAAAGGGAAAACAAACCAAGAAAATGGCACAGGATTCAACACTTTGTCTTCATCTTACGTCTCAATAAATATATTATTACAAAGTTTCAACGTTTTCTTCTAGATATTTCCTCCTTTCCTCTGGATTTTTCTTATTCCAATGACATAATTGTATAAAGACGTTCAACCTGTAAAATCGTCCTCCAAGAAAAACGCAAAACTCCGCCGTGTAATAAAATCAGAAAAACATAAAGATTGAGTGAAGCAAGGCTTGGGGAAACAGTAATACTCAGAAGTTTGTGTTTAAGAAAATTTGACTGGGCTTGTTTTTCTTTGTAAAGATATATTTCTGGCTCGGGAGGTTAACTTTTTTCCTTTTAAAAGTTACACTTTCTTTCTTTCGCTTGCAATTGGGTGAGTTATTAATGCTTCGGTTACAATTTTAAAGCAGGTTGACAGGTTGAAATAATTACCATTCGTTTCAATTCATTCTATAATCGTTCTACAAGACAGGATCCAGGGGTGTACTTGGCATCTTAAAAAGGCACCTAGAGGCTCCTAACATGTATTGACAATTTCTTTTAAAGCAACTGTGTCATTTCCTGACAGGGAGACATTCTTCTGAATTTGAAAAATATGTAAATATAATAATTAGAGACAGTATATCGACCAGATGGGGCGAAACCGTGAAATAAACGTGAAACAAGGGGCGTGAAACTAGGGGTGGGAGAAGTAGAGTCGGATATTTGGGTTGAAAAAATGTGACTGAACTTGCTGAAATATCAAATTTCTGGCTATAGGTAAATTAGTTCTCTTTTTAAAGTCATGTTTTCATCCTTTCGATTGCATTGTGTGTGATTTGTGAATTAAAATATGTGTCTAGTGGCTGGAGGTGAAATGTAACTGTTCTATATATTATTATGGTATCTACTTGTATACTTCCTGGAAGGTTAAAACAACAAGTAGTAACCTATACATAACGAACGTTTTGCACCGAGTCATATAAATTAGGACTTCCGAACAACATTACGTTTCCAAACGGTACAGTGGTAGGAGTTGAGGGGATTTGCACAGTACTGAGACGACTTGCATACACTAATCGCCTGGAGGACATTTTGAGAAAAAATTTGGACGTCTGGTTTTAATTTGGCATGAATTTCAGACTTTATAAAATCCGGACTCGTTTGCGCATGACTAAGTGAAGATAATTAGGATATTGACCGGTCACGTGAGAGGGTTTAACCTGATATTTATATGTCACCGGCAAAATGAACTCTCACGAGTGATAAACAAAAGGATTCAACTCCTTTTTGATGACCATAATGGCACAGATTGTCTAATCGGAACCAACCCTGGCCAAACCATGAGAAATTGACTCTTTATAACAAATCTGACAAAGATTAATGAACTACGTAGGTATGTATGCGGCAAAATGGAAAGCGATCGATACTGACGAACAATAGCGCTAAACCACAAGGTAGCCAATCTACAAGGCATCATAAATCAGTATATTTATAAAATAACAAAACTGATTTTATACTATTGTTGGTATCGCAAGGCAATCGTCTTAAAATGTTGTCAACATTTAGGGTAAACTTGGTTTTGAACACATGAAATCACACACATGCGCTTAAGATTAAAAGTGAGAACGTGTTTTTTTGTTGGTAATAAATGCATACGTATGCTTACGTATACACACACATGCATACGTTGTAAAATATCAACCTCTCTAATGACAGCATAACCTTACAAACCCAAGGCTTGATGACATTTTGTTTGGTTCGGCTTAAATTTGTTTTCGGTAAAATGAATTAAGACTTAATTTAAAGTGGAGTTTTGTCAAAGGAAATCTTGCATTTCAGCGAACTAAAGTTTCCTGGCAGAGGGAATTGCTTCTACAATTTACAACTACACCCTAAAAACAGTTTGGTTGGAAATAACTAATTGAATGGTGGATATGTGTCCTACCAATATATTGGTTAATTTTAACCTAAATATTTGTTATTTTGAGCAATATTTTTGTTAAAATTACCAATATCATTGCGGGGGTTGCAACGTGGCACAAAGTCGTTTAAAACAATGAAAATCGTTTTGCCACTCTTCAGACACTTTTTCCGGTAAATATGTTTCGGTTGACAGTGAAGTAATTACCATTCGTTTTAATGCATTCCATAATCGTTTCACAAGACAGGGTCCATGAGTGTACTTGACATTTCGGTAAAATTGATTAACAATGTAGTTTAAAGTGAAGTTTGGTCTTGCACGACATCAAGTCAAAAGATATAATATTGCAGCCCTGCAATTGACTTGAACAATGTAAGAGTTTATATGGAACAATGATTTTCAGGCAGAGTTAAACTAACTAAGAAAAATCGCATATACACTGAAGACAGTATACCGACCAGATATGGCAAAACCGTAAAATATACTTGAACTCTGAAGTTAAACAGTAAAGGCGAATCGAATGTACACTTACCCGTAGACGCTTGCGTGATGAGCCATGTAAAGAAACAAAACAGAAATGTTAGAAAAACATTCATTGGTAAAGTTTAATAGTGTGTATTAAGAGAATACAAACCAAGAAAATGGCACAGGGTTCAACACTTTGTCTTCATCTTACGTCTCAATGAATATATTATTACAAAGTTTCAACGTTTTCTTTTGGATATTTCCTCCTTTCCTCTGGATTTTTCTTATTCCAATGGCATATTTGTATAAAGACGTTCAACCTGTAAAATCGTCCTCCAAGAAAAACGCAAAACTCCGCCGTGTAATAAAATCAGGAAAACATAAAGATTGAGTGAAGCAAGGCTTGGGGGAACAGTAATACTCATTTTAAAACATTTGTTGTATACAATTTCACCGACATTTTGGTAAAATTGATTAACACTGTAGTTTAAAGTGGAGTTTGGTCTTGCACGACATTAAATCAAAATATATAATATTGCGGTCCTGCAATTGACTCCAACAATGTAATAGTTTATATGGAACCAATGATTTTCAGGCAGAATTAAACTAACGAAGAAAAATCGCATATACACTGAAGACAGTATATCGACCAGATAGGGCGAAACCGTGAAATAAACTCAAATGAACAGTGAAGGCAAATCGAATGTACACTTACCGGTGACCTTGAGCTAACACCTTGCGGCTGTAAAGAAACCAAAGAGATGTTAGAAACACATTCATTGATAAAGTTTAATAGTGTGTATAAAGGGAAAACAAACCAAGAAAATGGCACAGGATTCAACACTTTGTCTTCATCTTACGTCTCAATAAATATATTATTACAAAGTTTCAACGTTTTCTTCTAGATATTTCCTCCTTTCCTCTGGATTTTTCTTATTCCAATGGCATATTTGTATAAAGACGTTCAACCTGTAAAATCGTCCTCCAAGAAAAACGCAAAACTCCGCCGTGTAATAAAATCAGGAAAACATAAAGATTGAGTGAAGCAAGGCTTGGGGGAACAGTAATACTCATTTTAAAACATTTGTTGTATACAATTTCACCGACATTTTGGTAAAATTGATTAACACTGTAGTTTAAAGTGGAGTTTGGTCTTGCACGACATTAAATCAAAATATATAATATTGCGGTCCTGCAATTGACTCCAACAATGTAATAGTTTATATGGAACCAATGATTTTCAGGCAGATTTAAACTAACGAAGAAAAATCGCATATACACTGAAGACAGTATATCGACCAGATAGGGCGAAACCGTGAAATAAACTCAAATGAACAGTGAAGGCAAATCGAATGTACACTTACCGGTGACCTTGAGCTAACACCTTGCGGCTGTAAAGAAACCAAAGAGATGTTAGAAACACATTCATTGATAAAGTTTAATAGTGTGTATAAAGGGAAAACAAACCAAGAAAATGGCACAGGATTCAACACTTTGTCTTCATCTTACGTCTCAATAAATATATTATTACAAAGTTTCAACGTTTTCTTCTAGATATTTCCTCCTTTCCTCTGGATTTTTCTTATTCCAATGACATAATTGTATAAAGACGTTCAACCTGTAAAATCGTCCTCCAAGAAAAACGCAAAACTCCGCCGTGTAATAAAATCAGAAAAACATAAAGATTGAGTGAAGCAAGGCTTGGGGAAACAGTAATACTCAGAAGTTTGTGTTTAAGAAAATTTGACTGGGCTTGTTTTTCTTTGTAAAGATATATTTCTGGCTCGGGAGGTTAACTTCTTTCCTTTTAAAAGTTACACTTTCTTTCTTTCGCTTGCAATTGGGTGAGTTATTAATGCTTCGGTTACAATTTTAAAGCAGGTTGACAGGTTGAAATAATTACCATTCGTTTCAATTCATTCTATAATCGTTCTACAAGACAGGATCCAGGGGTGTACTTGGCATCTTAAAAAGGCACCTAGAGGCTCCTAACATGTATTGACAATTTCTTTTAAAGCAACTGTGTCATTTCCTGACAGGGAGACATTCTTCTGAATTTGAAAATTATGTAAATATAATAATTAGAGACAGTATATCGACCAGATGGGGCGAAACCGTGAAATAAACGTGAAACAAGGGGCGTGAAACGAGGGGTGGGAGAAGTAGAGTCGGATATTTGGGTTGAAAAAATGTGACTGAACTTGCTGAAATATCAAATTTCTGGCTATAGGTAAATTAGTTCTCTTTTTAAAGTCATGTTTTCATCCTTTCGATTGCATTGTGTGTGATTTGTGAATTAAAATATGTGTCTAGTGGCTGGAGGTGAAATGTAACTGTTCTATATATTATTATGGTATCTACTTGTATACTTCCTGGAAGGTTAAAACAACAAGTAGTAACCTATACATAACGAACGTTTTGCACCGAGTCATATAAATTAGGACTTCCGAACAACATTACGTTTCCAAACGGTACAGTGGTAGGAGTTGAGGGGATTTGCACAGTACTGAGACGACTTGCATACACTAATCGCCTGGAGGACATTTTGAGAAAAAATTTGGACGTCTGGTTTTAATTTGGCATGAATTTCAGACTTTATAAAATCCGGACTCGTTTGCGCATGACTAAGTGAAGATAATTAGGATATTGACCGGTCACGTGAGAGGGTTTAACCTGATATTTATATGTCACCGGCAAAATGAACTCTCACGAGTGATAAACAAAAGGATTCAACTCCTTTTTGATGACCATAATGGCACAGATTGTCTAATCGGAACCAACCCTGGCCAAACCATGAGAAATTGACTCTTTATAACAAATCTGACAAAGATTAATGAACTACGTAGGTATGTATGCGGCAAAATGGAAAGCGATCGATACTGACGAACAATAGCGCTGAACCACAAGGTAGCCAATCTACAAGGCATCATAAATCAGTATATTTATAAAATAACAAAACTGATTTTATACTATTGTTGGTATCGCAAGGCAATCGTCTTAAAATGTTGTCAACATTTAGGGTAAACTTGGTTTTGAACACATGAAATCACACACATGCGCTTAAGATTAAAAGTGAGAACGTGTTTTTTTGTTGGTAATAAATGCATACGTATGCTTACGTATACACACACATGCATACGTTGTAAAATATCAACCTCTCTAATGACAGCATAACCTTACAAACCCAAGGCTTGATGACATTTTGTTTGGTTCGGCTTAAATTTGTTTTCGGTAAAATGAATTAAGACTTAATTTAAAGTGGAGTTTTGTCAAAGGAAATCTTGCATTTCAGCGAACTAAAGTTTCCTGGCAGAGGGAATTGCTTCTACAATTTACAACTACACCCTAAAAACAGTTTGGTTGGAAATAACTAATTGAATGGTGGATATGTGTCCTACCAATATATTGGTTAATTTTAACCTAAATATTTGTTATTTTGAGCAATATTTTTGTTAAAATTACCAATATCATTGCGGGGGTTGCAACGTGGCACAAAGTCGTTTAAAACAATGAAGATCGTTTTGCCACTCTTCAGACACTTTTTCCGGTAAATATGTTTCGGTTGACAGTGAAGTAATTACCATTCGTTTTAATGCATTCCATAATCGTTTTACAAGACAGGGTCCATGAGTGTACTTGACATTTCGGTAACATTGATTAACACTGTAGTTTAAAGTGGAGTTTGGTCTTGCACGACATCAAGTCAAATGATATAATATTGCAGCCTTGCAATTGACTTGAACAATGTAAGAGTTTATATGGAACAATGATTTTCAGGCAGATTTAAACTAACGAAGACAAATCGCATATACACTGATGACAGTATATCGACCAGATATGGCAAAACCGTAAAATATACTTGAACTCTGAAGTTAAACAGTAAAGGCGAATCGAATTTACACTTACCATTATATACTTGTGTGATGAGCCATGTAAAGAAACAAAACAGAAATGTTAGACAAACATTCATTGATAAAGTTTAATAGTGTGTATTAAGGGAATACAAACCAAGAAAATGGCACAGGATTCAACACTCTGTCTTTATCTTACGTCTCAATAAATATATACTATTACAAAGTTTCAACGTTTTCTTCTCGATATTTTTTCCTTTCCTCTGGACTTTTTTATAATTCCAATGACATAATTGTATAAAGAAGTTGAACCTGTAAAATCGCCCTCAAAAACCCCCGCAAAACTCCGCCGTGTAATAAAATCACGAAAACATAAAGATTGAGTGAAGCAAGGCTTGGGGGAACAGTAATACTCAGAAGTTTTGTTGTTGTTGAAGGAAATTTGACTGGACTTGCTTTTCTTTGTAAAGATATATTTCTTGCTCGGAAGGTTAACTTCTTTCCTTTTTCAAGTTACACTTTCTTCCTTTCGCTTGCAATGGGGTGATTTATTAATGCTTCGGTGTAATTTGTAAATTACAAAATGTGTCTATTAGCTTGGAGGTGAAATGTAACTGTTCTATAGTATTATGGTATCTACATGTATACTTCTTGGTAGGTTAAAACAACAAGTAGTAACTGTTACATGACAAACTGTTGTACTGAAGATAAAATCTTATGAGAGAGCTAATTGAGACCTATATACAGTTGCGTCCTCTAAAAGAAATTCAACAGAAATGACAAAAATAGTGTTGTTTTCAGATGGAAATTACGAGTCCGCTTCGGTGCTATTTTTCGAGACAGAAGATTTGGGGCCTACGAAAGATTTGGGGGCTACGAAAGATTTGGGGCCTACGACAGATTTGGGGCCTGCATAATATTGGAGGGCATGTATGGTGGCCCTGGAGGGACAACGCAGATTTTGAATATTGACGTCAATATTCACGACAAATTTCACGACTTTTCTCCAAAGTCACGAATTGCGACGTCAATATTCGCGACAAAATTCACGACTTGCCCCTAAAAGTCGCGAATATTGACGTCAACATTCGCAACAAAAAATCAAGACTTTGTTATCCTTCTTTTGTTTTTCGGAAGACCTCCATAGGATTTGTACACGATTTGGAATCGTGGATCTTCTGTCAATAATTTTAATAATTTTAGCGAGATTTCGTGTAAATAGTGATAACATTTGTTTGGTTCGGCTTAAGTTTTTTTTTTTTTAAATGAATGGGGGGGGGGGGGGGTGAGACACATATGAGACATTCGCTGTATTTTCTATCGAGCGCTTTGAAGATTAAACCGAATGAGGCCGCATCGAGTGGTTTGGTCATAATGTTATCGAAACCATTCAAAAGAATCAAGACCTCATTAGGGTAGGTCATGATGAATTTATCAAGTTCATCATTTGCTATTCCCGAATCTTTGCCGAGAAGATGATCGAAAGAGGAATCAACGAGATTAGATTCCTGCAACATGGCACACATCTTTAAAAGAAAGACGAACTTGAATCTGTTCAGGATTTCGCTAACTTCATCGGCCCAATCCTATACAATCTTGCCAAAAATGGTTGACTTACCGACCCCTCCCATACCACAGTAAACGAGGCGTTTGATAAGTTTCCCAGTTCTTGATCTTAATCTGAATATTTTGTCATACTCGATCTGTTGAGTTTACAGTTTCTCTTTTCTGGCCAGTGACAACTGCTACCCCTTCCCGTGTTTCTAACTGTACTTTAGTGTATATGCCAGCTATGTGCTTCTGGTCATTATCAACGTCAGGCAACAACTGTACGTAACTGCCTTTTGTTTTATAAACTCTCTTCAAAATATCCCTGGTCGTGTTACTTACATCTTCATCATCAGAACTAAAAGCCAACAACGTTGGTTCTTGGTCTGGTCTCTGACTAAGCTGAGGTATTGGTGCAGGAATACCTATTAAAAACCAAAACAAGAAACAAGTTTTGCTTCGATAATACATTGTTTCTGAAATGGATTGTGACTAGTCTAGAATAAAATTGTATGTAAAAGAAATTACTCTGGGATTTATGGTGCTACACAAATAAGTTTGGTACAAAATATATAAAATAGCGCTGTTAGATGCAAACTTGTCAAGTGTTTTCTTAAGGTACATTCCAATTTGTAAAACTAACAAAAAGAAATCCAGACAAAAAGCTGGTAACTGCAGGTGTACAAACAAAATGACTGGACCTCATTCTCCCAAGACTTACTGAGAGGATAGAAAATTATCATCTTGTGGTTGTACATCATAAATAAGGCAAATCTGGTTCCTCAAATTTTGATTAAAGATAAGTTGAAGTCCGTCGCAATGTACAAACTCACGCACCACCACGCACATTTATCATGATTATTTATTATTTTCCCCCACAATAGTGCCGTTTATTCATGTAATTCGTGCATGAATCCATTCATTAATGTACGTCTTAACCCTTTTCAGAAGTGGTACACGTAGAGGGCGCTATTTGGCGTGGGTTCATAAAGGAACAAACCACAGACATAAATAACCTATAGACGGACAGTGCCTATGGAAATCGACGTCCAGGTACCGTAATTTCGACGGCGCCTGACTAAGTATGAAATCGTGGGCGGAAGTGATTGAGAAATGTGCACGACTCTATGGCAGGAAAAACCGCCATTTTTGCAAATCGTGGGCAAACTGTTTGGCAGTTATCACACAGTAACGTTAGTCATAATTTCACTCTGGCGCCCCCTGCTGTCCGTCTATAGGTTATTTATGTCCGTGGGAGTGTGGAACAAACTCTAAGACGTCACCGCTATAAATACCGCCCTCATATTGTGTCCAGCATATCCACTGCCTTGTAATTGCACCAACGAAAATGAATGACTCTTAATTAGCTTGCAAACTGACAAAAATTGTTGTTGTGTTCATGTGGTTTACCACCTACTCCTCCAAAATACATTTGAATTGATTTAAAGCTACTTTCATTTTGACAAACAAGATTATTATCAGGTAGTTGTAATTATAACAAAGAAAGGTAATGTTGTTGCTACCACTAACTGTGTCAATGTGTTCGATGGTTCCAGTTTGTTGTGTGGAATCTAAAATCAGAAGCTTGAATTAAAATATCCTTAAATAAAGTAGCTAATCACATCCCCCAAATTTCTATTTTTGTAAAAACAAAGTATAGGCTGCATGAGTTAAAAATTACATCAAAGTTCACTTTGTCAGAAATATAATAAGTGTACCTTACTGCAACCTTGAATGCTTACACCCGGTCTTATAATACCCCAGGGACACCACCCCCCCCCCCCCCCCCCCCCCCCTTTCCATGTAGTGCCAAACCTTTCCCTTTTAAAGGTGAAACGAACTCAAAAAATAAGTTTCTTTTCGAACTTGGCTCCCAAACTATTACATTTGATATACAATTTCTTTAATGTTATTATCAAACATGATTGTATTTACCTGGTCCCTCCATTGGGAAGTGAACTGCACCTGGACCAGCGATGGTTGGGTTCTGGCTACCACTGACTGTATCAATGTTCTCGCTGGTTCCAGTTTGTTGTGGGGAATCTAAAATCAGAAGCAAGAATTAAAATATCCTTAAATAAAGTAGCTAATCACATCCCCCAAATTTCTATTTTGTAGAAACAAAGTATAGGACGAGTAAAACAAAACATAATTACATCAAAGTCAATTTTCTCAGAAATGGAATAGGACTTGTTCCCAACATTTCCGGCTATTCTGAATAGATCATTCAAATTTCATTTTTGTGGAGCTAAACATTGCGATTGTATAAGCACCTGCTTCTTGTTTTCTTCAATCATTACCATTTGAAATCCTGTTCTGATAGCCGAGAGAAAGTTAACGTGTGAATTGGTCTAATGAGAAACAACAGAATCATTGGGCTATTGTTTTTCAATAGAAACATAAATGGTGTGTGCATTTTTTGTTTTGTACTCGGCCTATACTTGTTGTACTCGGCCTATACTTTGTTTCTACAATGTAGACATTTGGGGGATGTGAGTAGCAAGGTCCCAGCAAACACAAAACGTTTAAAAAACGTTTTTTAAACGTTTAAGTAGGTCCGCTAGGTCTTCGTCCTAAATAAACGTTTAAAAAACGTTATTTAAACGTTTAATTAGGCCCGCTAGGTCTTCGTCCTAAATAAACGTTTAAAAAACGTTTTTTAAACGTCCGCTACGTCTTGATTTTTAACAAACGTTTAAAAAACGTTTGGAGAACATCTAATTTTTACCTAATATTTGCCCCAAAGCAAAGGTTTTTTTAAAACGTTTACAAAACGTTTACGAAACGTTTGAAAAAGACGATTTTTTTTCTGGACGTTTAAAAAACGTTTTCTTTACGTCCAAGTCAAATAAAAAATAATTGTAATTAATTATTGTTTTTTAATATTATGATTTAATATGATTATTATTTTGATGATTAAATTGAGTAGCCTAATGATGGTGATTATGATGATGATTATGATTATGATGATCGATGATGATTATGATTATGATGATGATCATGATCGTCATCCTCATCGTGTGGCCCATATGGTCGTCGTCGACGTCGTTGATGTACGTAATTGTTATATTTTGTGACATCGATATCATGCGGTGCGCCGGCGCGGCCTGGCTGGCCGCCTACGTACAGCGTGCATGCCATCGTTTATATTCAAACGCTATGTTGGATGTTCTTGAAAGGTTTTCTGAACGTTCTGAATAGGTTTTCTGAACGTTCTTAAAAGGTTTTCTAGACGTTCTTAAAAGGTTTTCTGAACGTTCTTAAAAGGTTTTTTGAACGTTTTTAAAAGGTTTTCTAGACGTTCTTAAAAGGTTTTTTAAACGTCTAAAGGTTTTCTAGACGTCCTAAAAAGGCACTGCAAAAACTGTGGTGTTAAAATTTTAACACCAATGTTTTTTTAATCTTTTGGAATGAACATTGGTGTTAAAATGAAGTAAAATTATTCTTGAAGTATTAGTTTCAAATCAAGTACTGGTGTTACGTACTTTTGGTGTTAAATTTGACCTAGTGCGCATGCGTGTGTGAAATAAAGCCCTCTGATTGGTCGATAAGGAATTATGGTATATGTTAACAATAGTCGATGCTAAATTGTTGTATTTAGTCCAAAAACCCATTTATTTTACCATAATATGTAATTATTTAAACGATTCCATGATTGAATTTTGATTTTTGTGCAAACATAGTTAAAAATTCGCGTTACATTTTATTCGTTTTCAAATTTTGACATTATTCATAAAAACTAGCTGCGACTTCGTCGTGGACAAAAAAGCGTAGTATAAAACTAACAACGGCAATGGCTATGTGTGTAGTACGTATTCAGTAGGAATAGATTATTATTGTATATGGATGTGTAATGTGTAATAAGTCAGTTCTTTGTAATATTTCATTACGTAATTTGTCCATGCAGTTAATATGTACAAAATTATAGTGTTAAAACGGTATGATCCTCAAACTGGTGTTATTCAACACCCAATTTTTTTGCAGTGTAGACGTTCTTAAAGGGTTTTCTAAACGTTCTAAAAAGGTTTTCTAGACGTTCTTAAAGGTTTTCTAAACGTTCTTAAAAGGTTTTCTAAACGTCTAAATGTTTTCTGGAGAGCTGGTCTGGAAAACGAATACGAGACAAGGTTTTAAATTGGTTTTTTAAACCTTTTAAATTGGTTTTTTAAACGTTCAATAAAAACGTTTTTTAAACGTCCAAAACCTACCACAAAAAAACGTTTAAAAAACGGTTTTTTTGAACGTTTAAAAAACCAATTTAAAACGTTAAAAAAACGTTCAGAAAACGTCCGATTGTTAGCTGGGGTATGGGTACCTTAAGAGATTGGCTAATTAAAGTACCTTGCTGCCACCTTGGATGCTAACACCCGGTCTTAAAATACTCCAGGGACACCCCCCCCCCCCCCCCCCCCCCCCCCCCCCCCCCCCCCCCCCCTCCCTCCCTTCCATGTACAAGTGCCAAACCTTTTCCTTTTAAAGCTAGAATACACCATTTGCAGATATCAAAAATATTTACTACCGAATTATTAAGAAATATCTTACTCATTTGAAAGTAAATGTTGATTCTAGGCATCCAGCAAAATGATTGCGCTAAATATCTTGTAATTATTCCGAAAAATATAATTTTATAATGAAAAATTCGCGATCGCCGGGCGGCGATTGCAAAAAAACAAAGATAACATAGGCATAACTGCTCGACGCCGGTTGAAAACAGACGCTGTTTTTCGTGCTTTTCTCGGCATCCATGATTGTAAAACTTCGGACAGCTCAGTTAAACGGTATTTACTATAAAATACAACCCCCCAAATCTATCCATTCATGATAATTCAAGCAATTACCAATGGTGTATTCTACCTTTAAAGGTGAAACGAACTAAAAAAAATAAGCTTCTTGTCTAACTAGGCTCCCAGACTATTATTACATTTGATATACAATTTCTTTAATGTTATTAACAAACATGATTGTTTTTACCTGGTCCCTCCATTGGGAAGTGAACTGCACTTGGACCAGCGATGGTTGGGTTCTGGCTACCACTGACTGTATCAATGTCCTCGCTGGTTCCAGTTTGTTGTGGGGAATCTAAAATCAAAATATCCGTAAATAAAGTACATGTACCTAATCACCTCCCCCAAATGTAAATTTTGTAGCAACAAATAAAGTTTTGGCTAAGTTAAAAAAAAAAATTAAAAAAAAAATTACATCAAAGTCAATTTTGCTCAGAAATATAATAAGTGTGCCCAAAATGTTCGGCTATTCCGAATATATCATTTAAATGTTATTGTTGTGGAGCTCAACATTGCGATTGTATTTACCTGGCCCCTCTATTGGGAAGTAAACTGTACTTTTCAATCGCGACTACACAAAAAAAACACTCATCCACATGCAAAACTAGAATACAAGTACACACTAGAAAACAGAAGGATACAGAACCAGGACAATAACTAGAAATAGCAACTGGAATGCAGCAATGAAATGACAAATGCACAAACAGAACACTCTATCTCTGAAGGGGGCCTTATCGAATGGAAAGATAATTGCACAAGTAAAGGGGGGGTCTTATGATAAACTGGGACTTCCCTTTTATTCTCCAGTGGCGCAGGTCAGCTGGCAAGCCAGCCCGCGCTGCATGTCGTGGGTATCTTTTAATTCTATCAAACAAAATAACAACCGAGGCCTCAGTCTGCGGCTGTCAATTGGGGCATGTGACTGTTTTACCTCTGATATAGAATTTGGACCAGTTTCTGCTTTTACATCTCACTACTTACTGACCTGTTGCAGCAGAGGGGGTGGGCTGAGCCTCCTGTTCGTCCATGGTACTTTATATCACCTGCCAACAAATGCAAGTCCTGTAAACAATGATTGGTAGGTTAACTTCTAGCAGATTTGTTAACACATCTATGACCTTTGGCATGACATGACAGAAGGCAAGACAATGGTCTGAACAGTTGGGATGTTCAATAAAATATGATTGACATTGCATCCGGGGTATGGATGACAGACAACCAATGCAGTTCAGGCACAAATCCTATTGAGACACTTGTGAACCAGTCATGCATTACATTTGTCCATCATCAATTGAAGCAGAATAGTTTTCCCGGCTATTTTAAAACATTTTCCATTTAAATTCACCAACTCTCAAATTCAATTTCGTCCCCTGAAAAAATATATACACGATTTGACCAAACTATTTTAGTCGTTTACCATTTAATTTCTAATTTTGGTCAAACCAATTAAACATTTCTGGGTGAACATTCATCATTACATATCAATTTCGTCTAAGATGTTGCTGAAATGCAGCATTTAGCGATCGAATTACTCTTATATCAATCAATTTCAAACTTATGTTAAATAAATTAGTCTAAAATGTGTGATCGATTCAAATACACATCAAACTAATTTAATTGGAAATGGAATGGTAAATGACTAAAAATGGTTTGGTTAAAGCAAAAATAATTGTAAGAATCGGTGCATTTGAATAACAAATGTTTTAAAATAGCCTGGAAACATAAATTGTAAGTATTACGAATGGTTTTGACAATATATAAGCCTAATTTGCCTTTATTCTACGTAATACAGTACGCATGCAACAAATAATGTTCGAACTAAAAACAAGAGTCCAATCTTCATGTACAATTTCAAGATTAATCAGGAAAAACCAAAGTTTAACTGGTTCACAGCGCACCATAGGTTTGTGCACAAATTGGTTTCATTGTCATCCACACACAAATCGTGTGTGAGAGTCCAACAACCAGACAGCATCCCCCAATAAAAAAAAAGTTGTCGAAAGTTTGTGCTGCGGAAAAAAACCCAACGTGTCTTAAATATGTGGACTTTTTAATCCAGTATTACTCACTGCAATTTGTTGAATATTGGCCCTCTAAACTGTCGTCTTGCCGAGCTGTTGTGAGTCCTAGCTACACCTTCGAAATTGTAATTGTTGATCACAAGTTTACTGATGTCTAAATAAATTTAAGTTATTTCCTGGACTGCGTGCTCATATTATATGTGCATACAGAGCAAGTTCGGGTGCTGTTGAACTTATCCCTTTTGTCCGATTTCCGATTCAACTTCACGCATGGGTGGTCTGTTTTTCACTCAAACGCGTCTAGTCCATCGATGAGGTCAAATCTAGTTTGTGAGCAGACGACAGACTTTCACGTTGTTATAGAAGCAAAATGTTGGCCCGTGATTTGTATTTGTTGAATGATTTATTTCTATTAGTTGAAAGCGTTATCATCATTGGAGAAATTTATCGTAACCTTTTGCAAAGCTTGCCCCAGTTTACTTTTCCTCCATCTTAAAACCGTGACGTAACTCGCGAGTGGCTAGAGAAACCATGGTCCTTGGCTATGTTGATCCAGTTGGACTATAGCTAGTCAAACCACGCAGTGTTGGAGTGACAACTAGATTGACTAATGGTTAAGTCTAGTCGATATAGTCCCCCAACCGAACTTGTTCCCAAGGTGAGAGACTTGAACAAGTTTAAGGAAACCCCCCAAATTTAAGATTGTTGTTGCTTACAATAATCCTTTCTACAGTTAAAATGTTTTTTGGGTATTTTCTTGAACTTGTTAAAGTCTCCCATGTTAGTCAGCCCTGTAACTACATTTTCGCATAATTTATGGACACACCATTTTCCCCAGTTTTTGTTTGTCGGGCTAAATATCACAATGTTATCATTGTTCATATAATTTTCCATAAGGTTTTAATATGATAACTGTGGCAGTAAGCAACTTAGTGAATTTGAAGCTCCCCAATACTGACTACTTGATGATGTCTGGAGACAGTGTAATGTGCGCACATTAATGGGTTCATGAAGTTGTCATTTTGGATAATTACTATGATCACATAATTATTCAGTCACTTATATGCTTTAGAAAATGTTATTAAAGTAAGGATGTGTAAGTAGAATCACCAAACGAAACTTTTCAAAAAAAATAAAAATAATAATATACCCAAAAATAGGAATAAATATATTAAGCGGCAGGGATAAACAATTTATGCAAATTAGTCATATTTCCACCACTTGGATTTTTTGAGATTTTTAGTATGTCATTCTAGGGACCATAAAGAAGTGCACTGTGGTGAACAAATATTCTATTGCAATTTGTGTGAGGTCAAAACTTATTTTCCCTGGACTAGTTGTTATAGAAGCAAAATGTTGGCCCGTCATTTTTATTTGTTAAATGATTTATTTTCATTAGTTGCTCCACTTAATTTAGTGCAATAAATAATTATCTTATTGCAAAGCGTTATCATCATTGGAGAAATCTATCGTAACCTTTTGCAAAGCTTGCCCCAGTTTACTTTTCCTCCATCTTGAAACCGTGACGTAACTCGCGAGTGACTAGATAAACCATGGTCCTTGGCTAGGTTGATCTAGTTGGACTAGCTGGCCAAACCACGCAGTGTTCAGTGACAACTAGATTGACTAATAAATAGTTAAGTGTAGTCGATATAGTCCAGCAACCAAACTTGTTCCTAGATATAAGCCAGTGATACGCAAAAGATTAAGCACACATGAATCAGTAAGTATTATAACACCTCACCCACAGGTTCTGTGTCTTGATTGGCCAATAGCTAGTCACGTGGCATTTTCTTTTGTTACTATTTTTTCTGAGCACGGCCAATTCCGAAAGTGTGTACAAATGCATGCTAGTACTGGGTGTTGTGCGTTGTGTGTATTGTTCCAAAGAGCCAGCGCTACAGAGCTGGATTCAAACATTTTGTGAAGGGGTGATTTAAAAAAGAGCAAAGACATTTCCACCAATTTTGTATTTAAATCGAAGTTCATTTTAACTGTAATTAGATTTAGATAATTTAAAATTGTTTAAACCAAGCAGAATCTGTGTGTGAGGTGTTATAAAACAAATATTGAATGCTTTATCTCGTTATGTAGTAAAACTAGCATCCCTCGGTGACTCATGGATCATTCCATTCTTCATCGGTTTAGCCTCGAGACAATAGAATGCGCCATGAGCACTCGAAGTATTCAATTACCAGGGGGTGTTCGCACGGCACTCGCTAGCTGAGTGGAGTCGTATAGTTTGGATTGTTGAGTAATAAGGCCAAGTAAAAAGGAAGTTGACTTGAAAAATGAATACATAACTTGCCTTTATTACAAGTTACTGTACAAAATACACGCACCAATTTGGGAAAAGATTATCGCTCAATTCTGTATGTACAATAAAGAAGCATTCACAATCACAAGAAAGTTACAATTTTGTTCAATATATAGCCTAGGTTTTTGCACAGAATGCCTCCACACATAGTTCTAACATATCCCCAACGACAAAAAAAACAAGTTGGACAAAGTTTGGGCTGCGAAACTATAACTGTTATAGGCTATGCTTCTTATTACTCACTGCAATTTCCTGAATAGCGGCTCTCTAAACTGTTGTCTTGGCGAGCTGTTGTAATTGTGAGTGCTGCACCTTCAAAATTGTAATTTTATATTCCAATTTTCGAGAGTTAGTTTTTGACGTCCAAATAAATTGAGGTTATTTCCTGGTGTGCGTGCGCATACAACTAGGTGTGTGTTTATGACGGACCCTAGCCTCAGCAGAGGGGGGGGGGGGGGCAATTTTCTCACGCGAAAAATAAAGAGTTTTGAGAATCCAATCTTAACATCTTGTCTTTTGTAGTTAAAAAAGGTTGTTATTTACCTTAATTTTTATCATCCAATGACAAAAATTGTATTGAAAATGAAAAAAGCAGTCGCAAAAAAATTTACGTTGACGTACCGTTGCCGCACGTGGAGATTGTGCACAAATACCCAAACAAATACCTCCCCTAAAAAGGGCAATAATAATCGATACATTTTGGACAATTCTGCTTCGAACCCACTCATTTTTTGTCCATGGATACGTTTAAAAAGGAGTGTAGCAGTGATATACTGGATTAAAAAAAATTTGTCTGGGAACCCCATGCGTTTTATCGTGTTATTTTTGAACGAAAATGGCCGAAATGGCATCTCCCCCAAAAAATTCGTGTAGATCGGGACTGTACCTGGCTTTGCGGACGTCTGACAAATCACTGAATTCGGGTAGCGATGCACGGAGCTCATCGAGTGATAATTGTGTACGTGTTTCAATGCTGCGCTTCGAGGTAGCGATCTATACGTATTTTGAGATGTGCGGCTCGTGGGCGTGGAAGAATGAACGTTGGTGGCGCACTTTTTAGCCCCCCCCCCCCCCCCCCCCCCCCCCCCCAGCCTTAGTACCTTTTCATGCTCTGGTTGTGTAGCTGATGAAAAAAAAAAGTAGACACCGTGTATTAACAACGTTGATTACCATTGTGACGTATGTTAAATGTTTCGCTATAACCGGTAACTAAAAGTCAAGTGAATGGATCTCATTGCATTAGTAGACAGGTGTAGTTTGTTATCAAAATGGCGAACAGCAAGGTTCGTGAATTACGTAACAGCGTTATAAAAGGTAATTAAAATATTAAACGAATGAAGTGAAGTTTAATTATAATTCTACCGATTAAATTACCGACACTGAAGGACTTACATGAAGAGTCGTACAGTATTTAAAAGTTCATTTCTCATGCTCCTGTTATTTAATAGGAAACAACGCTGCTTTGCAACTTATATCAGTGTCAGCCAGTTTCTGATTTACTGTTGTACTAGTTATATTGTAAAACTTTGACCGAAAAGAAATGTTTCTGTATAACCGTTTAGAAACTACACAATTAGAAGCCTATTTTACTCCCCAATTAAATACGCCGTCAGCAAACTTCTGACTGATTGGTACAATAGTTGTATTATAAAACTTGACAAATGTACTACCACTTGCCCATCGGCAGTGGTCAGTATGACATCCAAAATAATTCCTTTCTGGAAAGCTGCACTGCACGCCGGATCGAGTACTATAATATGCGCCTTAATTTAAATCTACTTATGTCAATACCGGCATCTTGCAGAGTCATTTTAATCCAACGAGAAAAAATGTCTGAGACCCTACATGCTTGTATGGGAAAGTATAACTCAAAATTTTTTTTCTTTCCCGACCTCGGAAAACTTAAGATTTAATTAGATATTCTCTAAAACAAAATTTGCTTAAAACACATACGTTCTCGTCGTGTGGATACCTTGACAACACGGCATTATTCGGCTTACTGCCAACTTTACTGGTCTTTGTTAACTTAGTAACAATGTAGTAACATTGACCTGATCTATGTCCTAGATAATAGAGACTAGATAAACTGCGTGGTCTGTTTAACCTTAATCCACCCTACACGTTGCCGATTCCCATCAATATTGATTTATATACACCCCACTATGCTTTTTAATGGCGGAAAACAGCGAGTTTCTAAATACGACACCGAGTCTTAAAATTCCAAGTTTCGGTTCGTTGCAACATATTCGTGTTCGAGTTTGTAATAATATAAACAGTGGGAATTCCCCCTTTGAAAAAAACACGGAGGGTAATTTCGCAATAACCCCTGGTCGGTGGAATTCCCATTTGTTTTCTCCAATTATTAAATTATTAAAGTTGGTATACACCCCCTTTCTCAAGAACACTTGCAATTATTTCACAGAATGATTGAGACTGCTATTTACGTACATGCAGTAAAGTAATATTTCATTAATAACTCAGTATAGTGTGTTTTTGTTTGTATGTTTGCAAATGTGTACACTACCTTTAATGGCCACAAAACATACTCATATTACTCAAGTTTGTGTGTGAACGGCAATCTGAGAGACGTTGTTTTCCGAAACTTGGAATTTAGTGTTATTATTGTTTAATGTACAAACTTGTTTTATTGTGATTCAGTAACAACGGATACATAAACAGATTTACTCATATTATTGTTTTCCAAGTGAAACAAAAACACCAGTGCAAACGATCTATACAAAAATTAGTACGCTCAACCTCAACCAAAATGTTAGTAATGGTTACACAAATAATGATTATTAAAAATACATACAAAACTAACCAAACAAACTTTTACCAAACCAAAAATCATTAATCATTTAATGATTTGTCAACATTTGGGGTGCGTTCCACTTACGCGAACTGTTTGCGCGAACGTTCGCCTACGTTTTGAGTTTGCGTTAGTTGAAGTGGAACGATATTTAAAAAAATACGTTTTCAAAATGGCGGTGCCCAGTGACAGTGACATCGTTTGGTTGGCTGTTTTTTGTCCAACTCATTATTTTAATTAAGAAGACCCCTGTAACTGCTCAAAACGATCCACCGTTTATAACGAAAAGTATGAAATGTAAATCAAAACCGTAACAAGAAAACTGTCGGCTGCTAACTTCTCCGCCATCTTTAAAATACGTCACTGGCCAACAGCGAACAGCTCGAAATGTCGTTCGCCGTTTTCGCTAACGTTTGCCAACATAATTGGCGCACATTGCGTTCCACTCAAGCGAACAACGCTAACGTTGGCCAACGTTCGCTTGAGCCTGTGGAACGCACCCCCACACTTTGTTAAACACCAGATCACAAGGCTGAAGCAGAGGGCGCTATTCGAGCGGTTGATGAGGGCGCTATTCAAGCGGTTAAGGCAAACAAGAACTCAAATGGATTACTTCCTGGTTCCGGTCTCAGAAGTTGCATCCTTCGCCGGTTTTTCCCAACTTAAGCATATGCTTCAAGGTTTTCAGTGCTGTTGGTGAACCAAACTGTAGGTGAGTTAATGGGGATAGTTTGTTTGGTTCTGGGTCAGACTTCTGTAGTGCGTACATTGATTCAAACAAACTTGTGAAGTAGAAGGACGCAACTACTATTCTGTTTCGGACCAAAGATGACCACGGCACTTCCCGTTTGCCACGGTCGCTGCCAAGCAAATATTTTAGCGAGGTGAAAACATCGCGAGGTGAACGCACTGCAACTCCAACTCTAAAATAAGTGAATTCCTGTCTCACGATTCCCTTTCAGTGTTAATTACGCGTTTGTGACAAGCCGTCTAAATAATTATTGTAATAGGCTATTGTACGGTCTGCCCATTGCACACAATTAAAATCAAATAAGTTAAGAGGGCCTAATATTCGATCTAATAACAAGTCTCTTTTATAGACAAAATGGCTGTGTGAAATGTACATGAAACTAAACATTTAAAGGGGGACATACAACATTATGTGCATCATGGTTGGCAGAAGAAACGCCAAAAGAGAAATAACAGAGTCCAATGGAACAATCAACAAAAGGGGGAATTAGGGCAGGCTGAGGGAATAAAGGGGTGTGAATACAATCACATGTACAAAGGTTTTAGAATGATGCAGCTAGACTTATTACCAACACATACAGGTTCGAACACATAATACATGTACTGCACTGGTTACCTGTTTTTATAAAAGGAACAAAAAAACTTCAGGTTGATCAATATTCCCACAGACTTAGAAAGACGCCATTTTGTTTGTCAATGTTGGTCAGCCGTCCAGCATCGGTTTGGTACATGTAATTGAAAACATTAAAATACCAGAATTTGTCGTCGTGTTGGGAAGTTTACTCTGAATCAAGAGAAGTACTGTTGAACAGACCTAATAAAGAACAAATGCCACTGTGGAAGACTTTAATTAATTAAAAACCCCAAATGGAGCCATGAAGCGGTTAAATACATGAGGCAGGCGATAGTACTAAGCCCCTATTTCACTGCCTTGCAAATACATGTACACATACAAAAAAGTACACCCGGGGCGTGGGCCAATGATGCGTCACCGAAGGAATTGACCTGTTGCACCGTACGACGTACGCGATCGTAGCATCTGTTGCAATGTATTCCATATTAGCCTTGGACAAACGCGACTATCTTGTTTTCAACACATTGGCAAGCTTATAGAGTAGTTTGTTCTAGATACATGTAGTTTGTTTGTTATATTGATAGCGTAGTTTGTCCTGTTTTCGGATGGTGGACTCTGCATTATTTATTATTTAGATACGCGTTATAACGAGACACTGGAAAATTAGAAAGCTTCTTTTTTTGCTATAGGCCTAAGTGGTCAAACCGTATAAAGTCCGCATGTACTGTACACGTGGGTAAATTCCTGTATCCAGTCAGAAAGTACGTGTATGCAATGATCCACCCCACGTACATGTAATACGCTACTGCGCGTTTCGCATCCACGTGAAGCACCTGTGTAAAGTTGTTTAAGGGGCGTGGCTAAATTATGCGAAAATCCCACCAGGAAATTCCCCTATTTGTAAACGAGTTTAGGAGCTCTTTCTTTCAAAAACAACCGTTAATGGAAAATGAAAAAAAAGTCTCAATGATGTTTTCATGATGATCGTATACATGTATAAGATAAACTTTACTTCTTTTTGAAAAATTATGTTTTTCTTGGACTGTTTTACGTTCATTAGTGCCTCTGTTCAACGCATTGAAGGCCGTTGATTTTGCCGACAATAAATTACATTTTACCCACGAAGATGTGAAAATATGTTCACATCCTTTTGGGCGAAACTTATTGCTTATTATTAAATACTTAGTGTATACGAGCAGTTTTTAGGAAAGTTCTAGCCAATCTTCTTCTTTTTTAATTCTTCGAGCTTATGAATAATGCATGTTACGATACAGCTCGATACAATTAGCACATGCGCGTAAACCTAACGTTGCCCACGGAGCTTGTGGGACAGCGGTGACGGAGCTATGCGTTTGTTTTCACCCCGCATAAAGCGTTACTTCGTGAACGCCAGAAAGGGGTCGCGCGTACCACGTGACATTAGTGTTACTTCGTGGTGACGGTGACTTTTTATGTCACATTTACGCCGATTGTAGAAAAGGCGCCCGCCCGGCGAGCTTTTTTCCTAAAATTGCACGGAAATCGGGGAAATCTTACGGTCACCGGCGGATCAATCGGAGCTATCGGCCGATTAAAACACGCCGCACGGGCCGCCGCCAACTTTTAACGCGGAGTTATAATTTTCCGATGGCCGGCAGACTTTTTTTTTTAACCAACTCATCGCAAATGAACCGCAGGGGACCCGTAAGGGAGCCGTCCGATAGCCTAACGGCCACCCCACGACACCCGGTGGCATCGTACGGTCATCAGAGGATTAATTAAGAGATTATAGGAAAGGCTCGGGGGCCACCTGGACCGTACGGTGTCTATAAAATCCCAAGCGGGCATCGTGCGGGATACGTCCGGCCTTCCCCCGTTCACCGGACGGGCTCCGCCCGGGCGAAAACAAAACAGCCGGGTGCCTCAAGGCCTCCGTACGGTGCCTAGACGATGTCCATAGGGCCACCCTATGCCCCCCCCCGTCCGTTCGACTTAATCGGCGGAAATCTCATTTGTGGACGTGCGGCGTCCGTATTTCATGTGACCGTGAACAAGTGCAATTTGAGACATCTGGGATTTGGGCGCCCGGCGGAAACGTGACTGGGGCAAAACATCATCCTAATTTGTCGTCTTCTAGATTTTCTCTCATTATACCCTAACCCAATTATACCTCTAGACCTTTTTACTGCGGAGACCCAAAATGATGTGGGGACAGGAAAATGTCTAGGTGTATGCTAGAACAAAACAGTTGAAACTAATAATTAGATACCGGAACTCCTCGATATACACCTAGATCCACCTGAATCTAAAAAGAAAATCATTGACCTTCACTGACCTTTCAATCAATAAAACCTTTAAATATATCAAATCCATTATTCCTCGCAATATCGTCCGCGTGGCCGAGAGGCGCTGCCGTGAAATCTGTCTAAAATCTGCAGAACAGCGTAGGTTCAGATCACAGGTAAGACACGAAAAGTGAGAACGAATGATGTGAAAATATAGAGAACAATAGTCGGCAATGGAGAAAAAAAGGAAACGCAGAGAATTATCCGACAAGAACTTTTACCGTATTCAGGATTAACAAAAAAAGTCCATGGAGAGATAAGAACACTTTCTAATTATTTCCTAACAAAATTGAAAATGTTGCTCAGTCCCAGATTCGTCTTTTTTCAACATTTTTGCACCGATTGACCTTGTTACGGCCGAGTGTTGTGGCCGAGTGGTTAATAGCGCGTGGACTCGGGCTCTGTAGTGTGTCTGATCAGCAGAGTGTGGGTTCGAGTCACGGTCTTGACACGCGTGTCCCTAAGCAAGGCACTTAACCACTATTGCTTCGTCCTTCGGATCGGACGTAAAGCTGTAGGTCTATTGTGTTGTGTAATGCACGTAAAAAAAAACCAGTAACACTCATCGCTAAGAGGAAGGGGTTTGCCCCGGTGTTCCTGGCAGTGGCTGCAAAGTGCGCCGCAGAAGCGCAATAAGTGCCGTTTACGGCGGATCCTGGCGATATAAGTCTCCTATGTATGTATTGACAAAAACAGGGTCAGGTTGCAACATTCTTTTTTAGGAGGTTATCTGGTGCTTATAGCCATAGAATAGAAGTCGAAAATGTTATAGCAAAGTTGATGACAGTTGACAGTTGTTTTAAGAGCAGAAAAAATATTTAGTATCATCAACCTTTTTGTCTTTCTTGTTAGAGTTATATCCAAGATGAGTTTGTTCAACAGCGACGTACCGATGGTGGTGTTGAAAAGCCTTTTCTCTAAATATGACAAAGATGGGAGTGGCTCTCTCAACAGTGATGAACTAAAGGTGTTAGCGGAAAACGACCTGGGCATGACCAAGAGCCAGGCCGAGGCCTTCATCCTGCTTGGAGACAAGGACGGCAACCAGAAGTTCAGCTTCCAGGAGTTCTACGCCTGGATCTGGTTATTTATTTAGCTATGACATCTGTATATATATATATATATATATATATATATTTATAACGACCAATCCGGGGATAGGATGACCGGTCCATAGAAACGTACGGTAAAATTTACTTTTTTATTTGTAACCTAACCCGTTTTTACCTGAAGCTTTTGCCACAAAATTAAAAATCTATAGGGTAATGTACCGAAATCTATCGACATACTCAATAACATTTTAAAAAATGAAATTTTATCGAGTACTTGGGTGGTAGGACGACCACCAAACGGTCATCCTAACGTCGGTGGTCATCCCAATGTCGTAAACATACTGCAAACGGTCATCCCATCCGCGAAAAGGTAAGCATATATATAGCTGATATATATAGCTATGACATCTGTAATATAGTGCCATTAGTATAGTACTTTGGTTGCCAATGGTTAAATAATTGAGCCCACGAAATATCATGAATATCATCTCAGCCCCCTGGGGAGAATACAACTCCACGCTGCCGTTTCGGCGCAACGCCGCTAATAACAACCATATCTGCCCTTATGGGTACCCATTTAGGTACTCATTTCAATTCTGGGTGGGAAGGAGCAATTTGTGACAACGTTCCTTGCCAAATAGTGCATCGGCATAGTTCAATATATTAAACCGATTGTACATTTTGTGATAAAAAGCACCAAAATGGCACATTATATCTATAATTGCATACAAAATCATTTATAGATTGGGAGGCACGTGAAATTTAACTTGTATCGGCCTGGACGGCCATTTTTTTAAATGGCCGCCACAGAACATATAGCATGACTGAATATTGTGTTTTAGTTTTTCTCGATTTTATTTTGTAACAGCTTTCGGCCCGACCCGAACCCACAACCTACAGCTTTATTTACAGGCGTGAAAACTGCCATGCTCCAGACTGTACTGGTTATAATTTTATGTCATTTGTTTTCTCTTGTTTCCCATTTTGCTAGAATGTCCCGGTGAGTTTAATGTCGGAGAATGCGTCTGCGACAGAAAACAGGGAAACATACCCGTGGTATGCTAATAGAAAGGCCCGGACCTCACCCGTGATAGCTCTGTGGAAACGTATGCTACCACAGCGACTGCACACGCTGGATGTTTAAACAACACTTAATTAAAATCAATATTGTTGAATTTCAGAGACGAATGATTCGGTAAACGTACACAATGTAAAGTTTTAGAAATCTTACAATAATCCCACGGCTCTGTCTGTCCGTCTTGGTGTCTGTCTCTGTGTGTGTATAACCGTATTTCGATTATCTTCAGAACTAGACACCGTATGAAGTTGAAAATCGGCAGGTGTATTGCTCAGGACCCAATAATGTGTAATTTTACGTGAACTTGTTTGGATAAGCTATTCTCGAAAAAAAACTGAAAATAAAGCAACAATCTTGGAGGTTAGACCCGCAGACGTGGCGGTATGGATCGCCACGCACTGTTGCAAATTTTGAACTATATACCGCCACGTTTAATTGCGGATCTAGCGAAGGTCATCAAGAAAGTCGCCGGTTCCGAAAAAGGCACATATTGTTACCTGGGAAATGCACAGGTAATTGAAGTATTGAAAGGAAAAACAATGCACGCAGTTTACGCTAACAAAGGATTGTGCCAGACTCCAAACGACCTTTATTAATTACTGTATGACTTTCGTCATTATTGGCTGTTTCCTTGGTGTTAATAATCTTACTCTTACTAGTAACCGCAAAAGTTTAAGTTGGAGGAAACATCGTACAATGTGGTGGAACCTAGTTAATGTCCTGTTAAACCTTTAACCTGCCTTCAACGGCTAACGAAACTATACCTGTAGAAAAGTTGTATTTTAATATCACACCAGTCACAAGTAAATTTGTTGAATGTATTTGGCCTAGGACAGATCCTTGTGCACGAAGATATACGAGATCCTTAATTGTACATTCGTTGTTTATTCAAATTGAGCGTAATAAAAACTGCAGGGTAAAGACCATTAAATCGTTGTATGTATCCTAATCAATCAATGAATTCCCGCCCATTGCCATTTGAAAATATAGGGATAACAATTCTACCTTTGGGTTTTATTTATACGACTATTTATACGACCCGCACACACACAGGCTTTGATGTCGGCCGCTGAGTCACGTCATCGTCGCCGCAACCCACCGTCAGCCGCCGTTCATTTCTGCCAGCCAATCCGCTGCCAGCCGTCTGACCTCGTTCCTTGTTGCCGGGCTCCGTCGAGACATCGTCACTCGCCGCCCAGACAACGTCCGATTTTGGTCGTAGACTCCGTTCACGAACGCAGCCATTCGTCCCTTGTCGTCGAGTTGTCGCTGAAGGTCGATCCCACCCGTCTTGGTTTTCCCTTTTGCCGTCGCCTTGCCGCCAAAATGTTGTGCTTTTCACGTCCGTCGCCTTTCGCGGGGTCTTTGCCGCTACTATATGTGAGCCAGCCTTAAAATAATGATCGTAGGCATCCGGCAAAATGATTGGGCTAGTCTGTGACGAACATTGAATTTTATAAAAACAAATTCACAATCGCCGGACGGCATAAGAACCACATAAGAACCACTGCCCGACGCCGATTGAAAACGAACGCCGTTTTTCTTGCTTTTCTCAGCATCCATGATTGTAAAACTTCGGACAGCTCAGTTAAACGATATTTACTATAAAATACAACCCCCCCCCCCCTAAATCCACTCATTCCTCATAATTTCACCAATTACCAATGGTGTATCCCACCTTTAAAGAGGTACATTACTTTGGATCGTTTTTTTTTATGTATACAAATAAAATGGATAGGGTCGGGAAGCGTTTTTTAAAGTAGAATATAACGATTCACATCTATTTTTTCAAATGTTGTGGTTTTTGTTTAGTTTATTTGTGACAAATAACGGTCCGTAATATTGCAGATTTATTATTTACTCCCCCAAAAAACGGACCGTGTTTACTAGTCGTATATTTCAGTCACATGTGATCTTTGAAAATGCGTGTGCCTACTACATTGTACCTCGCAGATACCACATACATCTGGGGCCTGTTTTCGCGCGCACAACCAAGAACTGTTTTGGTAGTCGGCCATTGGCTAAGCATTTTGGCGACATCGGTTGTGGCATGATCACGTGACTGTCGCGACCAAAGTTGAACCGACGGTCGGGGTTAATATCACGCAATGCACAACATGGCGCATCAAGATCGTAGCCATGATAACGAGGTTTATGCTACAGTGGCATAACACCTCAATTCGAAGTGTGATATCGGTCGTGTATTCAATGCACTATTTGCGGCAGTAGTCTAATTACACGATACAGCCCATCATTATTCCATGACGGCCGGAAATGCGTCTACGGATAACCCAAAATGTCCACTGCGTCAAACGTAAACAACGTAGTGTTTTCGTCTTTACTCGGGAAAACGGTAAGACATTAGTTTAGTTTTCTTTCAACCAGATGTTTAAAATAGGATAAGTAAACAATCCAAAACATACAATTTTCGGGGATTTCAGCTAGGGTCATGTACCCCTTTAATTTCAGCAATCACATTTATATTAAATGCATAGATTCTGTAAATAAAATAAAATGACTAGATCGACTACAGTGCGTACATACGCGCCCAAATTTCATAGCGTGAACATACTGATTTTACAGTGTCCCCCATAGTGTGACTACAGTGTTCCCCATAGCGTTGTCATAGTGTTTTCATAGCGTAAACATACTTGATTCCACAGTATGAACACAGTGTTTTCACCGTGTTTTCATCGTGTTTTCACCGTGTTTTCACCGTGTTTTCACCGTGTTTTCACCGTGTTTTCACCGTGTTTTCACCGTGTTTTCACCGTGTTTTCACCGTGTTTTCACCGTGTTTTCACCGTGTTTTCACCGTGTTTTCACCGTGTTTTCACCGTGTTTTCACCGTGTTTTCACCGTGTTTTCACCGTGTTTTCACCGTGTTTTCACCGTGTTTTCACCGTGTTTTCACCGTGTTTTCACCGTGTTTTCACCGTGTTTTCACCGTGTTTTCACCGTGTTTTCACCGTGTTTTCACCGTGTTTTCATCGTGTTTTCACCGTGTTTTCATCGTGTTTTCATCGTGTTTTCATCGTGTTTTCATCGTGTTTTCATCGTGTTTTCATCGTGTTTTCATCGTGTTTTCATCGTGTTTTCACCGTGTTTTCACCGTGTTTTCACCGTGTTTTCACCGTGTTTTCACCGTGTTTTCACCGTGTTTTCACCGTGTTTTCACCGTGTTTTCACCGTGTTTTCACCGTGTTTTCACCGTGTTTTCACCGTGTTTTCATCGTGTTTTCATCGTGTTTTCATCGTGTTTTCATCGTGTTTTCATCGTGTTTTCATCGTGTTTTCATCGTGTTTTCATCGTGTCACTACAGTGCGAGCACAATGTTGTCATAGTGTTTTCATAGCGTGAACATACTGATTTCAGAGTTTCCCCCATAGTGTGATCACAGCGTTCCCACAGCGTTCCCACAGCGTTCCCACAGCGTTGTCATAGTTTTTCATAGCGTGAACATAATTGATTCTACAGTATGAACACAGTTTATCAACATTTGACGAGGAACTACCCCAGTTAAGAACTGAATAGTTTAAATATGGGAGAACTAAAGAATTATAAAGAATTACTAAAATGTTGCTTGGAATGAAAAACTTTAAGCGGTTCATTATACCAGTAGTTTTTGAAATCTTGCTAGAGATATCACAAATGTGTTTCTTCCACGTAAGATTTTCATCAATTGTCACTCCTAGAAATTTAGTATTCGTGACACGGTTTAAATTTACATCATTTAAAACTAGTGGGACGGATTGGGTATATTTCTGTTGTCTTGAAGAAAATATCATATAGTTAGATTTCAGCAGACTAATACACAATTTGTTTGCTAAAAGCCAATTACTTATTTTGTTAAGTTCAATATTAAAAACCCGAATAGCTGTATCCACATTGTTATGGCTGTACACCAAACTTGTGTCATCGGCAAATAAACAGAATGATATAATGTCAGATGTACAAGAAATATCGTTAATATACAGAATAAATAGAAGAGGGCCTAGTGTAGAACCCTGGGGAACGCCACAATGGATGGATTGATCATTTGAATTTACAGAATTATATGAAACAAATTGTTTTCGATTAGATAAGTAACTTTTAAACCAATTAAGGGCTACACCACGAATACCATAATTTTCAAGTTTACAAATTAAAATGTCATGGTTAACTGTGTCAAAAGCCTTAGAGAGATCAAGAAAAATACCAATAGAAATGTTACCATCATCTATGGCTTTGAGTAATTTATGTATAACATACGACGTTGCTAGTTCAGTTGAACGCTTTTTTCTGAAGCCGAATTGCGATTCGGACAAAATATTATGTTTATTAATAAAAGTTATGAGACGGTTGTATATTTTTTTTTTTTAAACCTTTGATAATGTAGATAAAACTGTAATAGGTCTATAATTACCAATATTATGTTTGTCACCATTCTTATATATTGGTGTAACTTTACCTATCTTTAAACCATTGGGGAAAACACCTGTAACTAGAGATTCATTAAAGATATAAGCAAGTGGCTTTGCTAACACATACTTAGCCTGTTTGATAACAAAATAACTTAGACCATCAAAGCCAGGGGCCTTTCCATTAGGAATTTTGTTAAGAATGTCTACAATTTCTTCTGACGTAATATGATTTTAAAAAAGGGAACTCGCCTCCCGATCACGAAGAAAGGATTCAAATGTGGTGTTACATAATGGTAGATTACTTGCAAGTCTAGAGCCCACATTTACAAAATACTCATTAACCAGTTCGCGCCGGATGACGTATATAAACGCAACAATTTTCAAAAATTCAAAACGGATGACGAATAAATACATTCAAGTTCGGAAATGTATGTCAGCAGCGCGCAAGGCCGGAAATGCGTGGGTGTGCTACCCAGCACTATCGGCCTAAACACGCTTCGGATCGAGTTTCGTTAAAAATAATCCCGCCCGTCGGCTCGGCGATGTAAAAATAATCCCGGCGCGAACTGGTTAAATGCATCAGCAATTTCTTTGTTACTGTCAATCGTTACACCATCTTGAACAAAGTGCGAGGGGTTACGTTTTTGCTTACCCTTGTTTAATACATAATTTAATACATAATGTGACCACAGTGTTCCCACAGTATGAACAACGTGTTGTCACAGTGTTTTCATAGCGTGAACATACTTGATTCCACAGTATGAACACAGTGTTTTCATAGTGTTTGCATAGTGTTTTCGTAGAGTGGACCGTGGACAGAACATGTTCACGTAGCCTTGAGAGTAGTCTTGTTTGCAAGACGATGCAGCGTGCGTAGGCCGCCGATGCGGGCGTCCTCTAACGTACGCCGTGGCCGTACCATACACACAATGACCAGGGCGCCCCGCATCGCGAAGATCGTCTTGAAACAAGACTACCTTGAGAGATGCGACTGTGAATAGAAATATACACGTACAAGGTATGCAGCTCAGTCGCAGCTGAAACAGTTGACGACAGACCGAAAGTTGCTATTTTCTATATTGTAGGCCTAACGGTTTATTTCTGAAAGCCACGCAAAATATTTGATTAGGGAAGTCCAGCTGTATCGGTGCACCAGTATGCTTTGCTTGTAGAAACAACTCACACAGAAATAATGGACGTGTCCTGCTGGTTCGTATTTTCTGTAAAAAAAACCAAAATAAATAATTTTTGATCAAGTAATTGCTGTTTATTTTGTAACAATTACATGAACTTATGTGGAAAACTTAAGGATGGAATGTAGTGAAACACAGTTTTACGAGCCTCAGTGGCGATAATATCAGCTCCAAATAAACCCGATAAAAAAAGCCCTCTGCTGGTTTTCTTAGGATAAATGGGATTTTTATCACATCTTGTTGGGAGGGGGGGGGGGGGGACCGATCCAGGATTACGGGCGATTCACAGTACTTACTACACACTGTGGTGCCAAAGACGACAGTAGGCGACGCGATATGTTGTCTTAACAACGTACAATGCAGTGCGCCACCAAGAGTTTGCCACAGCGTATCCGTCGACAAAACAAAATATTGGGATACATGCATACTGATATAGGAGATGCCATGGAGGTTCCAACCGGCTGTTCAAATAATTCATCCCGCCATCAAAAGCATGGTCAGGGGTGAGGTAAGGGGTGAGGTAAGGGGTGAGGTCGGTGCGGTCCTTGAGGTCCTTGAGGGTGGGGTTTGCTTGAAGTCTGTCCTTGGCCGATGGTGTTTGCATCGGACCTTGGGACATTGGTAAGGAGGTAGACGACGTCGAAGCTGACCATGGTGTCGTTCGGCTGGAGAGGGTGATGCTTTGGAGGATGGTGGTAAACTGGTAGAAGTTATTGGTGTGGTGTTCGGTGTTGCCTATACCAGGGGGGTGAACAATTGGCGAGATGGGGTCTTCCTGGAAGCAAGGTTTAAGCCCAACGACAGAACTTTGGTGTCATCCGGGGATAGGGTACGTTGGCTCATTGTATAGGTTCGTGATCCCATTACCTGGGACAGGGGCTGCAGGCGTGGGCGTATAGGTAATCCCATTACCTGGGTCCGTAGCGCACGCTTGGTGATGTTCAGGAATGTCTTGATTTGGTGGCTGTGGGATTCATTAAAGGCGTGGCTACTAGAAGATAGGGCGAGCTGCCGAATCGAACGCAGCGCAATACGTGCACAACGCACTGTGTGCATATGCACCCGGATTTACGATCATGCCGATAATATGGACCTTGTCGTCATAATACTTAGAGATTTTTATAAAGTGGCGCAAGAAACACTAGGTGATTGTATTTTGTCAAAGCTTATTTTCAATAACTTGCCTATTGATTTTGGACAGGAGGACTTATGATTTAGCTTGCAAGCGATTTTAACTTACAATAAGCTATTTTGTTTAGGGAATTCGGGCTATAGCGGTTCTTCCCGTGCATTTCACCACTATGACCTGGGTTCGAATCCTGAATCCCGTTTGGGTACATCCGTGGGTTTCTCCCAGAATATTCTTCTTGGGTTTTTCTCCAACCTCTACTGTAACTGTAACTTCTTCTACAGTGTGCACAGTAAGTATAGCTCGAAAGCCTGAAGAAACCTTTAGAGTGCGTAGTGGCGCTTTTTAGGGATCCTTGTTGGTTTCCTTACCAGAAAAAAGGTGATTAAATATACATGTATATACAAAAATATGGTATTCGCCGGATAATAGAAATCTCACCATCGAACTGCTGTGCCAGATCATGTAGCCCAACCTTCTTCAAAGCCCCAGCTAAGATGCTTCCATCCAACCTTCCACATCGCTGCCTCCACTGCACAAGCATTTCAAATATCTGTTCACCGACGTCACGTTGGTAGTTCTCTTTTATCTTGTACAGGTCCGCCAGAGTGAAGCCTAACTCTGTGGCCAGTGGCTCCCACTCTATTCCCAATTTCTCTGCAAGCTGACGGAAACATTTCTCGCCAGCAATTTCCGACTGAAAAAAAAAATCATAAAGTTAAAGAGACCTGAAAACAAGAAAAGTGACAGATTACATAAAAGAGCGAAAAACAATCATCGCAACTGATCATTATCCGTCCGTAATGATTGACCGAAATGAAACGTGTACATGTACGTTTCCTTTTTATATTGACCAGTTGAAACTGTCAAGCATAATACTCACGGTTAGCCTATCCGTCGATATGGAGCTCCCTTCAGGCAAAGTTTCTAGGGCAAGAGCAAATAAAACAATAACTTGTATACAAAATATGAAACAACATTGTATTTTGTTATTCCGGTGAACCAATAACTAGACTTTTATTTTCCCTGACACTAATTTTGTCTAGGTCAAAACTTCACGTTTTGCCAGATTTCGGGTTAAAAAATATCCCATAAAGTTAGTCGGAGAAATGTCATTTTCACCCGATATTTTTCTATATACCTGTCACTCGAAGTTTCTTGGAAATGGGCTGGGCGATTTCAGGCGACGAATCCAGCAGACGCTTTATGGATGTCCCGTCTTTGAGGCCCTGCGCCCTTTCACGTGCAAAGAAGATCTTTAAGGAATCCTCCGGTTTTATGGAGTTTTTATGGCCGACACCTGCTAGCTCCGCCAGCGCTCCGGTCGTGTTTGGTTGTCGACAGAGAGCGCCCTCCATCTCCTCTGACAAGCCTCCATAATCACCATCCGTAGACTGTGGATCCTTGCGAACTTGAAAATTCTTTATCTTCTCCTAAAAATATAATCAGTCAACATACGTTATCAGTAAATATACACTCTAAAAGTGTTTAACTTTTGAGCTCATAAATAAACGCCTTTTGCAACAGTTTATACATAATTGTCACGCGTTTTAGGGCTCACGTTCGGTGGGTTTACAGTGTTTTGTTGCTTCTAGGTATGTCTAAGACTATCAAGAATGTATCAAATTCAGGAAAACAGATTCGATATGTTATAGAACAATGTAGCAGAGATAATTAGGATAAAAACAAAAGATCTTTAGCGAAAGGTGACAAAACCGTCTGAAATAAAATGTCTGACTTAATTCACCTTACAGGAAGGGCAGGTTTCGTGGGCTTCATCCTGGAAACAAAACAAAATAAATAAGTTTAGGATCCAAGAAGTCCAGTCCAGTAAGTTGTATCAATAAACATGATCGATAGCTATGCAAATACAAGTATGCATTGTAAAAGTTTATCTTTTACCGTAATACAAATACAACTTGTGTACAAACGGAAGATAGTTTGTCTTAAACCCTTCAAAAAAACTGATATTCCTCTCCCTAGAAAATTGCTATGGACAACAGAGAATGTTGATGTAAGTGTATACTAAATAGTCACAAAATAATGATATCTAAACCTGGGGCCAATTTCATGAAGCTGCTAATAAGCAAAACAAAATTGCTCAGCATGGTGAACATTCTTCTTTGGCAAAAACAGGGTGACCAACCAAATGTTCCGGTAAGGCATGTTGTTTGTGACTGACAGTCAGCTTATTTTTGCTTAGCATAAAAAACAAGTAGAGTTTTGGCTGGTAACCTGTTTTTTCGGAGCAAGACTTTTTGGTGCTCGGCAAATTTGTGTGCTTAGCAATTCCGTTAAATTGGGCCCTTGTTTCTCACCCTGCTATTCGAAAGATTGTTTGGACATGCATGCAAGTTAGGTAAAGTCGGGTGCCTGGTTTTTTTGGGTAAAATTAGTGATTGTAGTAAACATACTTAGTTCGTCGCGCGTGAGATCAGCCAGTATTCATTATCACATTAAATAATTAATCTAAAAGCATACTGGACAAGTCGGGATTGTTTTGAAGTGAAGAGAACGAGATAATTGACATCTCATATTCAAATTCGTGTGCGCGCATCGTTGTCAAAATATCAACGGCGCGCCGTTGTTGTTTCGAATCAAGATAATGGGCAACAGTTTCCAATTACTATTGGAAACAAGGTTGAAAATAATGGGGACGAGGTTGGGTGCTTCTGCTCATTAAACTTAATATTTACGTTTATCAGACTTCCGAATTCCTTTATGTACTGTAAAGAAAGACGTACTTATCCAACCGGCTGGTAACCGGCGGGGTACCCGCAGTTGTCCAGTGTCTGAGCATTTTAAAAAGTATGAGCCTACGTCATGAATATTTGTATGTGCAAGAGGTCATCCTGATTAACTATAGAGAGCCAGCATGGTGTACAATATAGAAACCACAACTTTGATATCAACTTTACCTGAATACATCCATTATGTCTACCAGAGAGATAAGCCGGGATTATTGGGAAGCAAAACACATGAAGTTGTCTCTTTGATTACCCTGCAACAACCCCTACTGCCAGGCAGAGTCGTGCATAACCCTCGGCGCCGGGCGGTGAGGGTGGCCTTACGAACATCGTCCAGGCACGGTACGGAGGCCTTGAGGCACCCGGTCGATGTTTTTCGCCCGGGCGGAGCCCGCCAGGTGAACGAGACGAGGCCGGACGTATCCCGTACGAGGACCCCGGACACCGTACGGTCCAGGTGGCCCCCCGAGCCTTTCCGGATCTCTTAATTTGGGGTGGCCGTTAGGCTATTGGACGGCTCCCTTACGGGTCCCGTGCGGTTAATGTGCGATAAGTTGGGTCGAAAAAAAAGTCTGCCGGCCATCAGGAAAATTATAACTGTGCGTTAAAATTTGGCGGCGGCCCGTGCGGCATGTAAGATTTCCCCGTTTTCCCGATGCGATTTTATGCAAGAAGCTCGCCGGGCGGGCGCATTTTCTACAATCGGCGTAAATGTGACTATAGACATTATGGTCGAAGCCATTTTGCCACAAGTCAATATCTCTCCAATCTGTTAAACTTACCTTTTGACAACGGTTGCACAGACGCTGCTTGTTTGACTGTTGTGTCGATCTGTTCTGTTTTGTAAAAAAATTAATAAAATAATACCTTTTTTTTCAGCACGAGGGACATATGTTTTACACTTTCAGACTTAATTGTTCATAAGCCAAAGTAGGTGTACACAATCAAGCATTATATTGCAAGTGTCATGTGGACTAAAACCCTATTGTGGTGGGATCTAAACGCTGAGAAGTTGAATTGCGAAGTAAAGTGCCTAATATAGAAAGAAGTGGGAACATAATGGGAGCATTCAAAAAGGGTTCCCCCTATGCCCGACACCTCATAAGTCCGACAACATTTCACCGCAATTAAATATTAAGGCTTACAGGCCCGACGCCCCAAAGGTCCGACGCCTCATAATTCCGAGATTATTTTGGAGTTATGAGACGTCCGACTTACGATACGGCCCCGTTCAAAAAAATCTTTAAAAATGTACACCGAATGCATGTTAACATTATAGTTTTTATCTAATTTCTCCCTCAAGTCGTACCTTTGGTGGTATAATGGTAAATCGAAAGCTGTCTCTGATGCTTGATTTGACTTCCGTTCCGGTGCCACAATGGGATATGAAACTCTCACAATAAGGATCCTCGTTCCAATTTGGGCCCTCAAGGTTGAAGGTCACCGAGTCCATTGGTGACTCCCAGATTCTTTCGACTGATATTGTCTGTTTCTATTTTATAAACAAACAAACATTGTCTTAAAGGGTTCTTCTAAAAAAAGAATAATTTTAATCCAATTGCGATACATGGTGTATAAACGTTGTGATCCTTTAACTTTAAGAACTTCAATTGATAAATTATTAACCATACAGTTTTTGTTTCTATTATTTATTCGTTAATACAATATGCGTCAAAACATAGGATAAGTGCGTCAACACAGTCACAGCGCAGTGTACTCGATAATGACGTACACAGCAACGTTTTACTTGGAGCGAGTTGGCAGTCTCGGGCGTTAGAGAATTCACGAGATTTTAACGTGAGCTCGGATGTGAACCTCGAAAAATGTAGTTTCATTCGGTTGGACGATCAAGCTGCATGCATTCCTACATTACAATGGAATCATTACATAACCCCTTTTCAACGCAGCCATATAAAAGCGTATGGCGCGAGGCAATTCCTCAGTTCAGGTTATCTAAGTTCAGCTGAGTGCAACGTGGAAGGGGAGTACAGCGCCATGGAACGGGACGATTCGCGGACCGGTGCCGACCCGCGGACCGGTGCCGACCCGCGGACCGGTGCCGACCCGCGGACCGGTGCCGACCCGCGGACCGGTGCCGACCCGCGGACCGGTGCCGACCCGCGGACCGGTGCCGACCCGCGGACCGGTGCCGACCCGCGGACCGGTGCCGACCCGCGGACCGGTGCCGACCCGCGGACCGGTGCCGACCCGCGGACCGGTGCCGACCCGCGGACCGGTGCCGACCCGCGGACCGGTGCCGACCCGCGGACCGGTGCCGACCCGCGGACCGGTGCCGACCCGCGGACCGGTGCCGACCCGCGGACCGGTGCCGACCCGCGGACCGGTGCCGACCCGCGGACCGGTGCCGACCCGCGGACCGGTGCCGACCCGCGGACCGGTGCCGACCCGCGGACCGGTGCCGACCCGCGGACCGGTGCCGACCCGCGGACCGGTGCCGACCCGCGGACCGGTGCCGACCCGCAGACCGGTGCCGACCCGCAGACCGGTGCCGACCTTGTTTTCGGCAGGTTCAAGGGATGTTTTGATGAACGTTTCAGTGGCTTGCAGGGGCGGCAAGCGGAGCGAGTGAGCTTGAGGGACGTGCAGAACCAATTCAGGGCGGGGGAGCTCAGGCGACCCGGAAGCGTGGTTCAGTTTGAGACTTTCAGCCGTCTTGAGATTCTTCTAGACGGGGTTAAGGTGGCCGTGCTGCAAGCTGGTCGTGGGGATCGGGCCATTCAGGCGGTAGTCGGGGCCGAGGAACTGATAGGGGATCGCGGGCAAGGGATTCGAGTCGCAGACGTGGGCCCTGCAGGTTGGACAGCTGTTCGGCGTCTCGAGAGGTCGTCCGGGGAGGAGCTGGCGACCGAGCGGAGAGGACGTGTTCGGGCGGCCGAGGAGGGTCCCCTAAAGGACCTGGAGAGACGCAGGGAGGCCCGGGCTGTCCGGGCGGCGACGCGGGCTCCGGATGGAGGTACTTTTGGGTCGCCTCGTTTCGGTTCTGCTGATCGTGGCTTTTTTCGAGGTGGAGTACAATAATACAATTTTCAAACTATTTCAGATCTAATAGTGATCAAAATTAGATGATGCAGTTGGCTAACAACCCACAGTTGCAAGATTGGTCTTTGTCGTGTATTTCAATAGTCACCTACGATACACCTTCTCTCCCATGCTGCTAAAATAAATTCTGAGATTCAAATTGTCTTTTGTTTCTGTTATCTTTCTTGATTGTCTATTAGGAATGAAACTGTTTTTCATGCGGATGAGCGCAGCGAAGTAGCATGAAAATGTAGTTTCATTCGGTTGGACGATCAAGCTGCATGCATTCCTACATTACAATGGAATCATTACATAACCCCTTTTCAACGCAGCCATATAAAAGCGTATGGCGCGAGGCAATTCCTCAGTTCAGGTTATCTAAGTTCAGCTTTCCCTCCCACCCCCCCTATTATGTTTTCATATTGTTTCTTGGCTTGGTTTGCTCGTTCGTGTAATTGTTTTCTGTTTACAGGCATGCACACTTTTAACTCGTGCTTCAGTTGCGGAATGCAAGGCCACTGGTCTAGATACTGCCCATACACCACAAACCCCGCAATGTTTGGCGGTAGAGTCAAGTCCAGAGCCAACACCAGCCCTTCGATTGGGTACTACAATCCCCACTCCAGATTTGCACCCTGGCGGGTTCCCGTTTATCAGCAGGCGCTACTCAGTTAGCAAAAAAGGGTGTATCGGAAGAATCCATTATTCAACAAGGTAGATGGAAAACAACCAGTGCAAAGAATAGATATGTTCAAAATGAAGTAGACAAGAGATTAGAAATATCTTCTTTGATTCTTTCTGAATGAATTATTATGTATACAATATACTACACAGTCTGATATTTATGATAGAAAACCAAAAACGTGTGTATGTACAAAAGAATATCGTGGAGATAAAGCCAGAAGGGCTGAAATGAAAGCGTTGTTTGTAGTGAAAATATAATATGGATAATCTGTAATGTTCAAAGTATCTATAATCTGTAGAAAAGAAATTATTTTCATGTAAAATGTCTAATGTTTGATTGTTTTTTAAACATTTTGGTGTGTTAGGTAACTTTTGCCGGGGAGATACCTGAAGGGCTTAAAGAGCCAAGAAGTATAACGATGTACCCATGATTGCCGGGGAGATACCCGAAGAGCCAGAAGGGCTGATCTGAAAAGATCGTTTGTATTGTTTGTGATAAATATAAATCTATAAATCATTTGTAATTGTCTATATACATTGGTTTATTTCCTTTCTGAATTTAATTTTCAGTTTCAAACATTGTTCAGATACGTTTAATAAGTACCAAGTGGTTTGTCTTTTGCACTCAGTCACCTACGATACACCTTCTCTCCCATGCTGCTAAAATAAATTCTGAGATTCAAATTGTCTTTTGTTTCTGTTATCTTTCTTGATTGTCTATTAGGAATGAAACTGTTTTTCATGCGGATGAGCGCAGCGAAGTAGCATGAAAACGGACATAAAATCTCTTCATGCGCATTAACGTTCGTGAAACTTAAAATGTCTACAAATATACTTATATACATCAAATTAAAGCCTGTGAAAAGACAAAGATAATAACGGGAAAAGCAATTAAAAACAAGCTTGTATTAAAAACATTGTAGGCCCTACGTCACTTACAATTTTGAAATATTTTAATTATAGTCCCGATCGAGTGATATTAGTATGTTCAGCCATCCTGCACTCAATGCACGCTGCCGCATTGTAGTCCCTCGACTTTTTATAATTTCACTCGGTGCCATAGGCTATACTTCGGACATGGGAAAGTGCCGAAACTATAATACTCTGATTTGCGGGTATACTACCTTGTTTTCCAGTTCCCAGCCACGCTTGATTTTCTCGATTTCAGCCTGTACGTCTCCTGATCTGCTCACTTTCAGATATCGGTAAACGTCCAACCGCTTGGAGCCAGTTTCGTTTTCCATCTCCGTTACTTTCTGAGCAGCATAAATAAAGCAAATTAAACTTTACAGGCTCATGTTCAGTATTTATTTGCTGCCTACGAATTACTCCATATTCAAATTTAACTCGGTTTTAAGTTACAAGTATGGGCCTGGATGTGTTAATGCTCAATCCCATCAGTCGGTTTTATACTGATGGAATTATTTAATACAGGCCAACCACATTTTGTTCTATTCATACAAAGTCAAAACAACAAAAAAGAAGAGTTAAAAAAAAGACACCGTCAACCTTAGTACTTTAGTAACTGCGCAATAGTCGTAGCCTTGTTGCCATTTTGTGATTGAACAATTAACGACGTTCGTTTGCTGGAGATGCGGTGTTTTCATATCTCCAGTGAGCGCGCTAGCTCAGCATGCATGCAGCAGGCTCGCACTGCGCGCTGCATGCTTTCTGATTCCACACATCATATGCGGTATCCAGAGCTACACCATATAGAAAACTAAAAAGACACCCGTACCACGCGCACCGTACCAGTCTCAAACGTCCGCTTTTCGATATACGGAACGGCACCTCGCAATCACTGTCATTGATTTATTTTTGTCATTTATTAATTTTACAGTTGATGCATTAGCCGAACGGCGTTATTTGTCCAATCACAAAATGGCAACAAGGCTACGACTATTGCGCAGTCTTTAGTACTCACACGCCATCTTGGTTCAACCAGCTATAGGTATGTACCTCACGCAAGTGTCATTATGACGCGTGCGTTCCACCTAATGGTCGATATGGAGTGATGTGTGTTGCAGAGTAATTGAGGACTATTAATATATGCACTAAAATTGCGCATGCCGTGTGATACTTCAACAAATAAAAGGTTCATGAACCAGACTTCATAGGACTCCAAATATAATCTAACACCGAAAATGCGTTAACAACTTTGTGGGCCATGTTTTACCGGTCGTTTAAACATACCGACGTGTCGAGCTCTTGACCAATACGAATGGTTATTGTCTCAGGTATTTATGAATGAATAATAATGTCAGTGTGTTTTCCTTTACCCAGTCTCTCTGCTTCCTCTTACCTATATACTTTAGCTGTGTAGAGATATAGAACAGAGAGATACTCTAATTGTGTTTTTTTCACGGTCTGTCTCTCTTTGGACCAATTTGCCCAGTAGTTATTTTTCCCCTTCTTATGATTTGGCCTTTTTTTTAAAGGGAGGATACACCATGTGCACATATTGAGAAAATCAATGACTACCAAATTACCAAGAAATATCGTAGTTATTTGAAAGTAAATAATGATTCCAGGCATCCAGCAAAATTATTGCGCTAGAAATCCTATAATTATTCCGAAAAATAAATTTTATTTTAAAAAATCAATTTAAAAAAAAAAACATTCTCGGCATCCAAAATACAATCCCCAAAATCCACCCATTCCTGATAGTTGAAGCAATTACCAATGGTGTATCCTACCGCTAAGAGAAATATCAATTCCTTTTTTCAGTTTTCCTGATTTGTTTTCTTTTTTTCTGTAGCCCTTTGCCTATAGTGGCTTTTTAGCCTTACATTTACGATATTACATTTACAAAAATACCAAAATAGTCCCGACGCTTGCATTGTGCCCCCAAAATATAGATAGAAAGTGTCAACCCTTAAAACAAAGAAACAGGGAGTTTACCTGTTTTACAACTGGTTCGTCGTTCCAGAGGTGGATCCGGAAGGGATAGTGGCTGTGCTTCTCAGACGGATCAAAGGGGCTCCCAAACACTCCTGCCTCCATTATTTTGGTGCTGGTTTCGGATGGTTCGCCAACTAAAGCTGCCCCTGTGAAATGCTTCATCAGGAGTACGACGGTCTGGTCTTTGGTAGACACCAGCATGCCGTCGTCGTCTGCATCAAGAGTCTTCCAGGATTTTGGCGAGCCTCCTTCGTCATTGCACAACTGTACGTTCAACTTCCACCCGCTCCCCTCCTGGGCAAAGTGTGGGTAAGACAGCACCACACTGTCCAGAAACTTCAGACCTGTTGGGCCGCACTGGATCATCGGCGACAGGACACAATCCGACGGACCGACCCCGTCAACTGTCGGCGCGTTGGGGTTGACGTAGATGAACACCTGCTGCAGTCGACCTTTGGGTAGTGCCCGGCGGGGGATGTACAGGTGGACTTTGTACTCGAACAAGGACAGGCTCCCACCCTCCTGGTCAAAGTAACCGATTGCAATGTACACCAACTGGAAGGTGTTCTTCCTCAGCGTCTCTTCGCTGCATCCTTTGGCAAATTGGTCGTGTTCCTCGAGGATCCTTTTCAGGAGAGTTGGCAGAGCGGACGAACTGTCTGTAATACAAATCATGATGCATGTACGTTAAGCCCGGTTCATACTCGGCGCAAAAAGCCAGTTGAACACATTTCAGCACCGGCGAAATTCGCAGCGAATGCTTTATTATGACGTCAAATTCGCAACGCATTTGCATTTGCAAATGAACCACCCTTTAAAAGTGTAATAAACCACTAAGTAAAATCACTCTGTTAGTGATTTAAGTGGCCTTCTGTTCAACATTCGCCTCGTACATTGTAAAAAAAAAGTTGACAATTGCCTCAAAAATTTGTGACATTGCATTGTAACGTAATACAGACGACATACATGGTGTCTCTAAAAAAAGTATACCCATTTTTAAATTCATATTCATAAATACCTGGGACTGTTTAGGCATTCCTATTGGTCGAGAGCCCGTCACGTGGCCGGTATTAAACGGACGATAAAGACATGGCTGGAAGTGTTTAAAACCACCTGGCAACAAAATTCCGTCCCCAGGGCTCACTTTATTTCCAACCCTGAACCGTACCTCGTCTCCAATAATAAGAGCGGGTAGTGTTGGGCGCGTACAGCTCGACACCTTGGGAACGAGATTGCCAAAGGCAGTAATAGCCTTCGGCTCGGGTAATTATCAGCACCCAGACTCCAAGCGGTATTAAACAGAGTGATTAAAACCTCTCGAACACACATTTATTTCCTTATTATTGCAAAAATACTGAATATTTCAGTGCTGATTTCTGTACATTTCATAAATGTCTTGTTTGTTCAGTCATCCATGTCTTGTTTGTTTGTTTAGTCATCCATGGCAATGACATAATTAACCTTATCACATTGGACAGAGAACATTTTACCGTTTTCACAGACATTTGGCTTTTTCTAAAAATAGTATTCAGTAGTTTTGCAATACTACAAATTTTAAAATTGGTATACTTTTTTTAGAGACACCCTGTAGAACATTCCACCATCATTCGACGCATATCAATCAGCGTATAGGTAAATATTATCCGTGGATATACGTACCTGGAGATGATTGTAAATTCACAGATTTCTCCGCTGTGATAGCAAAGCTGGTTTCCTGGAAACAAAAACGAGGAACTGCAAAATGTGGTGTTTTTTGTTCATTCTTAAACGTGCAGCAAAGAAATTGACTGGAACGGGGTTTAGACCTGTAACCTCCGAATTGCAGTTACGGTGCTCTACCAACTGAGCTCTCAAATAGGCAATATATTTGTGTTTATATGAGAGCTTTATAATGATAATATTAACAATTGTGCTGTTTTTTTTAATCGATACGTCGATGATCAAGCCACAATCGTTGGAATTATTGCAATTCCGGGGTAGCATGAATTTCAGACTCCATGAAATCCAGACTCATTGGTAGTAATGCGCATGATTAATGAGAGATAATTAGGAGCGTGATGTGTCACGTGAGAGGGTTTAACCAATAACAGGAAAATTTGTATAGGAGTCTGATGTTCATAGAACACCAGCATCTCAAAGAGATTTAATAACAAGCCCATGGTGATACTCGATTGCATGTCACTTGATAGTGGAATACCACAACTGTGTTCCAATAACTATTCCAAAAGCCAGTATTTTGCAGGCAGTAGGCCTATCTGCCATTCTAAATATTATTACTTACCCGTAAAAAGCATTGACCACGTAGGCTAATTTCAAGAGGGAAAATATTCCTTATAGTAATTATACAGGATCCATGAGTGTACTTGACATTTCGGTAAAATTGAAAAACACTGCAGTTTAAAATGGAGTTTTGTCTTGCACGACATCAAGTCAAAACAAATAATGTTGCAGCCCTGCAATAGACTTCAACAATGTAAGAGTTATATGGAACCAATGATTTTCAGACAGATTTAAACTAACGAAGAAAAATCTCATATACACTGATGACAGTATATCGATCAGATATGGCAAAACCGTAAAATATACTTATATGAACTCTGAAGTTAAACAGTAAAGGCGAATCGAATTTACACTTACCCAAGTCTGGCGTGATGAGCCATGTAAAGAAACAAAACAGAAATGTTAGACAAACATTAATTGATAAAGTTTAAAAGTGTGTATTAAGGGAATACAAACCAAGAAAATGGCACAGGATTCAACACTTTGTCTTCATCTTACGTCTCAATAAATATATTATTACAAAGTTTCAACGTTTTCTCCTGGATATTTCTTCCTTTCATCTGGACTTTTTGTTATAATTACAATGACATAATTGTATAAAAAAGTTGAATCTGTAAAATCGCCCTCCAAGAAAAACGCAAAACTCCGCCGTGTAATGAATTCACGAAAACAGACAGATTGAGTGAAGCAAGGCTTGGGGAAACAGTAATACTCAAAAGTTGTGTTGTTGTTAAAGGAAATTTGACTGGACTTGCTTTTCTTTGTAAATATCTATTTCTGGCTCAGGAGGTTAACTCCTTTCCTTTTTAAAGTTACACTTTCTTCCCTTCGCTTGCAATCGGGTGATTTATGAGAGGGAGGGCCAGCCCATTATTATCGTGAGTAAAAGGAACAAAATATCGGAAAAAGCACATTGGGTTCGTTTTCAGCCCATTCAATTTCAATGAAAGGTAATTGAAAGTAAGTCATACGTAGCTGAACCTCTATGAGTACAAACAGACTATCAAAAACAGACTTTTTTACCCCGGTAAATATGTTAGGTTTTTGTGCAGCATGAAAATGTTTGGGTTGCAACTTTAAAGCAGTTTGACAGTGAAGTAATTACCATTCGTTTGTATGCATTCTATAATCGTTTTACAGCAAGACAGGATCCATGAGTGTACTTGACATTTCGGTAAAATTGATTAACACTGTAGTTTAAAGTGGAGTTTGGTCTTGCACGACATTAAGTCAAAAGATATAATATTGCAGCCCTGCAATTGACTTGAACAATGTAAGAGTTTATATGGAACCAATGATTTTCAGGCAGATTTGAACTAATGAAGAAAAATCGTGTTTCAAAACCGTGAAATACACTTATATGAAATCCGAAGTTAAACAGTAAAGGCGAATCGAATGTACACTTACATCATCATCAAACTTGCGTGATGAGCCATGTAAAGAAACAAAACAGAAATGTGAGACAAACATTAGTTGATGAAGTTTAATAGTGTGTATTAAGGGAATACAAACCAAGCAAATGGCACAGGATTCAACACTTTGTCTTCATCGTACGTCTCAATAAATATACTATTACAAAGTTTCAACGTTTTCTTCTGGATATTTCTTTCTTTCCTTTGGACTTTTTTATAATTCCAAAGAACCTGTAAAATCGCCCTTCAAAGAAAAAACGCAAAACTCCGCCGTGTAATAAAATCACGAAAACATAAAGATTGAGTGAAGCAAGGCTTGGGGAAACAGTAATACTCAGAAGTTTTGTTGTTGAAGGGAATTTGACTGGACTTGCTTTTCTTTGTAAAGATATATTTCTGGCTCGGGAGGTTAACAAATCTTTTCTTTTTAAAGTTATACTTTCTTCCGATTGCTTGCAATGGGGTGATTTATGAATGCTTCGGTGTGATTTGTAAATTCCAAAATGTGTCTATTAGCTGGAGGTGAAATGTAACTGTTCTAGAGTATTATGGTATCTACATGTATACTTCTTGGTGGGTTAAAACAACAAGTAGTAACTTTTACATGACAAAATGTTGAACTTAAGATAAAACCTTTTGAGAGGGCTAATTGAGACCTCTTTTGTACTCGTTTGTACGTTTTCGGGTGATCGCCATAAGATTTTCACACGAGTCGGAATCGGGGACCTTGGCGGAATAGGGGACCCTATTGTCCTCTTTTGTTATACGTCCCCTATTTCAATCAAAAACAAACTCACATGAAATTACACTATAAAAAAACGCACCACGATACGATACTGTGGACATTCAGGTACAAAACATGTAGTTAACAACAGCTTGGCTAAGTACTATTTTTTTCTCGCATTCTGAAAATGTTTTCAAGCCCAAATTTGGATTCTGATCCACTCAAGTGTCCCCCTTCATTTATACACAAACATGTATAACTCTAACCCCAATTCCCTCTAAAGTTCCTTTTCAGAGATTGGGAAAGTGACTTTGGATGTGTACTGCATCCATCAGTTGACACATTGTTGTTCACAACTTCTTTCCTTTTTAAAGTTACACTGTCTTCCCTTCGCGTGCAATTGGGTGATTTATGAGAGGGAGGGCCAGCCCATTATATTATCGTGAGTAAAAGGAACAAAATATCGGGAAAAGCACATTGGGTTCGTTTTCAGCTCATTCACTTTCAGTAGAATGAAATGGAATGTAAGTCATACGTAGCTAAACTTCTATGAGTAAAAATAAACTATCAAAGACAGGGAAAAAACACTAGTTTTTAGTTAAAAACAAGGCAGCTAGTCTGGTTTCCTGACAAAATAATTGATCATGTATTGATCATAATAGTATTACATAGTTGGTTCTATATTCACTCATACCTGTATGCAACGAGAACTCAAACATGGCATGGCACAAAGTTGTGATCGTTCTGCCACTTTTCAGAGACCTTTTCCGGTAAATATGTTAGGTTTTCGTGCAGCATGGAAATGTTTCGGTTGCATCTCTAAAGTAGGTTGACAGTGAATTAATTACAATTCGTTTCTATGCACTCTATAATCGTTTTACAAGACAGGGTCCATGAGTGTACTTGACATTTATTAACACTGTAGTTTAAAGTAGAGTTTGGTCTTGCACGACATTAAGTCAAAAGCTATAATATTGCAGCCCTGCAATTGACTTAAACAATGTAAGAGTTTATATGGAACCAATGATTTTCAGGCAGAGTTAAACTAACGAAGAAATATCGCATATACATGTACACTGATGACAGTATACCGACCAGATAATATGGCAAAACCGTGAAATATACGTATATGAACTCCGAAGTTAAACAGTAAAGGCGAATCGAATGTACACTTACCGATGGCCCCGAATATAGTGGGCCCTGTAAAGAAACAAAAGAGATTTTAGAAAAAAATCCATTGATAAAGTTTAATTGTGTGTATACAGGGAATAAAACCCTAGAAAATGGCACAGGATTCAACACTTTGTCTTCATCTTACGTCTCAATGGATATATTATTACAAAGTATCAACATTTTCATCTGGATATTTTCTCCTTTCCTATGGATTAATTTTGTTTAATTCCAATGACATCATTGTAAAAAGAAGTTGAGTCCTTCAAGAAAAACGCAAAACTCCGCCGTGTAATGAAATCACGAAAACATAAAGATTGAGTGAATCAAGGCTTGGAAAACAGTAATACTCAGAAGTTTTGTTGTTTGACTGGACTTGCATTTCTGTGTAAAGATATTTTTTCTGGCTCGGGAGGTTAACTTCTTTCCTTTTTAAAGTTACACTCTCTTCCTTTCGCTGGCAATTGGGTGATTTATGAATGCTTCGGTTACAACTTAAAAGCAGGTTGACAGTGAAATATTTACAAGACACGATCCAGGGATGTACTTGGCACCCAGAGGCTCCTAACATGTATTGACGATTTTGTTATCGAAGCAATTATGTCATTTCCTAACAGGGACAAATACTTCTGAATTCAGAAATTATGTAAATGCCATAATTAGTGACAGAATATCGACCAGATTATGGCGAAACCGTGAAATAAACTTATATGAACTCCGAAGTTACAAAGTGAAGTAGAATCGAATGTACACTTACCCGTGACGACATGGGTAGGGGCTGTAAAGAAATAAAAGAGATATGAGAATAACATCATTTAATAAAGTTTAATTGTGTGATTACAGAAAAGAAATGTCAAGAAAATGACTTACGATTGAACACTTTTTATTCATCTTACGTCTTCAACTGATACATCATTAAAACAGATGAGCGAATAATTCTAGACAGAAAATTCCTAAACGCCCAGAGACATTGTGTGTAAACAGACGTATCAAGATAATCTCGATCATTTTGACCAAGTAACTGTTCTGTATATTATTATGGTATCTACATGTATACTTCTTGGAAGGTTAAAACAACAAGTAGTAACCTATACATAACGAAAGTTTTTGCACCGAGTCATATCAAGATAATCTCGAAAATTTTGACCCAGCGACATTCGTTGGATGCTGGTAGCATTTTCAGTCAGTCTATGGTTGCCTTGAATCTCAGTAAAATAACCGATAAGAAGGGAATGAGCAATAAAAGACAACGCAGACGAACACAATTATGTAGGCCCACTGTATTACAATGTATATTAGGGAGATCACAATTAAATAAATACGTATACGTACGTATCCGCGTAATACATAAGATTATTCGATTTGATAAGCCCGATGTTCTTCGACTGTTCTCATCATTAGGACTTTCGAACAACATTACGTTCACAAACGGTACAGCGGTAGGAGTTGAGGAGATTTTCACTGTATGAGACGACTAGCATACCATAACCGCCTGAAGGACATTTGACCAACATTTGGACGTCTGGTTTTATTTTGGCATGAATTTCAGACTTTATAAAATCCGGACTTATTGGTATAGTTTTGCGCATGACTAAGTGAAGATAATTAGAAGAGTGACCGGCCACGTGGGAGGGTTTAACCTGATATTCATATGACACTGGCAAAATGAACTCTCACGAGTGATAAACAAAGTGATTCAACTCCTTTTTGATGACCATAATGGAACAGGTTGTCTAATCTGAACCAACCCTGGCCAAACCATGAACAATTGACTCTTTATAACAAATCCGACTAAGATTAATGAACTACGTAGGTATGTATGCGGTAAAATAAAAAGCGATCGATACTGACGAACAATAGAGCTAAACCACAAGGTAGCCAATCTACAAGGCATCATAAATCAGTATATTTATGAAATTAAAAAAACTGATGATTTCATACTTTTGTTGGTATTCCAAGTCAAGCGTCTTAAAATGTTTTCAACATTTGAGTTAAACTTGATTTGAAACACATGCAACCACACACATGCGCTTAAGATGACAACTAAGAACGTGTCTTTTTTGTTGGTAAACTGATAGTATGCTTACGTATACACGCACATGCATATAAATCTCAACCTCTCTAATGACAGCATAATCTTACCCTGTTTTCATCCAGTGACATCTGCAAAGGAATGAAAGAGATGTGAACATTACAATAGTAAGAAAACATCTTTAAGAATATACATTGTTTTTATCTGACGATACAAATAAACTTTATTGTAACCAATAAAACGAAAGTTGGTTCTATTCACTTATACCGATATGCAAAATAAACTTTGTAAAATATTTATTTCTGGCTAGGGAGGCTAACTTCTTTCCTTTTTAAATTTACACTTTTTAAAGCAGGTTGACAGTAAAATCATTACCATTCGTTTTAATGCATTCTATAATCGTTCTACAAGACAGGATCCAGGGATGTACTTGGCACCCAGAGGCTCCTAACATGTATTGACGATTTTATATCGTAGCAACTATGCCATTTCCTGGCAGGAACACATTCTGAATTTATAAATTATATAAATGCCATAATTAGTGACAGAATATCGACCAGATTATGGCGAAACCGTGAAATAAACTTATATGAACTCCGAAGTTAAAAAGTAAAGGCGAATCGAATTTACTCTTACCGGATCAAGCTTGCGTGATGAGCCATGTAAAGAAACAAAACAGAAATGTTAGAAAAGCATTCATTGATAAAGTTTAATTGTGTGTATACAGGGAAAAAAAACCTAGAAAATGGCACCGGATTCCACAATTTGTCTTCATCTTACGTCTCAATGAATATATTATTACAAATTTTCAACGTTTTCTTCTGGATATTTTCTCCTTTCCTATGAATTAATTAATTAATTTCAATGACATAATTGTAAAAAGAAGTAATGTTGAACCTGTAAAATCCCCCCCCCCAAAAAAAAAAAAAAAAAAAAACCCAAAAAACACCAAACAAACCACCGCAAAATTCCGCCGTTTAATGAAATCACAAAAACAGAAAGATTGAGTGAAGCGAGGCTTGGGGAAACAGTAATACTCAGAAGTTTTGTTGTTGTTAAAAGGACATTTGACTGGACTTGCTTTTCTTTGTAAATATCTATTTCTGGCTCGGGACGTTAACTTCTTTCCTTTTTAAAGTTACACTCTCTTTCTTTCGCTTGCAATTGGGTGATTTATTATTGCTTCGGTTACAACTTTAAAGCAGGTTGACATCAGTGAAATAATTACAATTTGTTTGTATGCATTCTATAATCGTTTTACAAGACAGGGTCCATTATTGTACTTGACACTTCGGTAACATCTATTAACACTGTAGTTTAAAGTGGGGTTTGGTCTTGCACGACATTAAGTCAAAAGATATGATATTGCAGCCCTGCAATATTGACTTCAACACTGCAATATTGACTACAACAATGTAAGAGTTTATATGGAACCAATGATTTTCAGGCAGAGTTAAACTAACGAAGAAAAATCTCATATACACTGATGACAGTTTATCGACCAGATATAGCAAAACCGTGAAATATACTTATGAACTCTGAAGTTAAACAATGAAGGCGAATCGAATGAGCACTTACCCCTGCACCCCTGCGTGACTGATGAGCCATGTAAAGAAACAAAACAGAAATGTTAGACAAACATTAATTGATAAAGTTTAAAAGTGTGTATTAAGGGAATACAAACCAAGAAAATGGCACAGGATTCAACACTTTGTCTTCATCTTACGTCTCAATAAATATATACTATTACAAAGTTTCAACGTTTTCTTCTGGATATTTCCTCCTTTCCTCTGGATTTTTTATATAATTCCAATGATATAATTGTATAAAGAAGTTAAATCTGTGAAATCGCAATGCAAGAAAAACGCAAAACTCTGCCGTGTAATGGAATCACGAAAACAGAAAGATTGAGTGAAGCAAGTCTTGAGGGAACAGTAATACTCATTTTAAAACATTTTGTATACAATTTCACCAACATTTTGGTAAAATTGAATAACACTGTTGTTTAAAGTGGAGTTTGGTCTTGCACGACATTAAGTCAAAAGATATAATATTGCAGCCCTGCAATTGACTTCAACAATGTAAGAGTTTATATGAAACCAATGATTTTCAGGCAGAGTTAAACTAACGATGACAAATCGCATATACACGGATGACAGTATATCGACCAGATATGGCAAAAACGTGAAATATACTTGAACTCGGAAGTTAAACAGTGAAGGCGAATCGAATGTACACTTACCAATGACTCCGGATCTATTCCGCCCTGTAAAGAAACAAAAGAGATTTTAGAAAAACATTATTTGAAAATGTTTAATTGTGTGTATAACGGAAATAAATACCACAAAAATGGCACAGGATTGAACACTTTGTATTCATATTTCGTCTTCAACTGATACTTCATTAAAACAGATGAGGGAATAATTATAGACAGAAAACTCCCTAATTGCCAGAGACATTATGTGTAGCCTAGTATGAGAAAGTTTTGTGTGTACAAAAGTTCAGTGAAGTCTGTGCCATTAAATGTGCTTGATCGTGTTTAACTCTAGCGAACCTATGCAAAGCTGACAATCAATCAAATCGCAGTATAAGTACTAACTAATATCTACCGTACCACTTGGGGGCGCACTTTTTAGAGCTATTTTAATCTCTGGGTTCGGATTTGTCTTCGTCTTAGGATCAAGGGGATTTTAGCGTACTGCGAGAACTCCAGCCACATTCTGGTGCCTGTTGTGCTTTAGAAACATTCAACCAGTTGATATGAACCTATACAAAGGTCGGATATTTCTATTTCCTTCATTTCTATTTACTTCTCAGTGATTCCGAAGTCGCAGGCGAACCGAAGCCTAACACGCTAAGCAAAGGTTTAAGTACGCGTAGCAGACGACCAAATGCGCGGCGCAAGAGATCTTTGCCCGAACATTTCACTTGCATTTTAATAGTGGTTGTTCATTCATTTTATCATAACTGAACATTTTATTCTTCACTTCCATCACACAGAAACAATAACGAATAACTTCAGTTGGCCGTCAATTAAGACTACAACCCACAATCGGATCGCAGCACATCTCAACAGAGGTGGTGTTTGTCTTGTCCAAGGTTGATCCCGTTCACCACGATTTGATGCGATCTGTCGTTATAATGTCGAACATTTTGACCAAGCGACATTCGTTTGATGTTGGTGAGAGTTTCTCTCAGTCTTGGTTGCTTTGAACCTCGGTAAAATAATGTAAAATCGCCCTCCGAGAAAAACGCAAAACTCCGCTGTGTAATGAAATCACGAAAACAGAAATATTGAGTGAAGCAAGGCTTGGGAAAACAGTAATACTCATTTTTAAACATTATTTTTCGTAAAACGGCGCTCATGGTGCTTTTGCATACACAACTAAAAATATAACTGCCCGCAAGCAGAATATAGCAAATACACTATGCGAGTTCTACAATGTTGCACACTGATCTATTCAGCATGAACAAAGAAGTTTAAAGCTCAAATAGCCTCTCTAAATAAAAGGGTCTTTAGCTTTTGCTTATGCTAGGTTCCCACTGTCGTGCGGTCCGTTACGAACGCCACGACTGGCCATTCGTAGCTGATCGTGGAAGTTTCGTTTTCTTTTCTGAAATTTCACGTTTTGATGTTTTGAGTTGATGCGAGTCGATACGATCTGGTACGATTTGGTGCGCTTGGATGCGATATAGTCACGATTGGTCAATTTCAAGTGTCGCGATCTGGTCTTCCGTTCAGATACGATCAGATACGTTCCGATAGAATTGTCCCGATTGAGTCCTTGATTGGGTCCCGATCTGACACGATCAGCACAATCGGGATCCCCGATTTGGGACGATCTGGTACGTTCCGATACGTTCCGATACGATCATCATGAACTGATGCGCTCTGTTGCGATCACATATGATTGTGGTCGCGATGTCTTTCACGATCGGGATCGAGAGTGATCACGATTTGAGCCACGGTTGGATCCCGACGGGTATATATACAGCCCGACTGACCATGGACTTCATTGTTTCTTGAACTTCTACAGAGTGAAGACTACAACCCACAATCGGATCCCAGCACATCTCAAAAGAGGTGGTGTTTGTCTTGTCCAAGGTTGATCCCGTTCACCACGATTTGATGCCATCTGTCGTGCTTTGTTACGAACCATTACGATTTGATGCGATGATCATGATTAAAAATTAATCGTGTTGATTGTAGAAAATGTTTGAACCGTTCAAAAATATTCTACGATCAACACGATTGCCACGACTGACCTCAAGATCTGATAAGATCTAATAGGATCGCCACTATTACTCCACGACTGCCCCTATTCCACACAGACCACGAATCCCACGAACTGCCACGAATTAATAAATTGTAGGATTCGTAAGGATTCGTGGAATATTGAACATTTGTTGTCCAAATCGTGACGCTCTAAGATTCTGTTACGATACAGGTACGATAGAGTTACGAATATTCGTGAGATTCGGCTCGAATCGCTCAAATATTGTCAAGAATTCACTACGATTTACAAGAATAGATTACGAATACTGCATTAACGTAAGGAATCAGTTACGAATCAGTTAAGAATATGCCGAATGCATCTACGAATCAGGTACGATTAAAATTGAATTCGTGACTATTCTTGACAATTCGTGGGATTTTCCCTCAAGATAGGTATAAAAAGGCCCTCATCCCTGCTTGGGCATCAGTTCCAAAATGGATGTTCAACGTACCTGCTTCGGTGTGTATTCGTGGGATTCGTGACATATTCGTAGCCGATTCGTGGTCAAGCCACGAATTCACGAATCCCCGAATGAGTTAAGATGAATGAACGTGCGTATACACACACACACATTTATTTTCATGTTGATATACAATGCAAGTTGACAATTGATAATCTATGGAGTAAACAATATTATTCATAAAGTTATCTAATTGTAATAGTTAAATCAGTAATATAGTATAACAATTACTATACAGAGCATTACGAACATGTAGGAAGAGCGAAGCAAGCTTTTATGTTCTCCCTATAAGACAAATTACACAAAACTTTATACCCACATAGAGGCACAAATTACACAAAATTTTCTACCCACATAGAGGCAGTGATATTACGAGACCAAATATTATGAGACCAGATTATACATGTATGTAGGATGATACATCAATAATTATTAGTGACAAGTGTTTACGGACAAGGGACAACAATACAGAAATGTACTTGAATGGTATATGATAAGAATTTGTTTTTTTATTAAAATAAACAAGTTGTTACTCTGAACTAATTTTAAAAAACAACGACTAGTATTGACTTAGAACATTATCTTTAAACTCCTTTGCAAACACTTTCAAACTGGTGGTGTTTTTAAGTTTTCTGTCTAATTTATTCCAAAGGAGAACACCCCGAGTTTTTAAGCTTTGTTTTGCAAGCGATGTTCTGCGGTAATGTATATAAAGATCACCTTTTGATGCACCACGAGTACTGTATGAGTGAACAGATGAAGACATTGTGAATATGTTGTTGAAGTTTGGAGGCAGCATTCGATGGTTGTACTTAAACATAAATTTACCCAAGTTAAGATTGTATAAATCTTTAAACTTAAGTACTCTCAGTTTTGAAAACAAAGGAGAGGTATGTGCCAAATAATCGGCCTTTGTAATTATTCTAACTGCTCTCTTCTGTAAAAGAAAGAGTTTCTGACACTGAGTGCTTGAGCTGCCCCATAATAGGATTCCGTAGTTAAGATATGATAGAATAAGGGAATTATAAATTATTAAAAGAATATCGGAGGGCAAAAAGAACTTCAACCTATTCATAACGCCAATATTTTTGGATATTTTGTTGGACAAAGTTTCTATCTGCTTGTTCCACATTAGGTTTTCATCAATATATATTCCAAGAAATTTGGTATTTTTAACTTGATTAATGGTTTCACCATTTATAATGACAGATTTTCTGCATACATATTTATTTTGTCTACAACTAAATATAATATAATTTGTTTTTGATAAGTTGACTGAAAGTTTATTACATAAAAGCCATTTATTTACTTTAACAAGTTCTTGGTTTATCGTCTCTACAGCAACATTAGCGTCATGGTGGTTATGAAGTAAATTGGTGTCGTCAGCAAAAAGGCAGAATGAAATTATATTACTTGACTTGCAGATGTCGTTCATGTAAATGATAAACAACAGTGGCCCTAGAACAGATCCCTGAGGAACTCCGCGTGTTATTACATCTTGCATTGAACTCGTATTGTTGTAGGCCTATGTTACAAATTGCATTTTATTTGATAAATAGCTTCGAAACCACTGTAATGTTACACCACGAACACCAATGTAAGCTAACTTATGGATTAAAATATTATGATTGACAGTATCAAATGCTTTTGACAAGTCTAAAAATACGCCAATGGATACTTGTTTATTTTCTATAGCATTGATAATTTGATTTACTACACTTATTATTGCTAATTCAGTAGATCGTTTACTTCTGAAACCATATTGTGAACTTGATAGTAATCCATATTTTTCGATAAAGCATAATAATCGACTATGAATCAGCTTTTCAAAGACTTTAGAAAACACAGGTAGAATGGAGATTGGTCTATAATTGCTAATATCGTGTTGATTACCTTTTTTATATACTGGTACCACCTTACCTATTTTCAGTCTGTTTGGGAAAACCCCTGTCGTAATAGATGTATTAAAAATTAAGGCTAATGGTTTGACTAAAGCACTATTTGCCTCTTTAGTAATAATAGATGATATACCATCCCATCCTGGCGCTTTATCAGAGGCAAGATTACAGATAATTGAAGATATTTCATCTTCAGTAATTGGATTTAGGAATAGAGAATGTGGGCATCTGTCATCAAGAAACGATTCAAAGCATTAATCACACGTCTGAAGTTCACTTGCAATCTTATTACCAACATTAACAAAATAATTATTAAAAGTATTCGAAATATCAAGATCGTTGTCTATTTTGTTACCATCTTTAACAAAATAAGTTGGAACCGATTTGTTTTTAGATTTACATAATAATGAATTAATTAGTTTCCAAGTATTTTTGTGGTTACTTTTTTCTTTATTAAACTGAGTTTCTAAGTACTTCTTTTTTGCACTTCGTATTACTTTAGTAAGCATGTTTTTATATTGTACATAAGTCATTTTGTTTTCTGCTGTGGGTCTTTTGAGATAGTTTTTATACTTGTAATTCTTTTGCCTGATAGAATTAAAAATTCCCTTATTTATCCATGGTGATTAATTTTTGTTTAAAGTAGTTTTATTATGACTTAGAGGAAAATCCCTTTCATAGAAGTTTAGAAATATGTCTAAGAACATATTATAGCTAGTATCAACATTATCTGAGCTCAGCACATGATCCCAGTCAGTACCGTTAAGGTCCCGAATAAAACGTTGGATGTTAGCTATATTGAAGTCTCGTTTTGGTTTGTTTATTTGGTTTGTACCTTTTTCTTTACATTGATCAATCGTCATAAACACTGGTAAGTGGTCACTTATATCAGTGAGTAATATTCCTGATTTATGACTAAGCATGTCATTGGTGAAGATGTTATCTATTAGCGTTGCGCTTTCCCTTGTGATTCTTGTGGGTTTATTAATTAAAGGATAAAAGGGATGTGAAGATAGGATTTCAATAACAGTTTGAACATTACTATCTGTGTCATAGTGAAGTAGATTCATATTAAAGTCTCCCATTAAATAACATTTTTTATTAATATTACTTGTTTTGTTACGTATGTCATCAAAGGCATCTAAAAACTGGGTATATGAAGTATTAGGGGGTCTATATATTACCCCCACTATAAATGAGCTGCCATTGGTGCTTTCGATTTCAATGAAACTTGATTCTATTTCTGTCGAGTTAATACATAAATCTACTCGAGTTTTATAAGTACAATTATCTCTTATGTATAATGCGACCCCACCGCCTCGCTTATTTTGTCTACAAGAGCCTTCTAATACATAGCCTGGAATTTTTATTAAAGTATCGTCAAGATCTTTTAGCCAAGTTTCTGATATTCCGATGATGGAGAAGTTGGTTTTTAAGAGAGATAGATAATATCTCAATTGATCAATATTTTTGGCGAGACTCCTTGCGTTAACATGTAGTAATTTGAAGTCCTTATTAGTGACAAATTTATGAACGAATTGATCTTGATCATAATACTCGCAGGATATATTGGGAAGGTTTAGGTTGTCATCTGGATCTATATCCGTAGTGTGTATCATTTAGTACAAGATATAATACATATATATATATTTGGTCTGGTCTCAACAACAAAAGACACACATAAAACATATGGACACTGTTACTAATATAAGTAGAGTTAAATAAAAAACAATAAAGGACGGACATTGATTAAGAATACCAAATCATGTTTGCCCTTTTACACCAGGAGTTAAGGATAGCAAAATGTTATATTTCATAAATGAACAACATAGCTAACAAATTACAGTTGCAGCAAATTAAAATTGTGAGTGGAAAAGGATATGGCAAATAAGGGTATATGGCGAATTACATTTTGTTAAGCTGGGTGGCCGTTGTGATAGGTACCTTGCGCTTGTTGGGTAGCAGGCAGATGATACGGCCGTCGGATGTCCACGCACTTTCAACTTTGGGGTGATTTTGAGCTGCCTTGAGCAAGGTTAGGCGAGTTAGTGTGAGGCTCTCAGTGATGACTATGCCGGTTCCCTTGAGAAGTCGTTTTTGGCTGAAGGCACTGTGTCGTTTTCTATAGCTGACAAACTCTACAATCATTGGTCGCGGACGTTGTTCTCGTCTCTCATTGCCTTCCCTAGCTTTCCCCATTCGATGTGCCCGATCGATGTCCTTTACAGCTATGTTAAGATTTGGGATGATTCCGTTCAACCGTGATATCACGTTCAGTTCCATTCCTGCTATGTCATGTGTTTCGTGTAGTCCATGAATTTCTATGCAGTTGCGACGGCTATATTGTTCTAATTCGTCGATTTTGCTATTGAGGTCTCGATTAGTGTTCTTAATTGCGGCGCATTCATTCTCCAGAGACGAGATTTTGTTATCCGATGTGACGGTGTCCATTTTAATGGATTTGTATAGTTCTTGTTTGACGTCAGAATCCAGGATTGTAGCTACCTCGGAGATCAGAATGTCGGAATGGCTAGTTTGTCAATAATCTTGTTGATATGCTCGGTGGTAGACAATAACTTGGTAACGAGTACCTCTGCCACTGCTGTGATGATAGGTTTCAGAATAGCCGGGTCAGATAGAATTACCCCAGCGAGAATACCTACGAATGCCTACGAATCTATTACGATTCAGGTACGATGCCTAAGAGCACTACGAATTTGTTACGAATTAACTACGATTTATTTTTAATCGGGAGTTCGTGGCCAACATTTTGAACGGCTCAAAACTTTTGCCACAAATTCCAGATCGCTCAAGAATTGAAAGAACTGACTACGGATAAATACGAATCAGTTAAGAACTTCACGAACTGATTACGATTCAACTACGAATCCTAAAATGTATCAATTCGTGGCGGTTCGTGGGATTCGTGGGATTCGTGGTCTGTGTGGAATAGGAGACCACGATTTCAATCGTGGCGCGAATCGTGATAATGGGAACCTAGCATTAAATATCTGTTAATACTTGAGGATTTCGTAGTCTCGGGCAAGCTGTTGTATAATTTCGGTGCTCCGGTCACCCCAGTGGTTGTTGGTACGAATCACCTTGATAAGCAACTGTTGCGAGGAACGAAGACAACTTTGACTGGGAGTATAGATCTCGATAGCATCAGATAAATACACTGGAGCCATTCCATTCAGTATTTTGTAAATGAAAAGACAGTGTTTGTATTTGATTCTTTGTCACACATGTAGCTAGTGCAACCCCAGTTATACCCTATATTTTGCCCAATATTTGGACGTCTGGTTTTCAATGAATTTTAGACTTTATAAAATCCGGACTCATTGGTATAGTAATGCGCATGACTAAGTGAAGATAATTAGGAGAGTGGCCGGTCATGTGAGAGGGTAATTACCCCTCAGAGGCACCCACCCAAACAAAGCCCCATCGTTGCACTTTGGTGCTCACGCGAGAGGCATATGTGTAATAAGTAAAGAACTGTTGTTTTTTAGCTGTTTCGGTTTTTCACCGAAACAGCTTTTGTTTTCGTTAAAGTTTTTTTAGCTGTTTCGGCCTTTCAGCCGAAACAGCTTTTGTTTTCGTTAAAGTTTTTTTTTTTTAGCTGTTTCGGTTTTTCACCGAAACAGCTTTTGTTTTCGTTAAAGTTTTTTTTTTTTTTTTTTTTTTTTTTTTTTCCACTTTTAGTGTTTTTACCCATAGGATTTACACACGTTTGTTCTGCCAATACACTTTGGCACTTTGGTAAATCCAATCGACTTGAGACTTGGTATACACTTAGACCTCCACCCACAGATGGTCCTAGAAGAAATTTGGCTCGATTGCGTCATTCAAGGTCACGTGACGTCACGTTAAAGGTTTAATTTTCCCCATAGGTTTTGTACACGTTTTTCTTCAGACTATTGACTTTGGCACTTCGGTAAATCCGACCGACTTGAAACTTGGTATACACTTAGAACACCACCCCCAGATGTTTCTGAAAGACATTCGGCACGATTGCGTCATTCAAGGTCACGTGACGTCACGTTAAAGGTTCACATTTTTCTCCCATTGGTTTTGTACACGTTTTTATTTAGACTATTGACTTTGGCACTTCGGTAAATCCGACCGACTTGAGACTTGGCATACACTTAGAACACCACCCACAAATGATATTGGAAGAAATTCGGCACGATTGCGTCTTTCAAGGTCACGTGACGTCACGTTAAATGTGAAAATTATTCCCCCATAGGTTTTGTACACGTTTTTCTTCAGAATATTAACTTTGAAATTTTCGTAAATTTTATCGACTTCAGACTCAGCACACACCTCAACCACCATCCCCAGGAGGGCCAAGGGAAAAATCGTCACGATGACGTCATCGTGGGTCATGTGACGTCACATTAAAGGTGCAGTTGTTAGGCCCCTCTATCTCTGGAAGTACAGGCCCGATTGGGGTCAAACTTGGTATGCAAGTATTCCAGGATGTGTTATAGACGAACATCAGGGTGACGTCATGATGACATCATCGTGGGTCATGTGACGTCACATTAAAGGTGTAGTTTTTAAGACCCTCTATCTCTGGAAGTACAAGTCCAATTAGGGTCAAACTTGGTATTCAGGTATTCCGGGATGTGTTATAGACGAAAATTAAGATGACATTGTGATGATATCATCGGGTGTCATGTGACGTCACATTAAAGGTTCACATTTTTCTCCCATTGGTTTTGTACACGTTTTTCTTTAGACCGTTGACTTTGACACTTTAGTAAATCCGATCGACTTGAGACTTGGCACACACTGAGACCACCATCCACAGACGGCCCTAGAAGAAATTCGACACGATTACGTCATTCAAGGTCACGGGGCGTCACGTTAAAGTTTCTATTTTTTTCCGTTAGGTTTTGTACACGTTTTTCTTTAGACTATTACCTTTGACACTTTAGTAAATCTGATCGACTTGAGACTTGGCACACACAAAAAACGACCACACACACATTAAAAGTAATTTTAGACACTCGAAACAGCTCTGTGTTTGTCCACAAACACATGTCTAGTCTTTTTTTAGCTGTTTCGGTTTTTCACCGAAACAGCTTTTGTTTTCGTTAAAGTTTTTTTTTTTTTTTTTTTTTTTTTTTTTCCACTTTCAGACTTTTCCCCATAGGATTTGTACACGTTTTTTCAGCCAATACACTTTGACACTTTGGTAAATCCGATCGACTTGAGACTTGGCATACATTTAGACAACCACCCAAGGACGGTCCTAGAAGAAATTAGTCGCGATTACGTAATTCAAGGTCACGTGACGTCATGTTAAAGGTAAAATTTTCCCCATAGGTTTTGTACACGTTTTTCTTCAGACTATTGACTTTGGCACTTTGGTAAATCCGACCGACTTGAAACTTGGCATACACTTAGAACCCCTCTCCCAGATGTCCCTGAAAGAAATGCGGCACGACTGCGTCTTTCAAGGTCACGTGACGTGACGTTAAAGGTGTACATATTTTCCCCATAAGGTTTGTACACGTTTTTCTTCAGACTATTAATTTTGACACTTTCGTAAATTTGATCGATTTGAGACTCAGCACACACCTCGACCATCATCTCCAGGAGGGCCAAGGGGAAAATCGTCATGATGACGTCATCGGGGGTCATGGGACGTCATATTAAAGGTTCAGTTTTTGGGACCCTCTATCTCTGGAAGTACAGGTCCGATTGGGGTCAAACTTGGTATGCAAGTATTCCAGGGTGTGTTATAGACGAAAAATAAAATGACATCATGATGATGTCATCGTGGGTCATGTGACGTCACATTAAAGGTTCAGTTTTTAAGACCCTCTATCTTTAGAAGTACATGTCCGATTGGGGTCAAACTTGGTATGCAAGTATTCCAGGATGTGTTACAGACGAAAATTAAGATGACATCATGATGACATCATCGGGTATCATGTGACGTCACATTAAAGGTTTAATTTTTCCCATAGGATTGTACACGTTTTTTCAACTAATATATCTTTGGCACTTGTGTAAATCCAATCGACTTCAGACTTGGCACACACAGACCAACACACGCAAGTGGGTAAATGCCGTCAATAGGGGACGGGGCATTGTCCGACCGTCTTCCCTATTTTGTTTGTACACTAACGTTTTCGGATGATCGCCATAGGATTTGCACACGAGTCTGAATCGGGGACCTTTGCGGAATAGGGGACCTTTGCGGAATAGGGGACCCCATTGTTCCCTTTGTCATACGTCCCCTATTTCAATCAAAAACAAACTCACACACATATTGAAAGTAACGTTAGACCGTCGAAACAGCTCGGTGTTTGTCCACAAACACATGTCTAGTTTTTTTTTATTATTTGTCATTTTTCCCCATAGGATTTGTACACGTTTTTTCTGGCATAGCACTTTGACACTTTGGTAAATCCGATCGACTTGAGACTTGGCATACATTTAGACAACCACCCAAGGACGGTCCTAGAAGAAATTCGTCGCGATTACGTCATTCAAGGTCACGTGACGTCATGTTAAAGGTAAAAATTTTCCCATAGGTTTTGTACACGTTTTTCTTCAGACTATTGACTTTGACACTTTGGTAAATCCGACCGACTTGAAACTTAGCATACAGTTAGAACACCACCCACATATGGTCCTTGAAGAAATTCGGCACGATTGCGTCATTCAAGGTCACGTGACGTGACGTTAAAAGTGCAATTTTTTCACCCATAGGGTTTGTACACGTTTTTCTTCAGACTATTGACTTTGACACTTTCGTAAATCCGATCGACTTGAGACTTGGCATACACTTAGACCAGCATCCCTAGGAGGGCAAGGAGAAAAATCGTCACGATGACGTCATCGTGGGTCATGTGACGTCATATTAAAGGTGCAGTGTTTAAGACCCTCTGTCTCCGTAAGTACAGGTTCGATTGGGGTCGAACTTAGTATACAGGTATTCCGGGACGTGTTATAGACGAAAATAAAGGTGACGCCATGATGACGTCATCAGGTGTCATGTGACGTTAAATTAAAGGTGTAGTTTCCCCAATAGGATTTGTACACGTTTTTTTAAACCAATATATATTTGGCACTTTGGTAAATCCGATCGACTTCAGACTTGGTACACACATAGACCACCACCCACATTATTCAAAGTCATTTCAGACACGCGAAACAGCTCTGTGTTTGTCCACAAACACATTTCTAGTTTTTTAGCTGTTTCGGTTTTTCACCGAAACAGCTTTTGTTTTCGTTAAAGTTTTTTTTTTTTTTTTTTTTTTTTTTTTTTTAGCTGTTTCGGCACTTCAGCCGAAACAGCTATTGTATTCGTTTTTTTTTTTTTTAGCTGTTTCGGTTTTTCACCGAAACAGCTTTTGTTTTCGTTAAAGTTTTTTTTTTTCTTTTTTTTTTAGCTGTTTCGGCCTTTCAGCCGAAACAGCTTTTGTTTTCGTTAAAGTTTTTTTTTTTCTTTTTTTTTTTTTTTTTCTTTTTTTTTTTTTTATTTGTCATTTTTTCCCATAGGATTTGTACACGTTTTTTCTGCCAATACACTTTGACACTTTGGTAAATCCGATCGACCTGAAACTTGGCATACACTTAGACAACCACCCAAGGACGGTCCTAGAAGAAATTCGTCGCGATTCCGTAATTCAAGGTCACGTGACGTCATGTTAAAGGTACAATTTTCCCCATAGGTTTTGTACACGTTTTTCTTCAAACTGTTGACTTTGACACTTTAATGGTTCCGTTCGACTTAAGACTTAGCATACACCCAGAACACCACCCACAGATGGTCCTGGACGAAATTCGGCACGATTTGCGTTATTCAAGGTCACGTGACGTGACGTTAAAGGTGTACATTTATTTCCCATAGGGTTTGTACACGTTTTTCTTTAGACTATTGACTTTGACACTTTCGTAAATTTGATCGACTTCAAACTTAGCGCATACCTCGACCACCATCCCCAGGAGGGCCAAGGGAAAAATCGTAATAATGACGTCATCGTGGGTCATGTGACGTCACATTAAAGGTTCAGTTTTAAGGACCCTCTATCTCTAGAAGTACATGTCCGATTGGGGTCAAACTTGGTATGCAAGTATTCCAGGATGTGTTACAGACGAAAATTAAGATGACATCATGATGACATCATCGGGTATCATGTGACGTCACATTAAAGGTTCAATTTCCCCATAGGATTTGTACACGTTTTTTTCAACCAATTTATCTTTGGCACTAAATTCGATCGACTTTAGACTTGGCACACACTTAGACCACCACACAAATATTGAAAGGCATTTTAGACATGCGAAACAGCTCTGTGTTTGTCCACAAACACATTTCTAGTTTTTTCTTTTTTTTCTTCAGACTTTTACCCATAGGATTTGTACACGTTTTTTCTGGCATAGCACTTTGACACTTTTGTAAATCCGATCGACTTGAGACTTGGCATACATTTAGACAACCACCCAAGGACGGTCCTAGAAGAAATTCGTAGCGATTACGTCATTCAAGGTCACGTGACGTCATGTTAAAGGTAAATTTTTCCCATAGGTTTTGTACACGGTTTTTTTCAGACTATTGACTTTGACACTTTGGTAAATCCGACCGACTTGAAACTTGGCATACACTTAGAACACCAGCCCCAGATGTTTCTGAAATAAATTCGGCACGATTGCGTCATTCAAGGTCACGTGACGTGAAGTTAAAGGTGCAGTTTTTTTCCCCATAGGGTTTGTACACGTTTTTCTTTAGACTATTGACTTTGACACTTTCGTGAATTTGATCGACTTCAGACTTAGCACATAACTCGACCACCATCACCAGGAGGGCCAAGGGAAAAATCGTAATAATGACGTCATCGTGGGTCATGTGACGTCACATTAAAGGTTCAGTTTTAAGGACCCTCTATCTCTAGAAGTACATGTCCGATTGGGGTCAAACTTGGTATGCAAGTATTCCAGGATGTGTTACAGACGAAAATTAAGATGACATCATGATGACATCATCGGGTATCATGTGACGTCACATTAAAGGTTCAATTTTCCCCATAGGATTTGTACACGTTTTTTTCAACTAATTTATCTTTTGCACTTGTGTAAATCCAATCGACTTCAGACTTGGCACACATATAGACCACCACACATACATATTGAAAGTAACGTTAGACAATCGAAACAGCTCTGTGTTTGTCCACAAACACATGTCTAGTTAGCTGTTTCGGCATTTCAGCCGAAACAGCTTTTGTTTTCGTTAAAGTTTTTTTTTTTCTTTTTTTAGCTGTTTCGGCAATTCAGCCGAAACAGCTATTGTATTCCTTCTGATTTTTTTTTTTCTTTTTTTTTTTTTTTCAGACTATTCTCCATAGAGTTTGTGCACGTTTTTCTTCTGGCATGGCACTTTGGCACTTTGGTAAATCCGATCGACTTGAGACTTGGCACACAGTTGACCCATCACCCAAGGATGGTCCTAGAACAAATTCCTCGCGATTACGTCATTCGGTGTCACGTGACGTCACGTTAAAGGTGCATTTTTTCCCCATAGGATTTGTACACGTTTTTCTTCAGAATATTGAATTTGACACTTCGGTAAATCCGATGGACTTCAGACTTAGGACACACCTCGACCACCATCTCCAGGGGGGCCAGAAGAAAAATCGTCATGATGACGTCATCGTGGGTCATTTGACGTCACATTAAAGGTGCAGTTTATAAGACCCTCTATCTCTGGAAGTACAGGCCCGATTGGGGACAAACTTGATATGCAAGTATCCCGGGATGTGTTATAGACGAAAATTAAGATGACATCACGATGACGTCATCGGGTGTCATGTGACGTCACATTAAAGGCGCAGTTTTTCCTATAGGTTTTGTACACGTTTTTCGTCAGACTATTGAATTTGACACTTTGGTAAATCCAATCGACTCGAGAATTAGTGCAAACCTCGACCACAATCTCTAGGAGGGCCACAAGGATAATCGTCATGATGAAGTCATCGTGGGTCATGTGACGTCACTTTAAAGGTGTAGTTTTTAAGACCCTCTATCTCTGGAAGTAAAGGTCTGATTAGGGTCAAACTTGGTATGCAAGTATTCCAGGATGTGTTATAGACGAAAATTAAGATGACGCCATGACGACGTCATCGTGGGCCATGTGACGTCACATTAAAGGTGACGTCACATTAAAGGTGCAGTTTTACCCATAGGATTTGAACACGTTTTGTTCAACTAATATATCTTTGACACTTTGGTACATCCGATCGACTTCAGACTTAGCACACACCTCGACCACCATACCCATGAGGGCCAAGGGGAAAATCGTTATGATGACGTCATCGTGGGTCATGTGACGTCACATTAAAATGGCAGATTTTAGGACCCTCTATCTCTGGAAGTAAAAGTTTGATTGGGGTCAAACTTGGTATGCAAGTATTCCAGAATGTGTTATAGACGAACATTAAGATGACATCATGATGACATTCCCAGGTGTCATGTGACGTCACATTAAAGGTGTAGCTTTCCCAATAGGATTTGTACACGTATTTTTCAACCAATTAACTTGGGTAAATCCGATCGATTTCAAACTCGGCACACACATAATAAAGGTCATCTTAGACACCCGAAACAGCTCTGTGTTTGTCCACAAACACATTTCTAGTTTGTTTGTTTTTTTTTTTTTTTTTTTCCTCTTTCAGACTTTTTCTCATAGGATTTGTACACGTTTGTTCTGGCATAGCACTTTGACACTTTGGTAAATCCGATCGACTTGAAACTTGGCATATATTTAGACAACCACCCAAGGACGGTCCTAGAAGAAATTCGTCGCGATTACGTCATTCAAGGTCACGTGACGTCATGTTAAAGGTAAAATTTTCCCCATAGGTTTTGTACACGTTTTTCTTCAGATTATTGACTTTGACACTTTGGTAAATCCGACCGACTTGAAACTTGGCATACACTTAGAACACCAGCCCCAGATATTTCTGAAAGAAATTCGGCGCGATCGCGTCATTCAAGATCACGTGACGTGACGTTAAAGGTGCACTTTTTTTCCCCATAGGGTTTGTACACGTTTTTCTTCAGACTATTGACTTTGACACTTTCGTAAATTTGATCGACTTCAGACTTAGCGCATACCTCGACCACCATCCCCAGGAGGGCCAAGGGAAAAATCGTAATAATGACGTCATCGTGGGTCATGTGACGTCACATTAAAGGTTCAGTTTTAAGGACCCTCTATCTCTAGAAGTACATGTACGATTGGGGTCAAACTTGGTATGCAAGTATTCCAGGATGTGTTACAGACGAAAATTAAGATGACATCATGATGACATCATCGGGTATCATGTGACGTCACATTAAAGGTTTAATTTTCCCCATAGGATTTGTACACGTTTTTTTCAACCAATTTATCTTTGGCACTAAATTCGATCGACTTTAGACTTGGCACACACTTAGACCACCACACAAATATTGAAAGGCATTTTAGACATGCGAAACAGCTCTGTGTTTGTCCACAAACACATTTCTAGTTTTTTCTTTTTTTTCTTCAGACTTTTTTCCATAGGATTTGTACACGTTTTTTCTGGCATAGCACTTTGACACTTTTGTAAATCCGATCGACTTGAGACTTGGCATACATTTAGACAACCACCCAAGGACGGTCCTAGAAGAAATTCGTAGCGATTACGTCATTCAAGGTCACGTGACGTCATGTTAAAGGTAAATTTTTCCCATAGGTTTTGTACACGGTTTTTTTCAGACTATTGACTTTGACACTTTGGTAAATCCGACCGACTTGAAACTTGGCATACACTTAGAACACCAGCCCCAGATGTTTCTGAAATACATTCGGCACGATTGCGTCATTCAAGGTCACGTGAAGTGAAGTTAAAGGTGCAGTTTTTTCCCCATAGGGTTTGTACACGTTTTTCTTTAGACTATTGACTTTGACACTTTCGTGAATTTGATCGACTTCAGACTTAGCACATAACTCGACCACCATCACCAGGAGGGCCAAGGGAAAAATCGTAATAATGACGTCATCGTGGGTCATGTGACGTCACATTAAAGGTTCAGTTTTAAGGACCCTCTATCTCTAGAAGTACATGTCCGATTGGGGTCAAACTTGGTATGCAAGTATTCCAGGATGTGTTACAGACGAAAATTAAGATGACATCATGATGACATCATCGGGTATCATGTGACGTCACATTAAAGGTTCAATTTTCCTCATAGGATTTGTACACGTTTTTTTCAACTAATTTATCTTTTGCACTTGTGTAAATCCAATCGACTTCAGACTTGGCACACATATAGACCACCACACATACATATTGAAAGTAACGTTAGACAATCGAAACAGCTCTGTGTTTGTCCACAAACACATGTCTAGTTTTTTTTGTTTTTTTTTCTCCTTCAGACTCTTCTCCATAGGGTTTGTACACGTTTTTTGTTCGGACAATACACTTTGGCACTTTGGTAAATCCGATCGACTTGAAACTTGGCATACACTCAGACCACCACCCACAGATGATCCTAGAAGAAATTCGTCACGATTACGTCATTCGTGGTCACGTGACGTCACGTTAAAGGTTCAGTTTTTCCCCATAGGGTTTGTACACGTTTTTCTTCAGACTATTGACTTTAATACTTTGGTAAATGCGATTGACTTGAAACTTAGCACACACCTCGACCACCACCCCCAGGAGGTCCAAGAGAAAAATCGTCATGATGACGTCATCGTGGGTCATGTGACGTCAAATTAAAGGTGCAGTTGTTGGGACCCTCTATCTCTGGAAGTACATGTCCGATTGCGGACAAACTTGATATGCAAGTATCCTGAGATGTGTTATAGACTAAAATTAAGATGACATCACGATGACGTCATCGGGTGTCATGTGACGTCACATTAAAGGCGCAGTTTTCCCTATAGGTTTTGTACACGTTTTCCCTCAGACTATTGATTTTTACACTTTGGTAAATCCCATCGACTCGAGACTTAGTACACACCTCGACCACCATCCCTAGGAGGGCCACAAGGGAAATCGTCATGATGACGTCATTGTGGGTCATGTGACGTCACTTTAAAGGTGTAGTATTTAATACCCTCTATCTCTGGAAGTAAAGGTCTGATTGGGGTCAATCTTGGTATACAAGTATTCCAGGATGTGTTATAGACGAAAATTAAGATGACGTCATGATGACGTCATCGAGGGTCATGTGACGTCACATTTAAGGTTTAGTTTTTAAGAACCTCTATCTCTGGAAGTACAAGTTCGATTGGGGTCAAACTTGGCATGCAAGTATTCAAGTGTGTGTTATAGACGCAAATTAAAATAACATCCCGATGACGTCATCGTTGGTCATGTGACGTCTCATTAAAGGTTGAATGTTCCCCATTGGTTTTGTACATGTTTTTATTTAGACTATTGAATTTGACACTTTGGTCAATCCGATCAACTCGGGACTTAGTACACACCTCGACCACCATCCCCAGGAGGGCCAAGTGGAACATCGTCAAGATGACGTCATTGTTGGACATGTGACGTCACATTAAAGGTGTAGTTTTTAGGACCCACAATTTCTGGCAGTACAGGCCCGATTGGGGTCAAACTTGGTACATGCGAGTATTTTCAGACTTGGCACTCTCCTAGACCACCACTCACAGATAGTCCTAAAAGAAATTCGGCACGATGACGTTATTGAGTGTCATGTGACGTCACGTTATGTTTTTCCCTATAGGGTTTTTAAACGTTTTTCTTCAGACAATAGATTTGTACACTTTGGTAATTTCGATTGACTTGAGACTTGGCACGCAGTTAGTCCACCACCCACAAATAGCCCAAAGAATTTGGCCAACCTACAAATTGAGGGGTCAGCCCGATGTTCCTAGTGTCTATGTGTTGATATTTTACAATAATTAAATTGCGTTTTTTGCTAATATAGGCCCCTATATTTGGCACTTGTGTAAATCCAATCGACTTCAGACTTGGCACACACATAGACCACACACACACATATATATTGAAAGTAACGTTATACAATCGAAACAGCTCTGTGTTTGTCCACAAACACATGTCTAGTTTTTTTGGGTTTTTTTCCACTTTCAGTGTTTTTACCCATAGGATTTACACACGTTTGTTCTGCCAATACACTTTGGCACTTTGGTAAATCCAATCGACTTGAGACTTGGTATACACTTAGACCTCCACCCACAGATGGTCCTAGAAGAAATTTGGCTCGATTGCGTCATTCAAGGTCACGTGACGTCACGTTAAAGGTTTAATTTTCCCCATAGGGTTTGTACACGTTTTTCTTTAGACTATTGACTTTGGCACTTCGGTAAATCCGACCGACTTGAAACTTGGCATACACTTAGAACACCACCCCCAGATTTTTCTGAAAGAAATTCGGCACGATTGCGTCATTCAAGGTCACGTGACGTCACATTAAAGGTTCACATTTTACTCCCATTGGTTTTGTACACGTTTTTCTTTAGACTATTGACTTTGATACTTTAGTAAATCCGATCGACTTGAGACTTGGCACACACTTAGACCACCATCAACAGACGGCCCTAGAAGAAATTCGGCACGATTACGTCATTCAAGGTCACGGGGCGTCACGTTAAAGCTTCAATTTTTGTCCCATAGGTTTTGTACACGTTTTTCTTTAGACTATTGCCTTTGACACTTTAGTAAATCTGATCGACTTGAGACTTGGCACACACAAAAGACCACCACACACATATTGAAAGTAATTTTAGACACTCGAAACAGCTCTGTGTTTGTCCACAAACACATGTCTAGTTCTTTTTTTTCTTTTCCTTCTTCAGACTTTTCCCCATAGGATTTGTAGACGTTTTTTCTGGCATAGCACTTTGACACTTTGGTAAATCCGATCGACTTGAAACTTGGCATACATTTAGACAACCACCCAAAGACGGTCCTAGAAGAAATTCGTCGCGATTACGTCATTCAAGGTCACTTAGCTGTTTCGGCCTTTCAGCCGAAACAGCTTTTGTTTTCGTTAAAGTTTTTTTTTTTCTTTTTTGTTTCTTTTCTTATTTGTCATTTTTCACCATAGGATTTGTACACGTTTTTTCTGGCATAGCACTTTGACACTTTGGTAAATCCGATCGACTTGAGACTTGGCATACATTTAGACAACCGCCCAAGGACGGTCCTAGAAGAAATTCGTCGCGATTACGTCATTCAAGGTGACGTGACGTCATGTTAAAGGTAAAATCTTTCCCATAGGTTTTGTACACGTTTTTCTTCAGACTATTGACTTTGACACTTTGGTAAATCCGACCGACTTGAAACTTAGCATACACTTAGAACACCACCCACATATGGCCCTTGAAGAAATTTGGCACGATTGCGTCATTCAAGGTCACGTGACGTGACGTTAAAAGTGCAATTTTTTCACCCATAGGGTTTGTACACGTTTTTCTTCAGACTATTGACTTTGACACTTTCGTAAATCCGATCGACTTGAGACTTGGCATACACTTAGACCAGCATCCCTAGGAGGGCAAGGAGAAAAATCGTCCCGATGACGTCATCGTGGGTCATGTGACGTCATATTAAAGGTGCAGTGTTTAAGACCCTCTGTCTCCGTAAGTACAGGTTCGATTGGGGTCGAACTTAGTATACAGGTATTCCGGGACGTGTTATAGACGGAAATAAAGGTGACGCCATGATGACGTCATCAGGTGTCATGTGACGTTAAATTAAAGGTGTAGTTTCCCCAATAGGATTTGTACACGTTTTTTTCAACCAATATATATTTGGCACTTTGGTAAATCCGATCGACTTCAGACTTGGTACACACATAGACCACCACCCACATTATTCAAAGTCATTTCAGACACGCGAAACAGCTCTGTGTTTGTCCACAAACACATTTCTAGTTTTTTTAGCTGTTTCGGTTTTCCACCGAAACAGCTTTTGTTTTCGTTAAAGTTTTTTTAGCTGTTTCGGCAATTCAGCCGAAACAGCTATTGTATTCGTTCTGATTTTTTTTTTTTTTTTTTTTTTTCTCCTTCAGACTCTTCTCCATAGGGTTTGTACACGTTTTTTGTTCGGACAATACACTTTGGCACTTTGGTAAATCCGATCGACTTGAGACTTGGCCTACTCTTAGACCACCACCCACAGATGATCCTAGAAGAAATTTGTCACGATTACGTCATTCGTGGTCACGTGACGTCACGTTAAAGGTGCAATTTTTCCCCATAGGATTTGTACACGTTTTTCTTCAGAATATTGAATTTGACACTTCGGTGAATCCGATCGACTTGAGACTTAAGACACACCTCGACCACCATCCCCAGAGGGGCCAGAAGAAAAATCGCCATGATGACGTCATCGTGGGTCATTTGACGTCACATTAAAGGTGCAGTTTATAAGACCCTCTATCTCTGGAAGTAAAGGTCTGATTGGGGTCAAACTTGGTATGCAAGTATTCCAGGATTTGTTATAGACGAAAATTAAGATGACATGATGACGTCATCGGGTGTCATGTGACGTCACATTAAAGGTGCAGTTTATAAGACCCTCTATCTCTGGAAGTAAAGGTCTGATTGGGGTCAAACTTGGTATGCAAGTATTCCAGGATGTGTTATAGACGGAAATTAAGATGACGTCATGACGACGTCATCGTGGGCCATGTGACGTCACGTTAAAGGTGCAGTTTTTCCCATAGGATTTGTACACGTTTTTTGCAACCAAGATATATTTGGCACTTGGGTAAATCCGATCGACTTCAGATTTGGTACACACATAGACCACCACTCACATATTCAAAGTCATTTTTAGACAAGCGAAACAGCTCTGTGTTTGTCCACAAACACATTTCTAGTTTTTAGCTGTTTCGGTTTTTCACCGAAACAGCTTTTGTTTTCGTTAAAGTTTTTTTTTTTTTTTTTTTTTTTTTTTTTTTTTTTTTTTTTTTTTTCCTCTTTCAGACTTTTCCCCATAGGATTTGTACACGTTTTTTCTGGCATAGCACTTTGACACTTTAGTAAATGCGATCGACTTGAGACTTGGCATACATTTAGACAACCACCCAAGGACGGTCCTAGAAGAAATTCGTCGCGATTACGTCATTCAAGGTCACGTGACGTCATGTTAAAGGTAACATTTTCCCCATAGGTTTTGTACACGTTTTTCTTTAGACTCTTGACTTTGACACTTTGGTATATCCGATCGACTTGAAACTTAGTATACACTTAGAACACCACCCACAGATGGCTCTTGAAGAAATTCGGTACGATTGCGTCATTCAAGGTCACGTGACGTGACGTTAAAGGTGCAATTTTTTTTCCAATAGGGTTTGTACACGTTTTTCTTCAGACTATTGACTTTGACACTTTCGTAGACTTGATCGACTTGAGACTTAGCACAGACCTCGACCGCCATCCTTAGGAGGGCCAAGAGAAAAATAATCAACATGACGTCATCGCGGGTCATGTGACGTCACATTAAATGTGTAATTTTTAAGACCCTCTAACTCTAAAAGTACAAGTCCGGTTGGGGTCAAACTTGGTTTGCAAGTATTCGAGGATGTGTTATAGACGAAAATTAAGATGACGTAATTATGACATCATCGGGTGTCATGTGACGTCACATTAAATGTTCAATTTTCTCCATAGGTTTTGTACACGTTTTTCTTCAGACTATTGAATTTGACAATTTGGTAAATCCGATCGACTTCAGACTTAGCACACACCTCGACACCATACCCAGGAGGGCCAAGGGGAAAATCGTCAGGATAACGTCATCGTGGGTCATGTGACGTCACATTAAAGGGGCAGATTTTAGGACCCTCTATCTCTGGAAGTACAGGTCCGATTGGGGTCAAACTTAGTATTCATGTATTCCAGGATGAGTTATAGACAAAAATTAGATGACATTATGATGGCGTCATCGGGTGTCATGTGACGTCACATTAAAGGTTCAGTTTGTAGGACCCTCTATCTCTGGAAGTACAGGTCCGATTGGGGTCAAACTTGGTATTCATGTATTCCAGGATGAGTTATAGACACAAATTAAGATGACATTATGATGACGTCATCGGGTGTCATGTGACGTCACATTAAAGGTGCAATTTTTAGGACCCTCTATCTCTGGAAGTACAGGCCCGATTGGGGTTAAACTTGGTATGCAAGCATTCCAGGATGTGTTACAGACGAAAATTAAGATGAGATCATGATGACATCATCGGGTATCATGTGACATCACATTAAAGGTGCAGTTTTTCCTATAGGATTTGTACATGTTTTTTTCAACCAACAATATTTTTGGCACTTGGTAAATCCGATCGACTTCAGACTTGGCACACACTTAGACCACCACACAAATATTGAAAGTCAATTTTAAAAACCCGAAACAGCTCTGTGTTTGTCCACAAACACATGTCTAGTTTTTTTGGTTTTTTTTCCACTTTCAGTGTTTTTACCCATAGGATTTACACACGTTTGTTCTGCCAATACACTTTGGCACTTTGGTGAATCCAATCGACCCGAGACTTGGTATACACTTAGACCTCCACCCACAGATGGTCCTAGAAGAAATTTGGCTCGATTGCGTCATTCAAGGTCACGTGACGTCACGTTAAAGGTTTAATTTTCCCCATAGGTTTTGTACACGTTTTTCTTCAGACTATTGACTTTGGCACTTCGGTAAATCCGACCGACTTAAAACTTGGCATACACTTAGAACACCACCCCCAGATGTTTCTGAAATAAATTCGGCACGATTGCGTCATTCAAGGTCACGTGACGTCACATTAAAGGTTCACATTTTTCTCCCATTGGTTTTGTACACGTTTTTGTTTAGACTATTGACTTTGACACTTTAGTAAATCCGATCGACTTGAGACTTGGCACATACTTAGACCACCATCCACAGACGGCCCTAGAAGAAATTCGGCACGATTACGTCATTCAAGGTCACGGGGCGTCACGTTAAATTTTCTATTTTTTCCCATAGGTTTTGTACACGTTTTTCTTTAGACTATTGCCTTTGACACTTTAGTAAATCTGATCGACTTGAGACTTGGCACACACAAAAGACCACCACACACATATTGAAAGTAATTTTAGACACTCGAAACAGCTCTGTGTTTGTCCACAAACACATGTCTAGTTTTTTTTTTTTTTCCTTTTTTTTTTTTTTTCCACTTTCAGTGTTTTTACCTATAGGATTTACACACGTTTGTTCTGCCAATACACTTTGGCACTTTGGTGATTCCAATCGACTTGAGACTTGCTGTACACTTAGACCTCCACCCACAGATGGTCCTAGAAGAAATTTGGCTCGATTGCGTCATTCAAGGTCACGTGACGTCACTTTAAAGGTTTAATTTTCCCCATAGGTTTTGTACACGTTTTTCTTCAGACTATTGACTTTGGCACTTCGGTAAATCCGACCGACTTAAAACTTAGCATACACTTATAACACCACCCCCAGATGTTTCTGAAAGAACTTCGGCACGATTGTGTCATTCAAGGTCACGTGACGTCACATTAAAGGTTCACATTTTTCTCCCATTGGTTTTGTATACGTTTTTCTTTAGACTATTGACTTTAACACTTTAGTACATCCGATCGACTTGAGACTTGGCACACACTTAGACCACCATCCACAGACGGCCCTAGAAGAAATTCGGCACGATTACGTCATTCAAGGTCACGGGGCGTCACGTTAAAGTTTCAATTGTTTCCCATAGGTTTTGTACACGTTTTTCTTTAGACTATTGCCTTTGACACTTTAGTAAATCTGATCGACTTGAGACTTGGCACACACAAAAGACCACCACACACATATTGAAAGTAATTTTAGACACTCGAAACAGCTCTGTGTTTGTCCACAAACACATGTCTAGTCTTTTTTTTCTTTTCCTTCTTCAGACTTTTCCCCATAGGATTTGTACACGTTTTTTCTGGCATAGCACTTTGACACTTTAGTAAATCCGATCGACTTGAAACTTGGCATACATTTAGACAACCACCCAAAGACGGTCCTAGAAGAAATTCGTCGCGATTACGTCATTCAAGGTCACGTTATTTGACGTGAAATGTGAAATTTTTCCCATAGGGTTTGTACACGTTTTTCTTCAGACTATTGACTTTGACACTTTGGTAAATCCGACCGACTTGAAACTTGGCATACACTTAGAACCCCACTCCCAGATGTCCCTGAAAGAAATTCGGCACAATTGCGTCTTTCAAGGTCACGTGGCATGACGTTAAAGGTTCACATTTTTTTCCCATTGGTTTTGTACACGTTTTTCTTTAGACATTGCCCTTGACACTTTAGTAAATCTGATCGACTTGAGACTTGGCACACACATAGACCACCACACACACATATTGAAAGTAACGTTAGACAATCGAAACAGCTCTGTGTTTGTCCACAAACACATGTCTAGTTTGTTTGTTTGTTGTTGTTTTTTTTTTTTTTTGGGGGGGGGTCACAATTGTTTGTCTAATGGTATGAGCATATCAATAGACCTTACATAGATACACACACTAAATATTGAAGCATTCTGGCATACCAAACAGCCACGGTTGCACTAGGGTGCTCACGCGGAAGGCATATGTGTAATATGTATATAGAACTGATTTCACAGGACTCGATTGAAGGGTAAACGAACTCTGTTTCAAACGAGCTTTTACAGCCCATACGGGTTGAATACAGGCATAGTTAGAAAAACAATTCAGCGGAAGTGGCCGAAAGATGTCGTAGTTATACACGCAAACAATCTGAGGGCTGGATTGAAGGGTGAACGAACTCTGTTTCAAACATGCTTTTACATCCTATACGGGTGATATACAAGGTTAACCTCCACCCGTGACGTCACCCTATTGTCCTACCCCTCCATTATTTTGAACGAATGGAGCGTTGGAGGCGATATCTCTCCATTATTTTGGGAAGGTAACGCAAGTGAACAAAGAGGAAGTCACTGAAACTAACCAGTGTAGCGGTTTTCGTTGTATTTTTTTAGAAACCTATGTACTCCAATCCGATTTCCCCTTCAATCTTGTTCTATGGTTAAACTAACTCATACGAAAATGTGTCGAAGAAAAAGACAAACATTATCGATAGTCGGATTCGAACCACAGACCTTTCGATCCATAGCTCTCCTCTCTACCAACTATGCTATTGACGAGTTGGTGAAAGAAGCCGTTCTTTATAATTCTTTATAGTTATTTAATGTATATGATTTGCCATTGCTCTTTCTCATGAATATTTTAATTACGAACCACCCAGCTCCTGAAAAAAAAAATCACGAACCGCTGCACCGGTTAGTATTAAGTGTCTTCTGAACAAAGACGCTCCATTCGTTCAAAATAATGGAGCGGTAGGACAATAGGTGGCGACGTCCCGGGTGGAGGTTAAGTCGGTTAATACCCTCGGTAACGCGCCATTCGTTGGTAATAATGTCCCTCGGGCTTCGCCCTCGGGCCATTATTACCAACGAATGGCGCGTACCTCGGGCATTATCCTATACATAGTTTACAAAAACCGGAATTGCCCATTTTTTTTCAAGGTTATACACAAAGGTATCAAAACTTGCCTCACGAGTGAGCCCCTGCATGTGTGACACCCGCCTTACCAGTCAAAGCTTTGAAATTCGTGCTAGTTAGGGCGGAGTAGGGCCTACAAAATACTAATGACTACGGCCTAAACACATCGTTTCGACAGGCCCGGAATTATCATGCGCAGTAGCATGCGCACAAACTAAGTGGCAGGATGAACATAAGTGTATGTCTGACTGAGATATATAGACAGCTGTACCCTCCAAAGAAATAAAACTTAAAATAAAATAAAAGTTGTCCTTACATATACGTCGTCGGAATGGCCTTGATTGCGTCATACATCCATAACACCCCAGACTTACTTCGCAAGCTCGAAAGAATCAACATGCCATATATACACCCCTTTCAATACACAGAGGCGGTCCTTTTTGCAAATCCGGGGTAGCATGAATTTCAGACTTTATGAAATCCAAACTCATTTGTAGTAGTGCGCACGATTAAGTGGATATAATTAGGAGCGTGATCTGTCACGTGATAGGGTTTAAGCAATAATATGAAAAAAGGTCTGATTTCCATAGGAATCTGATTTTCATATGACACCAGCCTTTCAAAGGGATTTAAGAACAGTCGTCTAGACAACACGTCTGGTTAGATGATACTTATTGTACGTAGCCCATGGTGATACGCAATTGCTTGTCACTTGATAGTGGACTACCAACACCGTGTTCCAATAACTATTCCAAAAGCAAATCTTCTGCAGGCTGTAGGCCTATCTGCCATTCTAAAGATTATTAATTACTTACCCGTAAAAAAGCATTGACCATGTAATTTCAAGATGGAAAATATGCTTCATAATTATATAGACATTCTATTGTAGCGAGTCTTTGAAACAAATTATTGAATCTAAGACAAGTTTGCAAAAGAATGCGAATTGTACACTTACCTCAGTCGATGGCCGTCGGCGTCCGCCCACCTGTATTAAGAAAATGAAACAGGTGGCAAAAAACATTAATTGTAAAGTGTTGTTATACAATCGTAAGCATTAAGAAAACCATACTGGGATAATATCATTGGAATTGACAGTTTGTAATGTAATTACCTAATTTAGACTTCATTTTGAACCTAGGTTGACAGTGAAATAATTACCATTCGTGTATATGCATTCTATAATCGTTTTACAAGACAGGATCTATGAGTTTACTTGACATTTCGGTAGCATTAAGTCAAACGAATTAATATCACAGCCCTGCAATTAACTTCAACAATGTAAGAGTTTATATGAAACCAATGATTTTCAGGCAGAGTTAAACTAACGAAGAAAAATCGCATATACACTGATAACAGTATATCGACCAGATATGGCAAAACCGTGAAATAAACTTATATGAACTTCGAAGTTAAACAGTAAAGGCAAATCGAATGTACACTTACACATCCCACCTTGCCGAATAAGACATGCAAAGAAACAAAAGAGATGTTAGAAAAACTTTAATTGATAAAGTTTAATAGTGTGTATAAAGGGAATACAAACCAAGACAATGGCACAGGATTCAATAATTTGTCTTCATCTTACGTCTCAATGGATATATTATTACAAAGTTTCAACGTTTTCGTCTGGATATTTTCTCCTTTCCTATGAATTAATTTTGTTTAATTCCAATGACATAATTGAAAAAAAAAGTTAAATCTGTGAAATCGCAATCCAAGAAAAACGCTAAACTCTGCCGTGTAATGAAATCACAAAAACAGAAAGATTGAGCGAAGCAAGTCTTGAGGGAACAGTATTACTCATTTTAAAACATTTTTTATACAATTTCAGCAACATTTTGGTAAAATTGAATAACAGTGTAGTTTAAAGTGGAGTTTGGTCTTGCACGACATTAAGTCAAAAGATATAATATTGCAGCCCTGCAATTGACTTCAACACTGTAAGAGTTTATTTGGAACCAATGATTTTCAGGCAGAGTTAAACTAACGAAAATATTTTGCATAATCACTGATTACAGTATATCGACCAGATGGAAAACCGTCAAATATACTTTAACTTCGAAGTTAAACAGTGAAGGCAAATCAAATGTACACTTACCATTTCCCACTTTGCCGAATAAGACATGTAAAGAAACAAAAGAGATGTTAGAAAAACATTAATTGATAAAGTTTAATAGTGTGTATATAAAAGGAAAACAAACCAAGAAAATGGCACAGGATTCAACACTTTGTCTTTATCTTACGTCTGAATGGATATATTATTACAAAGTTTCAACGTTTTCAACTGGATATTTTCTCTTTTCCTATGGATTAATTTTGTTTAATTTCAATGAAATAATTGTAAAAAGAAGGTAAACCTGTAAAATCGCCCCCCCCCCAAAAAAAAAAAAACAACCCAAAAAACCCAAAACACCGCAAAACTCCGCCGTGTAATGAAATCATTAGTGAAGCAAGTAATAATCAGTGTTGTTGTTGTTAAAAGAAATTTGACTGGACTTGCTTTTCTTTGTAAATATCTATTTCTGGCTCGGGAGGTTAACTTGTTTCTTTTTTAAAGTTAACTTTCTTTCTTTCGCTTGCAATATTGGGTGATTTATGAATGTTTCGGTAACAACTTTAGAGCAGGTTGACAGTGAAATCATTACCATTATTTTAAATGAATTCTAGAATCGCTCTACAAGACAGGATCCAGAGGGTGTACTTGGCATCAGAAAGGCATCCATTTACACCATAAACAAACGCGCGCACACATACATACGATACTGTGGACATTCAGGTACAAAACATGTAGTTAACAACACTTTGGCTAGTAAGTACTATAAATGTTTTTAACCCCAAATTTGGATTCTGGTCCACTCAAGTGCCCCCCTTCATTTGTACACAAACATGTATAACTCTAACCCCAATTCCCTCTAAAGTTCCTTTTCAGAGAGTGGGAAACTGACTTTGGATGTGTACTGCATCCATCAGTTGACACATTGTTGTTCACATGTCAGGTATGGAATAATTCTAGACAGAAAACTCCTCATCGCCCAGAGACATTGTGTGTAAACAGTCGTATCAAGATAATCTCGATCATTTTGACCCAGCGACATTCGTTGGATGTTGGTAGCATTTTCACTGAGTCTGTAGTTATTTTGAATCTCAGTACATGTATATCAACTACATTGATACCCCTCAAACCAATGTTTTGATGCGAATAGAAAACAAAATAAAAGAATAGTGGGAAAACGTATTTGACAAGCGTAGACAAATAAATACCATAATAATAATACGACTGAACGAACACAACAAAACAAGGGTGGCAACTTGCAATCAACGACACTCAAATTATCTCTATTATAGTATTGATCAAATTAGATGGTGTATTTTATTTAGTCTCGGCCCCGGACGCCCATACATACACACGGACGCTCACCACAGGGTTCCTATAGTCAGAGAGGGAGGGCCAGCCCATAATTATTATCATGAGTAAAAGGAACAAAATATCGGAAAAGCACATTGGGTTCGTTTTCAGCTCATTCAATTTCAATGGAAGGTAATTGAAAGTAAGTCATACGTAGCTGAACCTCTATGAGCAAAAACAAACTATCAAATACAGGAGAAACAAGTACTAGTTTTTAGTTACAAACAAGGCAGTTAGTCTGGTTTTCCTGACAAAATAATTGATCGTGTATTGATCATAATAGTATTACATAGTTGGTTCTATATTCACTCATACCTGTATGCAACAAGAACTTAAACATGGCATGGTACAAAGTCGTTAACACAAAATTAAAAGTCGTTCTGCCACTCTTCAGATTGTTTTCCCGGTAAAAATGTTCGGTTTTTGTGCAGCCTGGAAATGTTTCGGTTGCAACTTTAAAGCAGGTTCACAGTGAAGTAATTACCATTCGTTTCTATGCATTCTATAATCGTTTTACAAGACAGGATCCATGAGTGTACTTGACATTTCGGTACAATTAATTAACACTGTGGTTAAAAATGGAGTTTGGTCTTGCACGACATTAAGTCAGAAGATTTAATATTGCAGCCCTGTAAATTGACTTCAACACTGTAAGAGTTTATATGGAACCGATGATTTTCAGGCAGAGTTAAACTAACGAAGAAAAATCGCATATACACTGATGACAGTATACCGACCAGATATGGAAAACCGCGAAACATACTTGAACTTTGAAGTTAAACAGTGAAGGCGAATCGAATGTACACTTACCTCCATGTCCTTGCCGAATAAGACATGTAAAGAAACAAAAAAGATGTTAGAAAAACATTCATTTATACAGTTTAATTGTGTGTAGGCCAATAAAGGGAATACAAACCAAGAAAATGGCACAGTATTCAACACTTTGTCATTATCTTACGTCTCAATAAATATATACCATTACAAAGTTTCAACGTTTTCTTCTGGATATTTCCTCCTTTCTTCTGGACTTTTTTATAATTTCAATGACAAAATTGTATAAAGACGTTGAATCTGTAAAATCGCCCTTAAAGAAAAACGCAACCTCCGCCGTGTAATGAAATCACGAAAATAGACAGATTGAGTGAAGCAAGGCTTGGGGAAACAGTAATACTCAGAAGTTTTGTTGTTGATAAAGAAAATTTGACTGGAATAGAAAACAAAATAAAGGAATAGTGAAAAAACATCTTTGAAAATAGTGGACAAATTAATACCTTAATAATAATACGACTGAACGAACACAACAAAACATGGGTGTTTGCTTCTTATAATTCACAAACGCTATTCAACATGACAATGCAATCAAAGACCAATCAGATCCCGTGGTTCGAAAGCAGCGCATTCATAAACATAACAACAAAACATGGAAGTATGACTAAAACTTCAAGGCTGTGAATGAAACTGCAGTGATTAGACTCCACATGGGTATAGTACACACGTACAGCACAGCCTTGCACTCAAGGCTAGTGTGATTTGTGAATTATAACTGTGTCTATAGTCCAGGCAAAATACATAATTTTGTTTTGTTGACCTCAAACAAATTGCAACAAATTGTTTTTCACCACAGTGCACTTCTATAAGGTCCCTAGAATTACATACTAAAAGTCTACAAAAATCCAAGTGGTGAAAATATGTCTAATTTGCATAAGTCGTCTATAATCCCTGTCGTGTAATATGTTTATTCCCATATTTGGGTATATATTTTATTTTTATTTTTTAAAAAGTTTATTTTGGCGATTATACTTACACATTCTTACTTCAATAACATTTTCTAAAGCATTTAATAAGTGACTAAATAATTATGAAAATATAGTAATGGTCTAAAATGACTACAATTATACCACATAATTTGCACGCATTTACCGGGTCTCCAGATATCATCAAGTAGTCAGTATTGATGTGCTTCAAATTCTCCAAGTTGCTTACTGGCACAGTTATCCTATTAAAACCTTATGGAAAACCATATTAACAATGATAACATTGTGATATTTAGCCTAGCAAACAAAAACTGGGGAAAAATGGTGTGTCCCTAAATTGGGCTAAAAGGTAGGTGAAGGGTTGCCTAAGGTGGGAGACTGGAACAATTTCAATGAAACCCCCCAAATTAAAGATTGTTGTTGCTTACAATAATCCAATCTACGTTAAAATGTATTTTGGGGATTTCCTTGAACTTGTTCAAGTCTCCCGTGTTAGGCAACCCTTTAACTACTTTTTAGCCCAATTTATGGACACACCATTCCCCCCCCCCCCCCCAGTTTTTGTTTGCTTGGCTAAATATCACAATGTTATCATTGTTAATATGATTTTTCATAAGGTTTTAATATGATAATTGTGCCAGTAAGCAACTTGGTGAATTTGAAGCTCACCAATACTGACTACTTGATGATATCTGGAGACAGTGTAATGTGCGCACATTTATAGGGTCACGAAGTTGTCATTTTGGATAATTACTACTTTTTCATAATTATTCAGTCACTAATATACTTTAGCAAAATGGTATTGAAGTAAGGATATGTAAGTAGAATCACCAAAATAAACCTTTTAAAAAATAACAAATGTATATATACCCAAATATGAGAATAAATATATTACGCGGCAGGGATTAACGATTTATGCAAATTAGTCATACTTCCACCACTTTAATTTTTAAAGACTTTTAATATGTCATTGTGGGGACCTTTTAGAAATGCATTGTGGTGAAAAAAAAGTTGTTGCAATTTGTTTGAGGTCAAAACTTATTGTTCCTGGACTACTATTAGCTGGAAGTGAACTGTAACTGTTCTATAGTATTATGGTATCTATACATGTATACTTCTTGGTAGGTTAAAACAACAAGTATTAACCTTAAACCTATATATAACGAAATTTTGCACCGAAGATGACACCTTTTGAGAGGGCTTATTGAGACTTATATACAGTTGCGTCCTCTAAAAGAAATTCAACTAAAACTCTATTTTAGTTTGAGTCGGTATGAGATTTTGTTCGATAAAATCGATGAACACTGTAGTTTAAAGTGGAGTTTGGTCTTGCACGACCTTAAGTCAAAAGATATAATATTGCAGCCCTGCAATTGACTTCAACAATGTAAGAGTTTATATGGAACCAATGATTTTCAGGCAGAGTTAAAGGTAGGATACACTATTGGTAATTGCTTAAATTATCATGAATGGGTGGATTTTTTTTATTTATTTATTTTTTTTTTTTTTGGGGGGGGGTTTGTATTTTTATAAAATATCGTTTATAACTGGCCTGTCCGAAATTTTACAATCATGGGTGCTGGGAAAAGCAAGAAAAACGGCATTCGTTTTCAACCGGCGTCAGGCAGTGGTTCGTATATATAATATGTTGTTAATTACTGTTGTTTTTTTGACTTGACTACAGCGATCGCGAAGCCCGAAGCCAATTACGGCGTGGGGGTCCGGGGGCCGCTCAGAGAAGGGCCCGTGACAATTTTGAATTCCAGATGCTCTGTGGTGCGATCACGAGGTGATTTCTAGGCCACTTTACTCGGAAATTACGTAATATGTGCAACAAACGACAAATTTACGGAAGTTTTGATTTTATTTACAATGACAAAACTTTGCTCATCAGCCCTTATTCCTCCATGATCAATAGAAGGGAATGGAAAGTAAGTCATACGTAGCTGTTAAGACAAACTATCAAAGACAGAGGAAAACAATACCAGTTTTAAGGCAGCTAGTCTGGTTTCCTGACATTTTCCCCAACGTCTATAATTGCACCGCTTTGTCTCTAGTATTGGGTCAAGAAACCAGACTACAAGAACGGAATTTTCTTTCACGGTTTTTAGCATCCATGAACACAACACTTTCCACAGGTCATTGAGACAATATTTGTCATAAACTATTAACCCCCAAATCTATCCATTTCTGAAAGTTACAGCATGCAAAGGAAAATGTTATTTATCACTTTTTAATTGAGGCCTATTCAACTCCGATCGTTATTGTGACTGTTTTTTATTTCAATCTCGGCCGCGGAAAAATTTTACAGGCTTTTACCAAACCAATTTAGTCACTTTATATCATTCAATTTCAAAGTTTGGTCACTCTTTTTTAAACACCAGGTCGGAAATATTCGTCATTTTAGATCAAATTTGTCTGAGCAACATCTTGGACGAATTGGATCTGTAATGGCGAATATTCCCGAAACAACGTTTAAATAGAGTGACCAAAATTTAAAATTGAATGATAAATGACTAAAGCGTGTAATGTTTTTCATCGGACTAAATTTAATGTAAGAGTTGGTGAATTTGTATTAATTTTGTTTTTCAAATAGCCGGGAAAACCTATATAGATCTTGAAACTCACACAAACGGTTTTTATACGCCATAAGCAATAACAGAAAGTCGCCACCAGCAAGAAGACCAGAACAACGGCTGCAACAATTGCGATAAAGCCAGGGACGCCTCCCACGTCAGCGAACGGATTTGGGTGGCACATTCCCTGGCCAGTTCCCCTCACCAAAGACAGGCTGAACCCTTCGTTGCATTTGGTACACTCGTCTTCCGCTGGACCAAGGCATTCGACACAGTTCGGACTACAACCACCACTGTATTCCTCGGCAGCAATGGTAGAGGAAGGTGGTTGCGTCTCCACTGTAGACAGCACTTTGGTTGGGAACTTGGGTGGTTCTTCAGTAGTGACATTCTGCAAGATACAAAATAGAGCAAATCAAGTTACGGTAATTGTTCTTTCAGTATTAGATGTGTTGTCCTTCACTGTCGCGTATTTACAATGTTGTGTCAGTGTTGCCCCAAAGGGCAAAGAAATCTGATATTGGATTTACATCTCCCGACGCAAATTCATTTTATGAAACATTTGGTTGCGATACACCCTGCTAATCGGATTTGAGTCGGTTCCAGCCAGCCAGCCAGCCAGCCAGCCAGCCAGCCAGCCAGCCAGCCAGCCAGCCAGCCAGCCAGCCAGCCAGCCAGCCAGCCAGCCAGCCAGCCAGCCAGCCAGCCAGCCAGCCAGCCAGCCAGCCAGCCAGCCAGCCAGCCAGCCAGCCAGCCAGCCAGCCAGCCAGCCAGCCAGCCAGCCAGCCAGCCAGCCAGCCAGCCAGCCAGCCAGCCAGCCAGCCAGCCAGCCAGCCAGCCAGCCAGCCAGCCAGCCAGCCAGCCAGCCAGCCAGCCAGCCAGCCAGCCAGCCAGCCAGCCAGCCAGCCAGCCAGCCAGCCAGCCAGCCAGCCAGCCAGCCAGCCAGCCAGCCAGCCAGCCAGCCAGCCAGCCAGCCAGCCAGCCAGCCAGCCAGCCAGCCAGCCAGCCAGCCAGCCAGCCAGCCAGCCAGCCAGCCAGCCAGCCAGCCAGCCAGCCAGCCAGCCAGCCAGCCAGCCAGCCAGCCAGCCAGCCAGCCAGCCAGCCAGCCAGCCAGCCAGCCAGCCAGCCAGCCAGCCAGCCAGCCAGCCAGCCAGCCAGCCTAGAAAGCCTAGAAAGCCAGCCAGCCAGCCTAGAAAGCCTAGAAAGCCAGCCAGCCAGCCTAGAAAGCCAGCCAGCCAGCCTAGAAAGCAGGAGGTTATACGTTCGAGTCCCACCAGGGTCAGGGATTGTTTTCGATTTACGAAAGAATCCCTTGGAACAAAACTCAGCAGTGTAAATACTCGTAGGCGAAGGGCAAACAAATCTAATATTGAATTGAATTGACACTTTAAAATGAAACCAAATTTTGTCGCACCTATGGTGGCCTTGACGGAACATAATCATTGGTGTTTATTTTTTGCAATGTATTAAACATTTACGAAGTATTTGGTGGCATCGTGAATTGTTCACAACTAGTGAATATTTTTGCCACGTCGTGAACAATTATGACTCCGCCAAAAAATATTTACAACTATTTGTAAATAAATTCACAACGTCGCATACAAATATTCACCACCGATTATATGTCCCATCAGGGCCACTGCATTCGTCAGGAATTGTTCGCGAATATCACCGAAGCCCCGGAAGTTGATCTTGGACACAAAATAGAAGGCGATTTTGAGGTATTTTGTTAAGTATTTTCATGGTTTTGGCGACTTTTTTTTAGATGCATGCTAGGAGATTTTGCTTATTGTTTTGCGTGGGGATCTAGTACGACAAGCTAAATCAACAATTCAAAAAAGAGGAGATACAGGGCACCAGTCAGTGGGTCTAAAAATAAACATAGTCTTGTAGAAGATTTTATCATAAGTGAATCGAAAAGTAGCAGCGAAAAGCAACTTGGAAAGGTTTACAAATACTTCACAGAAGCATGTCCATTAAGAGTGGATATTTTAGTTATGCAGGATTTGTAGACGTCGAACGCCGCTAAAGTAACGTACGTGACTGCCTGCGTGACCGTGTAACATTTTGAAAGTATTGTTTCCGACTCTATGAATGCCTTACAAACTCTCTCAACAAGAGTACGACATAATTCACTACGACTGCTTTGACTTGTGGAAATTTGTTTTACATTTTGAAAATACTGTGGTGATCAAAATGAGACAACGAATTCCCCCCCCCCCCCCCCCACCCCACCAAAACCCCCACCCCAACCGATTGCCGGTTCCGAATTATTCACAACCCACAATGCTGTTAAATGGCGGATAACATCAAAGTTTTGGTTCGTTGCAACATTCGCGCCATCAGTTTGTAAAGAAAAAGTGGGAATTCCCCCGAAAAAAAACCGAGGATTATTTCGCAACAACCCCCGATTGGTGGATTTCCCATTTTTTGGTTCCCATTATTAAAGGTTGTATACACCATTTGCTTTTGTTGTAATTTTCATAAATGGATGGGTTAGGAGATTTAGATTTTATAGTAAATAATGCGACGCTGACATTTTGTGTTCATATGATTATAAATGCTGGAAAAACCAATACAAATATTGTTCTTGTATAGTCTGGTACGCTGACTTCCTTTAGACGAAACAAAGCAATGTTGTGTCAGGAAATTATCGGGTTAAGAAACCAGACTATAGGCTCTACTTGGCTTGTACCTTTCGCGTTTATACCCAGCACGATATGTGGCAGAGGGGTACCCCCCTCTTATCCCTATACTTTATACGCACTCAACACTATTGTAACCTAACCCATCCCCCTTGAAACCTAAAAGGAATTCCTGAGATCCCGGGAACACAATGGTCAACACAAAAGAGGGGGGGGGGGGGGGGGGGGGTTCTCTGCCACATATCGTGCTTCATATGTTCGCGTTCGAGTTTGTAATAAAAAAGTTGGAATTTTCCTGAAAAAAATAATCACCGAGGATAATTTCGCAACAACCGCTGATCGGTGGAAGTCCCATTTTTTTCTAAAATTATTAGAGGTGGTATACACCACATTTCTTAACTTGAGAACACTTGCAATGATTTTACCGAATGATTGAGACTGTTATTTACGTACATGCAGTTAAGTAATGTATTTCAATAATAATCCATTAACCAGTTCGCGCCGGATGACGTATATAAACGCAAAGTTTTCCCCAAATTCAAAACGGATGACGCATAAACACGAAAAGTTCAAGTTCGGAAATGTCTGTCAGCAGCGACCAAGGCCGGAAATGCGTGGGTGTGCTTCCCGGCACTATCGGCCTGAACCCGCTTCGGATCGAGTTTCGTTAAAAATAATCCCGCCCCTCGGCTCGGTGATGTTAAAATAAACCCGGCGCGAACTGGTTAAATGTCTTTTTATTGTTATGTTTGCAAATGTGTACCCTACAAAACATACCCATATATCGCTCGAGTTTGTGTGTGAACGGGAATCTGAGAGAGACGTTGTTTTTCGAAATTCAGTGGAATGTGATGTTATAATTTTTTGTTTAAATACACATTGTTTTCATTGTCATTCAGTAAACACGATATAAAAGGATTTACTCAATATATTTTTTTTCCAAGAGAAACAAAAACACCAGTGCAAACAATATTAGTACGCTACCCTCAAACTAAAAGACCTTCGAGAGACAATTTTTATTTTTATTTTTTTTTATTTTTTTTTTGGGGGGGGGTCATTTCCAAATGTTTTGTATTATTCTCGTATTGCAATTTCTGTCAATCCAAAAGTGATATACTGGGGACAAGGCGATTAAAAGTTTAATCGTTTCATTTTAAAATCAAAATAATATCGTCACAAGCATGAGTACTTTTCGAAATCCTTACGTTACTCTGTAGTATTGTATTGTCTCCATTGTTCAGACGAGTGCTATTTCACGATTCGAGAAATGGATCTTAACCAGGTCGATCTCCAGGTTTGAACTTACTAAATAATTATTCTAACATAAATTTGAATAATAAATGTTCGAACATGCAGTTATTCTAACTAACTGGATTAAGCTACATGAGATTTCTGACTTTCATATCCAGTTCTGTAACTTCTATGCTTCCTGGAACTTAGCCTCACACTATACGTACATGTATCATGATGGCACCCGTATGCTGCGCTAGTATACGCGCTCCCTACGGGGACCACAACCGCAGAGAATGTTGTTTGAATCCCATTGGACCTAAAAGTGATTCTTACCTGGGCTTTGCCGACTGACATCAACGGTGTAAACCCAATCACCACCATCACAAATAGCCTAGCTCCTGATCTTGTCCACGCCATTTCTCAAGTATGGATATTCTCCTCACTTTATTTTTACAAAAAAGCACTAATGTTTGTTTCCAATAGCCAAAGTGCAGATTCGTGTTATAAAGCACAGGTAGCCCTATACGATGAACGCGTCGCCCGTACCGTGAACACTGTGAAATTTGAAAAGGAATGAGGCCTTTTATTTATGTCGTCCGCCCAAGGTTGGTAGGTTAGTATTGGTTCCACGACGTTACTATTGTACTTTCTACTCTTTTTTCTTTCTTTTTTTTTCTTTCTTTTTTTTCCTTTCTTTTTTTGGGGGCGGTTCTCAACACAAAGCCTGTTGCGTTTGGGGTGTTGTTGTTTGGTGTGGGGTGTTTTGGGGTTTTCCCATAAGCGAAAAAAACTGCTGATTCGTATAAAATCAACAAGATCCAGCTCCCAGTGCGTTCTTAACGGTTGGCGTCACTTTCTGAACGTGAACAAAATAATGGAATTCCCCTTCAAAACCAACCATCATTTCACAATCGCCTCTGTCCGTATAATTTACTCAGAGGTTAACAGTCACATCAAAGTTTCGGTTCGTTGCAACATTCGCGCCATCAGTTTGTAAAGAAAAAGTGGGAATTCCCCCGAAAAAAAACGAGGATTATTTCGCAACAACCCCCGATTGGTGGATTTCCCATTTGTTGGTTCCCATTATTAAAGGTTGCATACACCATTTGATTTTGTTGTAAATGGATGGGTTAGGGGATTTAGATTTTATAGTAAATATTGCGACGCTGACGTTTTGTGTTCATATGATTATAAATGCTGGAAAAACCAAGTCGATCTCCAGCTAACACTTGAGGGGTTAACTTACTAGAGGCTATAGAGACTATTAAGACTAGAGACTAAAATAGATTATAACACCTCACTCACATATTCTGTGTCTTGATTGGCCGAGAGCGCGGCACGTGTCACTTGCTATTTTTACTATTTTTTACTTGCGCTATCCAAAAAGACTATACCACGCAAAAAGGACTATGCGCATAGCAACACACGAACTATGCGCATAGCAACGAAAGCGTGACTGAAACCCAGACGTGTGTTTCGGTGCATTGCGTAAACATTGCTCTATCACCTTCGCACCCGTTCATCAAGGCAACAAAGTACACGTATGATCGAGAGACGTATAATTCGGAGATTTTTTGTCATTACTATACCTTCAGGAAGCTTCAATTGTGCAGAATCTGTGAGTGAGGTTTTATAAAACAAATATTGACTGCTTTATTTCGCGGTATAGTAAAACTAGCCTCCCTCGGTGATCCATGGAGCATTCTATTTTCCCTCGGCTTCGCCTCGGGAAAATAGAATGCTCCATGGATCACCTCGGGAGGCTAGTTTTACTATACCACTCAAAGCAGTCAATATTTGTATACTAGAGATATAGTCTAGAGATAGAGACTAGAGACTATATAGAGACTAGAGACGAGACTATAGGGACTAAAGAGACTAGAAACTGACTATTATGAGACTAGAGACTGCATATAGACTATCATATGGTGCATCATTTGTGGCAGCGATTATCTCTATATATAATCTGTAGAATCCTACAGTCCTACAAAATGGTTTCCCGCATATACTGCAACGTGTACCAGTGATCAGTGAATAGGCGCAGCATCTACTTGGACGTGTACCCGTGAAAGGCACGTACACATACACAATTACACATACAAGTACATGTAAACGGCCATTGTTGTTCCGTGTATAATTTGAAATGGGGTGGGAGAGCTGGTTGCCGCTTGTTCACGACACGATTTTTTTTGTCCGTTTCTGACTTTGTGTCAAACTTGTTTTACTATTTAGCTAAGAAATGGCAGCATTTGAAAAATAGCCCACGCAACGTGCTGGACATAGTGATAGAATGTCGAAATTCCGTAATGCTGATGATCTCATCTACGGACGAAGTCGAAGAGATAATAATAAGAGGCTTTCTCGAAACTACGGTTCATAAAATTACTCGAGACGGAATTCAAAAATTGTCAACCTTATAAATAAGCTTGTAATCACATAGTTCAAGTTGCAGTCTTGGTGAGCAGATATGGTATGAAATTTGTAAATGACGCAATTAATGCAAATAGCTGATAAACTCTCGGCCTCCCATGTCAGCGACTCAGCGGCGTTTCATTTTTTATGTACATGTAATTGTAATAATAATAACTGTTAGTGTTACTGTTAAGAAATTGTGTGGATTTTGGCGACATTTTGAACCACATTAAATTTAAAGAGATAATCATTTGTCAATATTCGTCTCGCTCGGCCTCTAGTACTAGCACAAGATAATGCCCAAATGTTAAAAGAGCGATAACTATACTATAGGCCAGTAACAAGGTACATGTATGATGTACTGTCATTGTGGGCTTGAATGGGAATTCATGATGAATGGGAATCGCCTGGGACGATTCCGATTATTGTGTTCATTCGTGATGTTATTTTTGGTAGGCAATGAAAACATAGAAGTTCATTGAAGTTGTTGCTAAATACAAAAATGAATGTTCATTTGGCTGTTACTTGAACCTAGGGCTAGGCTTCGTTCCGTGTATGTCCAGCGTTACTGCCAAACTGCATCATGAATAAAGCCAAAACTGAAACACAATTTCGTTTAACAAAACGGCACTTGCTTGCGACTAAACCTAAATTGTGACAAATCGGAAATACTGTGTTAATATGAGTCTCCATCGACATCCAATCAGCGCTCTCATTACGCACAGTTTCTGACCCGTTGTACAACGGACATGGCGGCTTCTGAAGACGGAAGACCGCGCCGATATCAAAGACTCGCCTCTGCGTTTACATGCATGTTGCACTGTGATGCAGGAGCCAAAAGCAGTGTTTCAACATTTTCCATACAAAGCTGGTCTGAGTGGTCTCGCTTCCTCGAGTTTGCAGACAAATGGAAGATTTTGAAGGGAAAACAACAATCGAATATAAAGAGAGAAATTCTGGTCAACGTTCAAAGGTCTAGACTCCGACCAGTGCAGTGGCAGAAAGCGGATGGTTTAACAATAACATCGGCAGGCGGACCACCAAACAATGCTGGATATCGTCTATCTTGCTACGCTTGGTTCAGGGATATGAATAAGATCGAGAAAGTCACAGCTGTCCAAGAGAAACGACAAAGGGAAATCTCCGAAACCGGTAAATGTCGCATGTTTACAATTACATTACATATGATAAACGTTTAGGGCCTAGACCCTCTCTATGATTTTATTTTCTTCCTTTAAGAATTCATGATCCTGCCGCTACTTGAGACTTTTGACTTTGTCGGGGCGATTATGAAGTTCAAAACACCTCGTTTCTTTTGTGTGGCTCCTAAAAAGATTTTGACACTCTAATAAGTAATATGATAAGACCACAGTCCTTATTCTCCTAACAATTGACCTTCTCCTCAATAGTGTGCCCTGGTAAGCCGTGCTTTTACGGGGCCACACATTTGGACACACTTTGGTTAATAGTTACATGTAAACTGCTTGCTTTGCCGTGCGTAATTTGTCCGAGGAACTGTGGAGTTGTAATTATAATGGATGTGTTCTGTAGTAAAATCGCTCAGCTTTTTTACTATTTGCATTTATGCTTAAATCTCGCCTCCAAAATTTTGAGAAATGTTGGCATCTGTTCTTACTTGGACGAAATGCACCGTGCAGTGGGCAATGGTAACTGTCATTTTGTAACCCAAAAGCCTTTTTGTAAACCCCGGCTTCTATGTTTCGGTCCGGCTACATCACCATTGCCAAACTGCATGAATGAAGCGCAAAGTGGGGTTATATTGACCTTGTTTTTATTTTGTATTTGTTTTTTTGTATCGAGTCATTTCGCTAAAATCCCTCATTGATTTTTTTTTCCCTTCTTGTTTCTCTCCATATTCAACCTATATGCAGATGCTAATCAGGAGACGAGCAGTGATGATGACAGACCTACAAAAAAGACTTGTGTTCACACAGATCCAGTGCCAGCCTACCATCTAAGCCCCAACGTTAAGCCCCAGTCCCACCGAAAGCCGGATACGCTACGGCCTACGGATCACCCCGGATGCACTACGGTTCATATCCGGGGTTATCCGGGAGTGGAACCGTAGTCAAACCGTGATAAACCGTAGCCAATCCTGGACCATCCGGGACCATCCGGGGACATCCGTAGTACGTCCGGGAAGTCGAGCGTCACCCCGGATCAACATCTAGCATCCGGTGTGATCCGGGGCCATCCGGGAAGGGAGAGGTGGCGGCGGAGAACCGTAGTGAAACCGTAGTGAAACCGTAGTGATGACCACGGATGACCACGGAAACACTATGGATCACCACAGATTCACTACGGTTTCACCACGGATGTGCCACGGTTCACCGGGGTGAACCGTGGCACATCCGGGATGAACCGTGGCAGAACCGTAGTGAATCCGGAATGATCCGGGCCCATCTGTGGCGAAACCGTAGTAGAACCGTAGTAGAACCGTAGTAGGACCGTAGTAGGACCGGGGAACATGCCACTTTTTTTTCGATTGCCTTTCCGGACCACCCCGGATCAAACGTCTGTTTCATCCGGGGCGAACCGGGGCGAACCGTAGCATATCCGGCTTTAGTGGGACTGGGGCTTCAGAAGCATGTCCTACCGGCCATGTGCAGTATCTGCAAAAAATTGCATGGGTTGTGAAAATTGTAACATTAATGTGCTCACTTCAGTGATTTTGAGAATGATATACATGTAATTCCTAATTTTAATGGAAAAGTTGAGAGAATTATTCTCGAACTGGTTTTTGTGTACTAACTGACAATATTTAGGACAAGTCGGGAATCATTTTTTAGACACTTTTCATTCTTTTCATTCTTTTCATTCAGTTAACTTGCATTTTTCCTGTTCCACATGGCAACTATTTTCAAGGCTCTTTCTACATGTAATTGAAAAGTGTAACCTAGTTGAAACTTAATGGAACTACATACTGAAACATCCATTATGGAGTAAGAATATCCCTCTTTTTAAGAAAATATTGTACTAAAAATAGGCATTTACACAAATTTAAATGTAATTATCATTTGCAAATTGTGCATACAATTCACCATTTCTGTCATTTCAAATGTTATTGCAACATTGACTTTAATCACAAACAATTTAGTATTCCCAGTAAGGTTACAGATCCAGTGTCAAATAAAACTGTAGGGTGGGGCACAACAACCAAAAAGTCGGTACAGGGCCACAAATTGTGAAAATGTATTTGTTAATTCTTAATTGATTCTATTTATTTTAATGTCACTTTGCAATGTTATGTCCCATATCGAAAAAATAAGTGTGTACAGAAGAATGTGTAGTGCCGACAAGAATAAAATGACAAACAATAATTTTGTGTGGGTCTTTTTCACCCTTGCCACCAGGGCGGGACGAATTTTCTCCTTGCCAGTGCTAAGCCGTTTCAGCGCGGCCCAAGGGCGGCCGAGCATCACTACATGTATGTACATGTACATGTATAGCAAAGGCGTTTATTTTGTCTGAAATTCACTCGCGCGCTGTATGAAGTTTAATAGTTTATTAGCATGAACAAGGCAAAAATAAATCGCGAACAGCGAACTCACGCGGCCACAATACAAATCAACTGGGGCCATCAGATGATGTCCATAGTGGCCGCGTGAGGTCGCTGTTCGCGATTTATTTTTGCACTGTGCATGCCAGGGGGGGGCGGAGGGGGGGCCCAACAAAGTGCGCCACCAACGTTGAAATGTATCTCATTCGTTCTTCCACGCTCATGAGCCACACATCTCACACAGTAAACACGTATAGATCGCCCTCTCGAAGCGCGCCATTGAAACACGTACAAATATTCTCCGCGCTCGCTCCCCGATTTCAGTGATTCATGCAACGTCCGCAAAGCCAGGTACACAGGCACGATCTACACGAATTTTTGTTGGGGCGATGTCATTTTCTGCCATTTTCGTTCGAAAACAACACGATAAAACGCAAGGGGTTCACAGGCAGATTTTTTAAAAAATTCAGTATATCACTGCTACATCCTTTTTTAACGTATCAATGGAAAAAAGTGAGTGGGTTCGAAGCACGATTTTTCACAATTTATCGATTATTATTGCCCTTTTTAGGGGAGGTATTTGTCAACGTCGTTTGAGTATTTGTGCACAATCTCTACGTGCATCAACGGTACGTCAACGTAAAAAAATTTCGACTGCTTTTTTTCATTTTCAATACAAATGTTGTCATTGGATGATAAAAATTAAGGTAAATAACAACGTTGTACAACTACAAAAGACAAGATGTTAAGATTGGATGCCAAAAACTCTTAATTTTTCGCGTGAGAAAATTGTTCCCCCTATTTTGAGAATGGACGGTACCCCAGCGTTTCGCAATCACAGCCTCGAAGGGCCCCCCCCCCCCCCCCCCCCCCCCCTCCGCCCCCCCCTGGTGCATGCTAAACTATTTAGTCCAGGGGCCCAACCTAGCCAGGTTTAATCATCATTTCAAATGCAAAAGTTTTGAGGCGTGGAATATGTTTTTTCTTAAGTTAATAGGCGAGTGGTGCGTTGGGAGGGGGGGAGCCCCCGACAGACCCCCAACATTCGATTTAATGATAAACTTGAGTGCAAACCTAATTTCTTCATGGAGAGAAAGTTTATCGTGTACTGAATATGATTGGTGCTAAGTCAATTTAAGAATGTCTTCGTTTAGTGCTCATTACACGTTTATTCATAAATACGAATGCAAGGGTAAAACAAGTGTCAATGTGTAGCTGACACCTTGCTGGAGCAAAATCGGCCACTTAGGAAAGTTTCAAGTGGTGCCATCCCTAATTAGGAAAGGGTCAAAGGACATTATAAATAAATAAACACCATTAACCATAACGTTGAGTGCAACTTGCATTTATGTGTTTATCAACAGTTTATAACCGGTTTATAAACCAGTCACTGATCACAAGCTTAAGAACATGATAGTTAGTGCAAAGTCTGACTGGGAAGATCTTTAAGTAGTGTTAATTACACGTTTAATCATAATTACCAGTGCAAGGATAAAACATGTGTCTACATGTACTTAACACTGTGATAGAGCAAAATGTGTCAATTAAGAAAATTCCAAATGGTGCCGTTCCTAAAGGCTTTTTCTTTACAACCACTGACCACTGTGTATTGCAAATCGAAAAAGAGAAGTGAACGCGGTACCACTTGAACCGTATAGGAAAGTTCCCAAAATGTCGGTATTCACAAGACTTAGTGTAGATATCTGGAATCTGCCAGAAGTTGACAAGTACGGGCATAAGTTGGACCTCATGATTTATGGATGATGCAGCATGTACTAACGGGCCGAAAATATTCCGATGTGGGCTGGGTTCAACCTCCCAAAGCAGATTTATTCATATATTTATTTATTACATTTCTTTACCCAGGGTGTGCCCAAACAGTTTAAAAACTGGTTTTCATTGGGGCTCTGCATACATCATTAAATAAAATAACAGTACATGTACATATAAATACAGCAACATTTACACACAAATACAAACATAAAATTCACAGACGTACAAGGATATTTACAGGAATACAAAACATTGATACATGTCTGTACATTAACATTAACAAAAAAGTTAAAAGTCCTGTTTAAGGCCAATTCTGATTTACGGAATGGCGAAAACCCGAAAAAAATACATTTCGGGGAGAAAAAGAGAAGGGGAAATGCCCATCCGGCTCCACATTATAGTGGCAACCAAGTTATAACTCCGTAGATCAGCGCAATTGGCATGCATAATATCAGCTCCGATTTAATTAATGGGCTTAAGGAGTCCAATGTTCGCAATTGTTCGGGCAGATTATTCCAAATATTAAATTAAGATAAGTAAATGTGCTCTTGTGCTTATTATATTTGACAAAATAACCATCAAATTTAACAAGTTCAACAATACAGCATTCAAATGACCTTTTTCAAGGCGCGTGTTACACCATTTGCAGATATCGAAAATATTTACTAGCGAATTATTAAGAAATATCTTACTTATTTAAAAGTAAATAATGATTCTAGGCATCCAGCAAAATGATTGCGCTATAGTTATCCTGTAATTATTCCGAAAAATGAAATTGTATAAACAAAAATTCGCGATCGCAGTACGGCGATCGCGAAAAAACAAAAATAACTGCCGGGAATAATAAGAATAACTACCGGACGCCGGTTGAAAACAAACGTTATTTTCCGTGCTTTTCTCGGCACCCATGATTGTAAAACTTCAGACAGGTAAGTTAAACGATAGTTACTATAAAATACGCCCCCCCCCCAAAAAAAAGGATCCACCCATTCATGATAATTCAACAATATACCAATGGTGTATCCCACATTTAAAATGGATGCGGTTACTATCAAATTATAGGTTTTCTCGACCAATTTTAACAAGAATGAATTCAATTTAATACCCGGTTCATTCAATTTTGTTTAAAATGAATTCTCCGTTGCATCAGCATTCAACAGTCAAAAGGAATAATTCAATTTCAGCAGTTAGGGTAGTCCCTGGCCAAATAAGATCATTTAAATTCATGAGGTCGCAAAGATCATTCACTTTCGTAAAAGCCAACAGCAAGAGGCAGGTCAACCAATCAATTTCATCAATTTAATTGGCCAACATTTTGTATATGTTTACATTCCTAATCGTTTCTCTAGTATGTGCTTTCTGTGAATATATTATGTAAAGGTATTCTGATGAGAATTCATTTTCACACTAATTCTGCGTTATACACCCCTATAGAGCGATTTGGAATGAAAAACAAATTAAACGAATAGAAGAAGATATGTTAAAAAATCTACATAAGAAACATACATTTTGTTTGGGTTATTTTGTGTACGACCCCCTGATAATTTTAACCTTTTGTTTATGACATATATACATTTCGTCACCTTTTTTACAAAGAGCTAGACGCACAGTGAATTTTGAAGCACAGTCCAATACTGGTGACACTTTTTTTCTATGATCGGGTCTGAGCAAACCGTAGGCCTATACTCACACAAAGCAAATTGTGTTCGTCCACAAATCCATTTCTAGTTGACAATGTTTCTGACCATGATGATATCATCACTCACTTTGGACAGAACTAGAAACGCCTTTTGTGTTTGGAAATGAATAGAATTAGTACGTACCGAGTCTTTTCAAGCTTACTCAGAATAATGCCTTGTAATTCCTGAACGAGGAGAAGAATCTTAAATTGGCCTTTTTAACTTGTCTTTTTTTTCCCCCCGTTTTGGGTGGTTTTTACACGTTAAGTAATTACTTGGGTGAAATCTTTTTGGGGTTTTCATTTTGCCCTCCCCCTCCTCCTCCCCCATTGATTTTTTTTGTAAACATGTTGTTGCTGCAAGTCCTGTCCGCATTTTGTGGGGAAAAATGTGTATTTTGGGTATAATCTGTACATTGTACGTTTTTCCTTTTGATGTTTATTTTCTTTGATTTTCTTTGATTCATAAAAGCCTGCTAACTTAGCAACCAACTAGGCCCCAGCCTGTAAATCCGTACTCTTTTATTTCCAAAGAGTGAACATTCACTCCATTCGAGTGAAAATTCACTCCCACAGTCTGGAACTAGAGACCAGACGTTTTAGAGGGAAATTAATTCACTCGAAAAATATTGAAATCTAATCAAATTCCACTGAAATCTAATCAAATTCCACTGAAATGGTACAATTTGTAAGTGTGTTTCAATCTAAATTTAGAGTGAGATCCTCTCTAAAACGTCTAGTCCCTATAGTTTCACTCTTTGGAATTTAGAGAGTTAATTGTCTACTCCGTGGCTACCAACAAATTTTGTATGCGTAAAACCTTGTTAAGAATGTATTTGCCAGCGACATGTAGTTGGCAAGGCCGATATTCACAAAAGCCTGCTAACTTAGCAGCCAACTAGGCCTTAGCAGCTTGCTAAATCCGTTATTTGCTGCTCCGTGGTTACCAACAATTTTTGTATTCATAAAACCTTGCTGAATGTTGCCCGCTATAGTTGGCAGCTAGATATTTTAAGCACGCAGTTAGCTGAGACATTTGGCAGTTCGTCAAACCCCAAAACCGGAAAATGTGAATTTGCATGACTGTCAATAGGATGGTGTTGTTTTGGATGGGTAAAATGACTTTTAGGAACAACAGTAAATCTGATACATGAGGCATCAGTAAGGGCCCATGGCAAAGGAAAGAAACGTAAAGCCAATTATATATAGTGATGAAAAACAACTTCTTTATAGCGGAAAAGTTTGATAAATTGAAAGACGTTCTTGGGAGTATAAGCACAAAGATGTCAACACCAATCGCAAGAAGAAAGATGCTAGGGGAGTTATCTTCACCCGGCATAGGGCTAGATTCAATAGAGCATTGGGAGACCTAAAAAAATAGGCTCTCAATACACAAATCCGAATCCCAGAACCATGTTATTCAATGTGAAATACCCCGTAACAAATTATTTAGTTGCCAACTAGTGACTTGGAGACACCCCAGATCAACCCTATAACGTTAGCAGCCTACTTCAACCAGCTAGCTTAGCAAAGTTTTATGGATATCATTTGATTTAGCTTCCGAATTGGCTTAGCTGTCAACTAGAGGCCATTTTAGCAGCCAACTAGGCTTAGCAGGCTTTCATGAACTTGAAAGAAATAAAGAAAAGTAAATAAATAAACAAATATTTATTTAATATATATAATAGGCAGAATAAAAAGATACAAGGAAAGAGGGCAAGATGTTCTGGTTTAAAACACGGCTAAGTTTATTTTTAAAACATTAACTTTTCGACCATTCGGCCTTTATCAGGTTACAAATCGAGAAAAACATCAAAAAGTTAACGTAGCACCGCTAAACGTAGAAATGACAAATGGTAAGAGGTAGAGAGCCTCGCAATTACTTTTTTTAACTTCATATAGGCCTAGATCACGGCATAGAAAACTGGACTAAAAGCAATACTAAGTAAGAAATACTGAGGGTATTTAAAAGGACCATTTAGAGTCAACAAATAAAACTGGGTTAAGTATCAACTATAAATCATAAAGGACACAGTCACTAAGTTACACCGTCGGTAAAACTCCTAAGAATTTGTAAAACGCAAATCCTCCCTCCACCAAACGAAGACACCGTATCGTACTTGCTATTCCAATAATTCATTTCTCTTGTTCAAACCATGCGCCATCCAATAAGCCTCTCCGGGTAAGAAGTATACCCGATCAAGGTGAGGGCTTGTGGTGGCATTAAATTGTAATCTGTTGATGACAATTTAACGGAATGAAATTTCTCTCCGTTGTTAACCATTGAAGAATTATGGTCAGGAAATCTAATCTTCAACTGTCATGATCGTGACGGGTGAAAAAGAAGTGTGGTAAATAATGGAAGGAAATTATAAATGATGTTTATATTTATTATTCGTCACAGGTGTAAACACAAATTTTATGAAACTGTATAGAGTGGGGCAGCATGGCCAACCTATTGTGCATTTTGTGATAAAAGCACCAAAATTGGCACAGGTGTAGATGGATAGATAGTAAGCAGATATAGATATTGAGCCATCCCAAATTTGGTCTTGGACGGCCATTTTCCAAGATGGCCGCCAATCGCGTTATGTGAAATTGATTTGAGCATAGAATTACACACAGATGATCAATATTGATGTTCTTGGTGTCTATTTATATAGATTTGGAGGTGCCAAAGCCAATTGTTATGGTTACAATATCCTCCGAGGTCACGATTTTGAATTGCTTCAAGGTTGCGCTCAAAATCCGCCTAAAATTGTGGTTTTGGGAAACTGCTCACAGTTCTCTCCTGTGGTCAGAAAGTCATTTCTGTGAGCAGTCGCCTTCACACACACACAGAGCTGTGCATTCCAGTCCAGCCTTTTTGCATTTGCAACGCCCCACACAAGCCTTTTTGCACTTGCATGACACTAGTTCATAGCAGGTGTTGGCTGCTTTGGGTAGAGTTGTCCAGTGTGGTTCATACAACCCATCATCATTCTTTGCCCATCCCCAGCTGGTGGGTGAAGGCAGTTCTGGTGCTGGAAGCAGTACTTGGCCCCACACATGGCCTCCCTGGTAGGCTGCCCTCTTGATGTGTTGCTCCAGTGCTGCCTTGGTTGGCGGGATCAGCTGCACATTGTGCTTCTTTGCAAATAGTTTTTTCTCGCCTTGTTGATGTCCTTGCACTTGCTTGTTCTGTCATACAGTAGGATGACAAACCGCTCAATGGTTTGCATTACTTCTGTTGGTATGTCATTTGGTGCAGAGGACAGTTTCAGCAGAGCTTCTGTTAGTTCTGGCATCACAGTCCAGATTGCCCATGCAGTCTTCTTACCATGCCCTGCAAAACTGGACACAGTGTCACACCCGGTCAGAGCATGGAACATTGGCAGTGCTCGTGCCTTCTCCGGTCTCAGGCCAGCTGCTAACTCATGGGCTGCCAGGTAACGGAAACCCTTGGCAGTTCCGAATGCTAGCCACAGTTCATCTTCTGGTTGCAGCCGCTGCGCTACTGATACAGCCAATACCACAACATCAGTGTCAACAGTTCGGATCATGATCGTGTGGTGGCCACGCTGGGCTGCATGGTATGCATGCAGCAACATGCGACTGCCTGCCTCTTCATGGCTGCATGGGGTGAGGGATGTAGTATCCTGCAGTGGTGGCTTGCTTTGGACTGCCTCTCCATCAGTGATCACAAGCTGTTTGTCTTTCTGTTCAAACCACTGGAGAAGAGCTTCAGATAGAAATGTGAACAGCTGTGTCTTGTTGCTGTCCACTCTGAGGAAGTTCTGCCAGTTTCCTGGTATTGCTATCCCAGCCATCACACGCCTGCGCACTCCCTGTCCACGCTTTGCTCTTGCAGTGCCTTTCAGTGAATCAGCAAAATAGCTGTCCCACACAAGATCCAGTCGTTTTGCAGTTTGAAGCTTTGTGGAAATGTATGGGATGAATATATCTTCAGCATACTTGCCAAAGTTCTTTGCTGTAGCTGGCTTCAGCATCTGTACGATGACTGCTCCATCAAGAACTACACTGGTAGTGGTTGGAGCCTTTAACTTGGCATCGGACAGGTCTTCCAAGCATGTGAGGAGGTCGCTTTTTGTACCTAAGCGGAGGCTTCCTCCATCAGAGAGTGCTGGAGGGCATGCCTGATTCTCATGACGAAAGAACTCCTCAAGGTTTCCTTCCCTCGTCTGGCAACCAATGTAAAGCCTTGAAAAAAGCTCCACGTTATTCTTGAGAGAGGACAGCTGCTGCTTTCCTTTACTCACACTTCTAGTGGTGGAAGTACTGAACACCTTCAGTTTGTTTCGATGAATAGCATCATCAATGGGCTTCGTTCTTTCCAGCAGGCATTCTTTGGTGAAAGCCCGAAACTGCTCTTGGCCGATCCTCTTGACATTCCGGACAGTCTCAACTGCGGCAGGGCCCGCAATTTCCTTTGTGTCAAGGACAACCAGATCCACGCTCTCTTCTTCAAATGGGTTGCCAAGGTCTTCTATCACACTGACAAGGGAGCGAACATCTTTAGCAAATGAGATTTGCACGCTTGGTGTCTGGTCATGATGACGTGTGTCTGTTTGCCTGCCACAATGCTGGTGGCATTCTTGGAACTCTTCTATGGCCCTGGCAACTTCTGGTCCAGCAACCATCCAACACCACAGAGCATTGGGGTTGTCAGTGAGGCCAACTGCTCCGCCGTCTCCTTTGATGCAGGCATTATTCTGTTCATGGGCCTGGTTAATCGGGATTGAAGAGAACACCTTCTTTGTCTTCTGTACAGTGGAACTGCCAGCCCTGAATTCCCGGGCTACGTCTGGATGCTTTGTTGGGAGTTTAGCCATGTCTTTCAGATGGACAGTGATCCACCTGGCATAGTTAGTGTGGTCTAGGGCATGGAACCAAGATGCCAGTTCTGTCAGGGCATCAATGTACATTGTCAGTGATGCCTGCCGCAGAGAACGCACATACACCAGTACCAACATCTCAAGTTCTAGCACTGTTGCCCAGTATTGAAACTGTGGGATGTCTTCTTTCTGGTGGCACCAGTCATCAAACTCGGGGAGATCTTCTGCATGCTTGGCTTTGCTCAGACAGTTGCGGTCATAGGCACGGTGTTGCAGGATATACAGTGCTGCTGCGGTGATTTTGTGAGCTCTCCTTGTGCGGGCAACATGAGCTGCTCGTAGGAAGGAGTCAGCCGTCCCTGACGTCGCTATCTCAGCTTGCACCAAGGCTTGCACCCAGCCGCTCCCTTGCAGCCAGTCCCCCAGAGTCTTCAGTGCTGCCATCTCAATGTGTAGCCCACCAAACATCACCACCATCTTGTCTTCACCATAGCTCTCCGGCCACTTCCACTGAATTTGCTTGGCCAAGGCAAACAGTGGTTGATCACAGGTAATCACTGGTGTCTGCCCTGGATTCAGGTGCTGGACAGCATTCTTTATGACATCCATTGAGTGTCGGATCATAGCCACCGTATGGGCACTGTCTAGGAAAAGTGGAAGCAGAGCAGTGGGGCAGATGACTCGAGTTGGTGGATGCTGCCGGTTGGCATGAAATGCTGCCCAAGAAGTGTTATCTTCTGTCTCAGTCTTGTCCTCCAGGGCCCACTTTGTGTGATGTAGATTTTCCAGAGCTGAAGAACGCGGTCATAGGAGATACTCATGCCCAGGTGCGACAACCTTTCTACCAATTCTCTATTGCGCGTGTGAGCATGAAGCATCATCCCCACATACATGGGAACTGGTGTCTCCTGTGCAGTGCTGTGCCTGACAGTTTTGTGTGGTGTAGTACCATGAGACCTCTTGTGTTTGATGCTGTTGAACTTGGGCAATGGCAAGTGCTGCAGGGGATGTGTCTGCTATCTGGTCCTTGATGCTGGGACCCTCTAGGACCATCCTCACCAAAACAAGCAACAGTGATTGCATAGATTCCTCTTGGCATCCTTCGGGGAATCCATTGAAGGGCTTGGCCAAAAATTGGCGACACAAAATTAGTCTGACCACACACAAAGACAAAGGAACCAAGACAGGACCAAGACTCTGCACAAGGTTGTTGCTAGGTAACCAGTAAGACCAGACTTCCAGACCACTGGATGCTTTATTGTGTACAGGATGGTCGCCAACTAAGGCTTAAAGGGCAGTAGACTTAAAGGAATGGTATATATGTACACTAACAGTGTCTGGTCACAATAATAAATAAACCGAGAAAAACTAATTGTTGGGGAACTCGCTTGCAAAACAAATGATTTACCTAGGATCGAGTGAAATTACGGTTCCCAATTAGACTAATTATGTTAATTGTTATGTTAATTAGTCTAATTATAGTGCTTTTTATTGTACAAATTCAACTATTGGTCCTTCCCTGAGCTTTCCTGAACCTTTACAGGTGAAAAAAATCCAAATGCCAAGCTGCAGTACTCTGCAGCTGAGCAGGAAAGTAAAATACCAGTAACCACAGTCAGCCATTTTGGAAAATGGCCGCCGTGGATGTCAGGGGTCAAATCTGAGATGGCTCAATATCCAAATCTGTTCAAAATATAAGTGTGTACATGTGTACCAAATGTTATGCTTTTATCATAAAATGCACAATTGTTATGAATATGTTGGTTAAGCTGCCCCACTATCTGTAGTATAATGTGTATAATGGTGTAGGATTGTAGGATCTCCACTCTCCCCAGAAATCAGCTTTCTGGTTTTCTGTACATTTCAATGGCTGTAGGATTTTCTTACCCATGTAGAATCTCTGTAGGATTTTTTGTACTGTGTATAATGGCGTAGGATTGTAGGATCTCCACTCTCCTCAGAAATCAACTTTTTGGTTTTCTGTACATTTCAATGGTTGTAGGATTTTCTTACCCATGTAGGATTTTTTGTACTGTGTATAATGGTGTAGGATTGTAGGATCTCCACTCTCCTCAGAAATCATCTTTTTGGTTTTCTGTACATTTCAATGGCTGTAGGATTTTCTTACCCATGTAGGATTTTTTGTACTGTGTATAATGGTGTAGGATTGTAGGATCTCCACTCTCCTCAGAAATCATCTTTTTGGTTTTCTGTACATTTCCATGGCTGTAGGATTTTCTTACCCATGTAGGATTTTTTGTACTGTGTATAATGGTGTAGGATTGTAGGATCTCCATTCTCCTCAGAAATCATCTTTTTGGTTTTCTGTACATTTCAATGGCTGTAGGATTTCTTACCCATGTAGAATCTCTGTAGGATTTTTTGTACTGTGTATAATGGTGTAGGATTGTAGGATCTCCACTCTCCTCAGAAATCATCTTTTTGGTTTTCTGTACATTTCAATGGCTGTAGGATTTTCTCACCCACGAGGATTTTTTGTACTGTGTATAATGGTGTAGGATTGTAGGATCTCCACTCTCCTCAGAAATCATCTTTTTGGTTTTCTGTACATTTCAATGGCTGTAGGATTTCTTACCCATGTAGAATCTCTGTAGGATTTTTTGTACTGTGTATAATGGTGTAGGATTGTAGGATCTCCACTCTCCTCAGAAATCATCTTTTTGGTTTTCTGTACATTTCAATGGCTGTAGGATTTTCTCACCCATGTAGGATTTTTTGTACTGTGTATAATGGTGTAGGATTGTAGGATCTCCATTCTCCTCAGAAATCATCTTTTTGGTTTTCTGTACATTTCAATGGCTGTAGGATTTCTTACCCATGTAGAATCTCTGTAGGATTTTTTGTACTGTGTATAATGGTGTAGGATTGTAGGATCTCCACTCTCCTCAGAAATCATCTTTTTGGTTTTCTGTACATTTCAATGGCTGTAGGATTTTCTTACCCATGTAGGATTTTTTGTACTGTGTATAATGGTGTAGGATTGTAGGATCTCCACTCTCCTCAGAAATCATCTTTTTGGTTTCCTGTACATTTCAATGGCTGTAGGATTTTCTCACCCATGTAGGATTTTTTGTACTGTGTATAATGGTGTAGGATTGTAGGATCTCCACTCTCCTCAGAAATCATCTTTTTGGTTTTCTGTACATTTCCATGGCTGTAGGATTTTCTTACCCATGTAGGATTTTTTGTACTGTGTATAATGGTGTAGGATTGTAGGATCTCCATTCTCCTCAGAAATCATCTTTTTGGTTTTCTGTACATTTCAATGGCTGTAGGATTTCTTACCCATGTAGAATCTCTGTAGGATTTTTTGTACTGTGTATAATGGTGTAGGATTGTAGGATCTCCACTCTCCTCAGAAATCATCTTTTTGGTTTTCTGTACATTTCAATGGCTGTAGGATTTTCTCACCCACGAGGATTTTTTGTACTGTGTATAATGGTGTAGGATTGTAGGATCTCCACTCTCCTCAGAAATCATCTTTTTGGTTTTCTGTACATTTCAATGGCTGTAGGATTTCTTACCCATGTAGAATCTCTGTAGGATTTTTTGTACTGTGTATAATGGTGTAGGATTGTAGGATCTCCACTCTCCTCAGAAATCATCTTTTTGGTTTTCTGTACATTTCAATGGCTGTAGGATTTTCTCACCCATGTAGGATTTTTTGTACTGTGTATAATGGTGTAGGATTGTAGGATCTCCATTCTCCTCAGAAATCATCTTTTTGGTTTTCTGTACATTTCAATGGCTGTAGGATTTCTTACCCATGTAGAATCTCTGTAGGATTTTTTGTACTGTGTATAATGGTGTAGGATTGTAGGATCTCCACTCTCCTCAGAAATCATCTTTTTGGTTTTCTGTACATTTTAATGGCTGTAGGATTTTCTTACCCATGTAGGATTTTTTGTACTGTGTATAATGGTGTAGGATTGTAGGATCTCCACTCTCCTCAGAAATCATCTTTTTGGTTTCCTGTACATTTCAATGGCTGTAGGATTTTCTCACCCATGTAGGATTTTTTGTACTGTGTATAATGGTGTAGGATTGTAGGATCTCCACTCTCCTCAGAAATCATCTTTTTGGTTTTCTGTACATTTCAATGGCTGTAGGATTTTCTTACCCATGTAGGATTTTTTGTACTGTGTATAAATGGTGTAGGATTGTAGGATCTCCACTCTCCTTAGAAATCAGCCTTTTGGTTTTCTCTTTCTGTACATTTCAATGGCTGTAGGATTTTCGTACCCGGAATCTCTGTATGATTTTTTGTACTGTTTATAATGGTGTAGGATTGTAGGATGTGTAGAGTCCTACAAATTACAGGTGGTCAAAAGTGCTGCCACATATCGTGCTGGGTATATAGACTATATACTACATAGAGACTATATAGAGACTAGAGAAGAGACTATATGGACTTAAGAGACTAGAGACTGACTATATGAGACTAGAGACTACATAGAGACTATATACTACATAGAGACTATATAGAGACTAAAGACTATTATCACATAATGAATACTAGAGACTATATAGAGACTAGAGACTATAAAGACTATAATATAGAGACTAGAGACTATTATGGACTATAGAGACTATATAGAGACTAGAGACTATATAGAGACTAGAGACTATAGAGACTATAGAGACTATATAGACTATAATATAGAGACTAGAGACTATATAGAGACTACAGAGACTAGTGACTAGTATACAAATATTGACTGCTTTGAGTGGTATAGTAAAACTAGCCTCCCGAGGTGATCCATGGAGCATTCTATTTTCCTGAGGCGAAGCCGACGGAAAATAGAATGCTCCATGGATCACCGAGGGAGGCTAGTTTTACTATACCGCGAAATAAAGCAGTCAATATTTGTTTTATAACACCTCACTCACAGATTCTGCACAATTTAAGCTTCCTGAAGGTATAGTAATGACAAAAAATCTCCGAATTATACGTCTCTCGATCATACGTGTACTTTGTTGCCTTGATGAACGGGTGCGAAAGTGATAGAGCAATGTTTACGCAATGCACCGAAACACACGTCTGGGTTTCAGTCACGCTTTTGTTGCTATGCGCATATTTCGTGTGTTGCTATCCGCATAGTCCTTTTTGCGTGGTATAGTCTTTTTGGATAGCACAAGTAAAAAATAGTAAAAATAGCAAGTGACACGTGCCGCGCTCTCGGCCAATCAAGACACAGAATCTGTGAGTGAGGTGTTATAAAGACTATTATAGAGACTAGATACTATTATAGAGAATAGAGACTACAGGCTAGATAAATGTTTGGAGACTACTGTAGGCCTATACTAGCTACTAAATACTAGAGACTATATAATTATAGAGACTATAGAGACTATATAGAGTCTAGAGTCTAGAGATAGAGACTGGATACTATATAGAGACTAGAGACGAGACTATATACGAGACTATAGAGACTCCACATAGAGACTAGACTATATAGAGACTAGAGACTATATTACAGACTGGATACTAGAGACTATAGACCAAAGACTATAGAGACTAGACTAGAGATTATATAGAGACTAGAGACTATTATTTATAGAGACTAGTATTGTGGACTATATAGAGACTATATAGACTAGAAACTATATAGAGACTAGAGACTATATAGAGACTATAAACTATATATAGACTAGAGGCTATTATTTATATAGACTATTATAGACTATATAGAGACTATAGAGACAATAATAGAGACTATAGAGACTGGCTGAGACTAGAGACTACAGAGACTAGAGACTATATAGAGACTACAGAGACTAGAGACTATAGACTATTATAGAGACTATAGAGACTATATAGAGGCTAGAGAAATGTACAGAGACTAGAGACTGTAACAATAGAGACTATAGAGACGATATAGAGACTAGAGACTATAGAGACTATAGAGACTATAGAGAGACTAGAGACTATAGAGACTATAGACCAGAGATACTAGAGACCAGAGAGAGACTATAGACTATAGAGACTATAGAGACTAGAGACCAGAGAGACTAGATACCAGAGAGACTAGAGACCAGAGAGAGACTATAGACTATATAGAGACTATATATAAATTATTATTATTATTATTATTATTAGAATATTTTTTACCACAGTGCACTTCTATATTAAGGTCCCTAGAATGACATACATGTACTAAAAAACTCGAAAAATCCAAGTGGTGGAAATATGACTAATATACATAAATTGTTAATCCCTGCCGCGTAATATATTTATTGCTTTATTTGGGTATATTATTATTATTTAATTTTTTTGAAAATTTTATTTTGGTGATTTTACTTACATATCCTTACTTCATTAACATTTTCTAAAGCATATACGTCACTGAATAATTATGGGAACATAGTAATTATCCAAAATGACAACTTCGTAAACCCATAAATGTGCGCACATTACATTGTCTCCAGATATCATCAAGTAGTCAGTATTGGTGAGCTTCAAATTCACCAAGTTGCTTACTGGCACAGTTATCATATTAAAACCTAATGGAAAATCTTATGAACAATAATAACATAGTGATATTTAGCCCAGCAAACCAAAACTGGGGAAAATGGTGTGTCCATAAATTGGGCTAAAAGATAGGGGAAGGGATGCCGAAGGTGAGAGACTTGAACAAGTAACCGCAACAGCTTAAGTTGGAGGAAACATTATACAATGTGGTGGAACCTAGTTAATGTCCTGTTAAACCTTTAACCTGCCTTCAACGGCTAACGAAACTATACCTGTAGACAAGTTGTATTTTAATATCACACCAGTCACAAGTAAATTTGTTGAATGTATTTGGCCTAATACAGATTCATGTGCACGAAGATATACGAGATCCTTAATTGTACATTCATTGTTTATTCAATTGAGCGTAATAAAATATGCAGGGTAAAAACCAGTCAATCGTTGTATGTATCGATTCACATCTATTTTTTTCAAATGTTGTGGATTTTGTTTAGTTTATTTGTGACAAATAACGGTCCGCAATACTGTAGATGTATTTTTTACTCCCCAAAATAACGGACCGTGTTTACTAGTCGTATATTTCAGTCACATGTGATCTTTGAAAATGCGTGTGCCTACTACATTGTACCTCGCAGATACCACATACATCTGGGGCCTGTTTTCGCGCGCACAACCAAGAACTGTTTTGGTAGTCGGCCATTGGCTGAGCATTTTGGCGACATCGGTTGTGGCATGATCACGTGACTGTTGCGACCAAAGTTGAACCGATGGTCGGGGATAATATCGCGCAAGGCATGATGAGACAACATGGCGCCTCAAGATCGTAGCCATGACAACGAGGTTTATGCTACAGTGAAATAACACCTCAATTCTAAGTGTGATATCGGTTGTGTATTCAATGCACTATTTGCGGCACTATTTGCGGCCCGAGAAGAATACCGCGATGCAAATAGTGTGACTACAGTGTTCCCCACAGCGTTGTCATAGTGTTTTCATAGCGTGAACATACTTGATTCCACAGTATGAACACAGTGTTTTCAAAGTGTTTTCATAGCGTGAACATCATTTTTTTTACAGAACATTAAAGTAGTAGTACATTTATTTCAACGCTGTCCTTGGTCAAGGAAATACACAATGTGTTTACAATAAGTTGAATTACAGTATTACAGGTTAAATAGTATTATTACATTATAATAAATACTTATTAGATAACTTAAGGACAACATTTAGGTTTGGGTGAAGCAATAATGCTTTTGTGCCCTAACCTAGGGACAGACAAAGGGATAGACAGGACAAAGGACTTATAACAGAAAGAGTGTGCGTGCAGGTACTAAGCCATAACAATACAAAGTATATTACAGATTTTAAATAGTATGAATGTATGCATCAAGAAGTATTTTTTTTTTTTTTTGGACAAATATATCTTGTGATGGTGACTTTTTTATATTTTCACTAAGACTATTCCAGTAATTTGCACCACGTTGAATAAGACTGTTTTTAAACAATGATGTTCGACTGTAACAGACGTAGATATTTTTTCTAGAAACACTTAGAGTATTATATGAATGTATATCGGATGACAACGTAAACAACGAGCTGAAACAACCAGGTAATGCATTTGTCATGTACATACATAAATTTACCTAAATTTAAGTAATACAGGTCTTTAAATCGTAATAGTTTTAGATTTGCAAACAAAATGGCAGTATGATCACGGTAACCAACATTATAAATTATGCGAACAGCTCGCTTTTGTGACAACAACAGTTTATCAACATTTACCGAGGAACTACCCCAGTTAAGAACTGAATAGTTTAATTAATTGTATCCATAAAAGATAAAATACGTTATACTTGGGGCACATAAAGCCTAAACTCTTTTTGGCGTCGTAGGCAAAAACGTTTCTAAGGTCGTTCTGAAAAATTGCACAACTAGCAATAATACCCCCCCCCCCCCCCCCCCCCCTTCGGACGGGTATATTTTAACTTTTAAGAAACGTGGCTTGGTCGTTTAGAAAGTTGCGCAAGAAGAAGGGGGAAAATAAATTCCTTACCATATAAGGATATATCTGGTAGATATGCAAATTAATAGGTAAGATTGACCAATGGGGAACTTAAGATATCCTACCTTGACCAATGAGAAGAAAAGACAGTCCGAAGAGTTTGGGTATTTAACCCAGAACACGAGGCATTCGGGCCGCCAATTTGGTTGCAGCTATCAGCAACTCAGAAAAAATTGTTGACCAAAACTTCTTAAACTTTTTGTTATTCTGAAACTTTTTAAACTTTTTGTTATTATCTTCACTTCCAACTCCTCCGACGCTTCGAGGCCCTGTAAACCGGACAACTCTCCGTTCGTCCAACCGGACGAAACCACCTGTGGACGAAACACTTGTCGATAATCCGACAACTCCTGGTACACGTCTAACCCGACAGCTTCCGTTTAGCAAGGAGTGGAAGATTTGCTGGCCACCTCTTCGGACATGCCGTACCGAAAGAACGCCGTAGCTAGCCGCCGACCCGGTCGCACAGCTCTGCCACATACAGTTGAAGACGGCGTGCCCCCGCCAAAGAAGTATCGGAAGCGCCAACCGTCTGTGAGGGGCAGAGGGCGGGGGGGGGGGGCTGCTGTCCCTCCCCCACACCAGGAGCCGCCTGCGAGAGGAAGAGGACGCGGGGCAGGGCCTGCCCTGCACCAGGAGCCGTCTGCGAGAGGCAGCGGACGCGGGGCAGCTGTGCCTGCCCTACACCAAGAACCTGTGCCGCCTGCGAGAGGAAGAGGACGCGGGGCAGGGCCTGCCCTGCACCAGGAGCCGTCTACGAGAGGCAGCGGACGCGGGGCAGCTGTGCCTGCCCTACACCAGGAACCTGTGCCGCCAATCCGTCGTGGCCGCGGTCGACCCCGAAGAAACCCAAGCTCGGTCTCAGATCCGGATTTTCTGCACCCAGAGACCCAGCCGTCAACCTCCGTCGTGGAGGTGCATCCTCCTCGCAGCCATCATGATGAAAATGAACTGCTACACCATGACAACAACATGAACAATAACACTGATCCGTTCTCGGGTCCTAGTACTAGCACTAGCGGAGTAAGGGGTGGGGGTGAGTACAATGTTCATGATTCTCATACTGCCATTCCAATCAGTGCAATTCAGCTAGAGGCGGATGTCCGCCCAGTGCCATTATTTCAAATAGGAAAGTCGTGTGCAGCGTTAGGGTTTCATGTCTCGCAATCCACGAAAGACAAAATTCGGGCAGGGGAGTACATAGATCTGGCACCACTTTATAACGACACGGTGCATGCCGTACTTTCGCGGACAGATCAGTCAAATTTAACCTTCGGGATGGAAGGGGGCAACCTGGTCCTCAGGAAACCCGGCCCATCGCGTAGGCGCATCGAATTTTTCTCTATATGGCAATCGGCCTTTCACACATTTATGTCCATTTATCTGGACCAACACACCCAGAGCTATGCACAGCCATTAAAATACTGTGAAATTATTCGTATGGCGTCAGCACAGTTTCCCGGTTACGGGTGGCGAACATATGACGAGCAGTTTCGGTTAAAGATGGAGATTGACCCCTCCCGTTCATGGGGGGAAATTGACATGGAACTCTGGGTGACGGTTGCTGCGGTCCCGGTAACCACTAACCAATCGGGCAATCGGTTAGGTAACACACAAGGGTGGGCCCCGGCGTCCAAAACCGGCCGCGGGACCGGCCATTGCTTTAATTTTAACAATAACCAGGGTTGTACATTTCCTCGATGTAGATACGCGCATACATGTAGTAGATGTATGCGCTCGGGCCACGGAGCAGCTCAATGCTCGTCAGTGGGTTCAATTTCCACTGCACCGCGTAACGCATTTACGTATCATGCGCAGACACAATCCAGGACCCGTCAACCCAGAGTTCCAATGACCAATGCAGTAAAAGGGGGGAATTTTAGTTCACCGGATACCAATTCTGCGGGTTCTCACGCTGCCCATACTGCACCAGTCAACCCTCGTCCATGACTCGATTTGAGCAAACCCAAAACCCCGTTTGTTACCCCCACGCCCATTAACCAAACAGTGTTAGATAACTGGCTGACAAAATACCCAATTGCAGATGATTGTCGCATACTAAGTAATGGATTTAAATATGGTTTTTCGTTGGGTTATGAGGGTCCCCGTATGCCCCGTGATTCAAATTGTTTAGCTACGGCGTCAGAACGCCCAATGGTGGTCAAAGCAAAACTTGCCAAGGAGATCAGTTTAGGCAGGATTGCAGGCCCCTATCAAAACCGCCCCTTTTCTAATCTACAATGTTCCCCCATAGGTTTAGTCCCCAAGAGTATGCCTAATACCTTTCGACTCATTCATCACCTGTCTTACCCTGCCGGTAATTCGATCAATGAATTTATTGACAGGGAACATTGTATAGTTCACTATGCCTCGTTTGACGAGGCTGTGGATTTGGTTATGACCGTAGGGGAATCGGCTTGGTTAGCGAAAGCCGACATTTCTGCATTTCGTTTGTTGCCAGTTTCACCTGCTGATTATGAATTGCTGGGGTTTTTCTTTGACAACCATTTTTACTTTGACAAATGTATGCCAATGGGCTGTGCCATTTCTTGTTCGCTTTTTGAGAAGTTTAGTTCATTTTTGGAATTTCAAGTTAAGCATATGGCTGATGTATCTTTAGTCACTCACTATCTAGATGATTTTGTGTTTGTGGGCAACACGTCCTCCTCGTGTGCAGAGTTATTAGATGTTTTCCGCACTATGTGTACCAAGCTAAACGTCCCCTTAGCGCACGAAAAAACTGAAGGGCCAGTGCAAACGATTAAATATCTAGGTTTGGAAATCGATACTGTTCGCGCCCAAGTTAAAGTCCCACAGGAGAAAGTTACCAAAACATGTGGTCAAATTCATGCTTTCTTGAGTAAGACAAAGGCCACGCTGGTGTCAATGCAGTCGTTATTGGGTTCCCTCAATTTGTTGTGCAGGGCTATCGCCCCGGGTCGTGCCTTTTTGCGGCGTTTCACCAACCTCACCAAAGGCTTGAAACGGCCACATCACAAAGTTCGTATCTCCCAAGGGGCGCGTCTGGATTTACTCATGTGGTTAGAATTTCTTGTGCATTTTAATGGCGTATCGGCATTTTCAAGTAGGCACTGGGTAGATAATGAAACACTTCAGTTTCAGTTTCAGTTTCAGTTCCAGTTTATTTTCCACAGTACCAATAACATAGAAAAACATTTAGATTAAAGGTATAGATAAGGCAAAACATAAGTACATTGTTAAAAAGATGGATGATACTGCGGAGGAGCCCATAAAGAAGCAAAACTTGTAAGGAATGGGCTCCTGAAAGCATGCATGTACATTGAGCCGAGTAGATGTGGATTTGTTGACTAGGAAACAAGTGTACTCGTAATTGATCCCAAGAATATGGGCTCAATGTACATGCTGCTAACAATGGACATATTAACACAAAAAGTGACAAATAACAACGGACATAAACAGTATACTACGATTGAAACACTTGCTTTGTACACAGACGCGTCCGGTAGCATAGGTTTTGGGGTGTATTTTGACGGTCAATGGATGCAAGGTCGATGGTCGGACGATTTATTAACGAACCCGCCATCCATTGCATTCCTCGAACTGTTTCCCATAGTTGTTGCTATCCTTGGCTGGGCGTCGCGTTTCCAAAACCAAAAACTGCGGTTTAACACTGACAACATGGCTGTTGTCCATATTATAAACAAGCAAACGTCTCACTGCCCAAGAATAATGCATCTGGTGCGCCTACTTGTACTTGAATTTCTTAGGTGTAATATTGTGTTTAAAGCCGTGCATGTGCCGGGGGTACACAATGAAATTGCCGACTCTCTATCCCGTTTCCAGATGTCCCGTTTCCGCGAGCTGGCCCCACGAGCAAGTCCACTCCCAACCCCCTTACCTCACCTTCCAGCGATCTGGTAGAGAATGAAATGCGCCGGCTGTTAGACGCTTCAATAGCACCAGGTACGCATAAAACATACGCAACAGGTTGGGCATCATTTTGTCGGTTTCGCCAACAACGCATATCAGAGGGGCGCGCCGCGAAGACATATGAGATCCGACAGTTGATAGCTTGGCTGTCATTACAATCAATTTCCCCATCTACAATTGCGACTTACGTGTCAGCAGTTGGATATAAACACAGGTTACAAGGCTGGCCTGACCCAACTAAGGATTTTCTAGTTTCCAAATTACTCGAGGGGTGCCGTCGCACACGCCCCTCGCGCGATTCTCGCCAACCCGTTTCTTTGCCTATGCTAAATCAAATCGTGCAGTCTCTTCCCCATGTGTGTTCATCTCTCTACGAGGCAAAGATGTTTTCCGCCGCGTTTCTAAGTGCATTTTTTTTCGGGGAGTTCACGGCAAATTCTCGGTTTCACACTCAACCTTCAGTGATTACCGATTCGGATGTAGAATTTTCTTACCGCGATACCCAATGTCATGTTACCATTTCATTCAAGCAGAGTAAAAATAATCAACATGGTGATCCGCAAATCGTATGTCTAAAGCCGTCCGATAATGTTTTCCTCTGTCCCGTGTCAGCACTGCTCACATATGCTCGGGTACGCCCCAATCATGCAGGTTCATTTTTTTGTCATTTTAACTGTACCCCCCTTACTCGCTATCAGTTTAACGGGGTATTGAAGAAAGCACTGGCATTTAATAACATACCGGCTGACCACATTAAAGGTCATTCTTTGCGCATAGGGGCGGCCTCGGCGGCATATCAAATGGGGGTCCCTCAAACAAACATTCGTGCTATGGGTCGCTGGCGCTCGGACGCGGTCAATACATATATCCGTCCTCTGCCCATTTCTCCCTGGCCAGGCGTCTAGAACACTTGATTAATCACAGTTAAACGTTTATCTTAAGTCCCAGTTATTTGCTGTCATTTACCTAATAGGTCCAGTATGGATAGTGGGAGATTCCATTGTGCATGGGGCCGAAGGTCCTTTAAATCTTCCAATGAAAGTGATGTGGCGTGGTCTAAGCGGCGCCCACCTAGGTGATTTACCACAGCTGTTGACAAGTATACCTGAATCTCCCCCGTCAATCCTGATTATTCATCTGGGAACGAATGACCTGGTGGAGGTCGACGAATTTTCTTTCAGACAACGCCTAGTCCTATCCATGCGCACATGTGCCGAGCAATTCCCGCATACCACATTGATATGGTCAGATTTATTACCACGTCTGTACTATTTTGGGGCTCGGTCGCAAAGCGGGATGGAAAAGAAGCGGCGCACGCTCAATCGATGGGCGCGGTCGCAAGGGAGTTGGCTGGGAGTTAGTAATTTACACCATCCACAGTTTAAGTGGACTGAGGCCGCGTTGTATAGGTTTGATGCTAGGCATTTGTCACCGGTGGGCAATCGCATATTCCGTGATAACCTGTGCCAAGCCATTTCGGCCTTTGTATAATGTACATATGTTTCGGACTTAATTAGTTACAATGGCGCCTAGTGTAATCGCACAACTACTAAATATATAGGGTTGTGTGATGTTTTGGGGGCTGTCTTTCCCTTGGGACGCTATGCGTTTGGCATAAATTGCGGGATTCAGACAGCCAGTAGTTTGTTTTTTGTAAAACTTTTGTAGTCAAAGGTAGTATGTATATTATTACACAGACTTGCAATCTCTCTTGCTGTTCCCCGAGAGATTATATTGTTCGATCCAGCCGTACCACGATTGAACAGCACATCTGTGTTAACTTCACATTGAAGTTAAATCATAACAGTTTAATTTAAAAAGAGACCCTGTCGGTCCAAGTGGGGTCACTGAGATGGACCCAAAAAAGAGACCCTGTCGGTCCAAGTGGGGTCACTGAGATGAACCCAAAAAAGAGACCTTGTCGGTCCAAGTGGGGTCACGGAGATGAACCCAAAAAAGAGACCCTGTCGGTCCAAGTAAAAGTCGGGCATCACGCTGGTGAGCCGCCCGCAGCTATACCATGGTGGGGTCACTGAGATGAACCTTCATCATATATATATGTTTGAATTTGTTTGAGGAAGTTTTTGGTCAAATAAAGAGCTGCTTTTGGCTGCAGCAAAGAACCAAGATATGTTTGTTCTACATTTTAATTGCTTCCAAGTATAACTATGGGAGAACTAAAGAATTATAAAGAATTACTAAAATGTTGCTTGGAATGAAAATTTTTAAGCGGTTCATTATACCAGTAGTTTTTGAAATCTTGCTAGAGATATCACAAATGTGTTTCTTCCACGTAAGATTTTCATCAATTGTCACTCCTAGAAATTTAGTATTCGTGACACGGTTTAAATTTACATCATTTAAAACTAGTGGGACGGATTGGGTATATTTCTGTTGTCTTGAAGAAAATATCATATAGTTAGATTTCAGCAGATTAATACACAATTTGTTTGCTAAAAGCCAATTAGTTAGTTGGTTAAGTTCAATATTAAAAACCCGAATAGCTGTATCCACATTGTTATGGCTGTACACCAAACTTGTGTCATCGGCAAATAAACAGAATGATATAATGTCAGATGCACAAGGAATATCGTTAATATACAGAATAAATAGAAGAGGGCCTAGTGTAGAACCCTGGGGAACGCTACAATGGATGGATTGATCATTTGAATTTACAGAATTATATGAAACAAATTGTTTTCGATTAGATAAGTAACTTTTAAACCAATTAAGGGCTACACCACGAATACCATAATTTTCAAGTTTACAAATTAAAATGTCATGGTTAACTGTGTCAAAAGCCTTAGAGAGATCAAGAAAAATACCAATAGAAATGTTACCACCATCTATGGCTTTGAGTAATTTATGAATAACATACGACGTTGCTAGTTCAGTTGAACGCTTTTTTCTGAAGCCGAATTGCGATTCGGACAAAATATTATGTTTATTAATAAAAGTTATGAGACGGTTGTATATTATTTTTTCAAAAACCTTTGAGAATGTAGATAAAACTGCAATAGGTCTATAATTACCAATATTATGTTTGTCACCATTCTTATATATTGGTACAACTTTACCTATCTTTAAACCATTGGGGAAAACACCTGTAACTAGAGATTCATTAAAGATATAAGCAAGTGGCTTTGCTAACAGTACTTAGCCTGTTTGATAACAAAAGCACTTAGACCATCAAAGTCAGGGGCCTTTCCATTAGGAATTGTGTTAAGAATGTCTACAATTTCTTCTGACGTAATAGGATTTTAAAAAAGGGAACTCGCCTCCCGATCACGAAGAAAGGATTCAAATGTGGTGTTACATAATGGTAGATTACTTGCAAGTCTACAGCCCACATTTACAAAATACTCATTAAATGCATCAGCAATGTCTTTGTTACTGTCAATCGTTACACCATCTTGAACAAAGTGCGAGGGGTATACGTTTTTGCTTACCCTTGTTTAATACAGAATTTAATACATAATGTGACCACAGTGTTCCCACAGTATGAACAACGTGTTGTCACAGTGTTTTCATAGCGTGAACATACTTGATTCCACAGTATGAACACAGTGTTTTCATAGTGTTTGCATAGTGTTTTCATATTGTTTTGTTTTCATAGTATGACCACAGTGTTTCCACAGTGTTTCCACAGTACGAACACAATGTTGTCATAGTGTTTTCATAGCGTGAACATACTGATTTCACAGTGTCCCCAATAGTGTGATCACAGTGTTCCCACAGCGTTGTCATAGTGTTGTCATAGTGTTTTCATAGCGTGAACATACTTGATTCCACAGTATGAACACAGTATGAACACAGTATGAACACAGTATGAACACAGTGTTTTCATAGTGTTTTCATAGTGTTTTCATAGCGTGAACATACTTGATTCCACAGTATGAACATAGTGTTTTCATAGTGTTTTCATAGTGTTTTCATAGTGTTTTCATAGTGTTTTCATAGTGTTTTCATAGTGTTTTCATAGTGTTTTCATAGTGTTTTCATAGTGTTTTCATAGTGTTTTCATAGTGTTTTCATAGTGTTTTCATAGTGTTTTCATAGTGTTTTCATAGTGTTTTCATAGTGTTTTCATAGTGTTTTCATAGTGTTTTCATAGTGTTTTCATAGTGTTTTCATAGTGTTTTCATAGTGTTTTCATAGCGTGAACATACTTGATTCCACAGTATGAACACAGTGTTTTCATAGTGTTTGCATAGTGTTTGCATAGTGTTTTCATATTGTTTTGTTTTCATAGTATGACCACAGTGTTTCCACAGTGTTTCCACAGTACGAACACAATGTTGTCATAGTGTTTTCATAGCGTGAACATACTGATTTCACAGTGTCCCCAATAGTGTGATCACAGTGTTCCCACAGCGTTGTCATAGTGTTGTCATAGTGTTTTCATAGCGTGAACATACTTGATTCCACAGTATGAACATAGTGTTTTCATAGTGTTTTCATAGTGTTTTCATAGTGTTTTCATAGTGTTTTCATAGTGTTTTCATAGTGTTTTCATAGTGTTTTCTTAGTGTTTTCATAGTGTTTTCATAGTGTTTTCATAGTGTTTTCATAGTGTTTTCATAGTGTTTTCATAGTGTTTTCATAGTGTTTTCATAGTGTTTTCATAGTGTTTTCATAGTGTTTTCATAGTGTTTTCATAGTGTTTTCATAGTTTTTTCATAGTTTTTTCATAGTGTTTTCATAGTGTTTTCATAGTGTTTTCATAGTGTTTTCATAGTGTTTTCATAGTGTTTTCATAGTGTTTTCATAGTGTTTTCATAGTGTTTTCATAGTGTTTTCATAGTGTTTTCATAGTGTTTTCATAGTGTTTTCACCCTGTATAGACAATAATAAACAGTAAACGAATGACTCAATTAACCGTTCATTTGCACCCAAAACAAATCTAGTATTACTTGTTAAGTTGTTAGTATTACTTTAGTATTAATTATACACACATCGTAGTGTTTGCATGGTGTTTTCATATTGTTTTGTTTTCATAGTATGACCACAGTGTTTCCACAGTGTTTCCACAATACGAACACAATGTTGTCATAGTGTTTTCATAGCGTGAACATACTGATTTCACAGTGTCCCCAATAGTGTGATCACAGTGTTCCCACAGCGTTGTCATAGTGTTGTCATAGTGTTTTCATAGCGTGAACATACTTGATTCCACAGTATGAACACAGTGTTTTCATAGTGTTTTCATAGTGTTTTCATAGTGTTTTCACCCTGTATAGACAATAATAAACAGTAAACGAATGACTCAATTAACCGTTCATTTGCAACCAAAACAAATCTAGTCTTACTTGTTAAGTTGTTAGTATTACTTTAGTATTAATTATACACACATCGTAGTATTACTTTAAAAAAAAATATAGTTAACATATATAACATCCAATAAACATAACATAACATATAATAACTGTAGATCGCCAACAAAAGATCGCCAAAATCACATTCAAATGCTCCAAAATTCACATCCTCAGTCAAAATTCATATCCTGGTTCATAGTCGTTAGAATCCAAATTATGAATTAGTGACCCCCGCTTAAGTTCATCAGGTTTTTTATCCTGGTGCGCTGTGTATTCATGGGAGAGTTGGGCGATTACATTGGATTTAATGCAAACTCCGTATACGGTCGATTATTGATATGCAGCGCGGGAATTATATTCACAAAAGAGAGTGGACCGTGGACAAATCATGTTCACGTCGCCTTGAAAGACGCGGCTGTGAATAACAATGTACCCGTATAACGTACAAGATATGCAGCTCAGTCGGAGCTGAAACAGTTGACGACAGACCGAAAGTTGCTATTTTCTATATTGTAGGCCTAACGGTTTATTTCTGAAAGCCACGCAAAATAATTGATTAGGGAAGTCCAGCTGTATCGATGCACCAGTATGCTTTGCTTGTAGAAACAACTCAAACAGAAATAATGGACGTGTCCTAGTAGTTCGTATTATCTGTAAAAAAAATACAAAAACAAAAACAAATAAATAATGTTGATCAAGTAATTGCTGTGTATTTTGTAACAATTACATGAACTTATGTTGGAAACTTAAGGATGGAATGTAGTGAACCACAGTTTTACGAGCCTCAGTCGCGATAATATCAGCTCCAAATAAACCTGATGAAGAAGCCCTCTTCTGGTTTTCTTGGGATAAATGGGATTTTTGTCACATCTTGATGGGAGGGGGGAGGCCGATCCAGGATTAAGGGCGATTCACAGTACCTACTACACACTGTGGTGCCAAAGACGACAGTAGGCGACGCGATATTTTGTTTTTTCGACGGATACTCTGTGGCAAACTCTTGGTGGCGCACTGCATTGTACGTTGTTATAAAGACAACATATAGAGATATTGGGATATAGGAGATGCCATGTAGGTTCCAACAGGCTGTTAAAACAATTCATTCCGCCATCAGAAGCATGGTTAGGGGTGAGGTCGGGGTGAGGTCAGGGGTGAGGTCAGGGGTGATGTCAGGGGTGATGTCGGTGCGGTCCTTGAAGGTGGGGTCTGCTTGAAGTCTGTCCTTGGCCGATGGTGTTTGCATCGGACCTGGGGACATTGGTAAGGAGGTAGACGACGTCGAAGCTGACCATGGTGTCGTTCGGCTGAAGAGGGTGATGCTTTGGAGGATGGTGGTAAACTGGTAGAAGTTATTGGTGTGGTGTTCGGTGTTGCCTATACCAGGGGGTGAACAATTGGCGAGATGGGGTCTTCCTGGAAGCAAGGTTTAAGCCCAACGACAGAACTTTGGTGTCATCCGGGGATAGGGTACGTTGGCTCATTGTATAGGTGATCCCATTACTTGGTACAGGGGCTGCAGGCGTGGGGGTATAGGTAATACCATTACCTGGGTCTAGCGCTTGGAGATGTTTAGGAATGTCTCGATCTGGTGGCTGCGGGATTCATTAAAGGCGTGCATGGCTACTAGAAGATAGGGCGAGTTGCGGAATCGAACGCAGCGCAATACGTGCACAACGCACGGATTTACGACCCAGATTTACGACCCGAAGCCAATAATATGGACCTTGTCGTCATAATACTTAGAGATTTTCACAAATGACGCAAGGAACACTAGGCGAATGTATCTGTAAAAGCTCATTTTCAATAACTTGCCATTTGATATTAGACAGGAGACTTATGGTTTAGCTTGCAAGCGATTTTAACTTACAATAAGCTATTTTGTGTAGGGAATTCGGGCTGGTGTAGCGGTTTTTCCCGCGCCTTTCACCATTATGACCTGGCTTCGAATCCCGAATCCCGCTTGGGTACATCCGTGGGTTTCTCCCAAAATATTCTTCTTGGGTTTTTCTCCAAATTCTAAAACAAATTCTTCTACAGTGTGCACAGTAAGTATAGCTCGAAAGCCTGAAGAAACCTTTAGAGTGCGTAGTGGCACTTTTTTAGGGATCCTTGTTGGTTTCCTTACCAGAATAAAGGTGATTAAATATATATACAAAAATATGGTATTCGCCGGATAATAGAAATCTCACCTTCGAACTGCTGTGCCAAATCAACTCGCCCAACCTTTTTCAAAGCCCTAGCTAAGATGGTTCCATCCAACTTTCCACATCGCTGCCTCCACTGCACAAGCATTTGAAATATCTGTTCACCGACGTTATGTTGGTTGTTCTGTTGTATCTTGTACAGGTCCGCCGGAGTGAAGCCTAACTCTGTGGCCAGTGGCTCCCACTCCATTCCCAATTTATCTTCAAGCAGACGGAAGCATTTTTCGTCAGCAATTCCCGACTGAAAAGAAAACAAATAATAAAGCTAAAGAGACCTGGAAACAAGAAAAGAGAAAGATTACATAAAAGAGCGAAAAACAATCATCGCAACTGAAGATTATCCGTCCGTAATGATTGACCAAAATGAAACGTTGTCCATGTACGTTACGTTTTCTGTTTATATCGACCAGTTGAAACTGTCAAGCATAATACTCACGGTTAGCCTATCCGTCGATATGGAACCCTCTTTGGGCAAAGTTTCTAGAGCAAGAGCAAATAAAACAATAATTAGTCTTGTATACAACATAATGAAACAATATTGTATGTTGTTATTCCGGTGAACTAATAACTATAGGCTTTTATTTTCCCTGACACTAATTTTGTCTAGGTCAAAATTTGACGTTTTCCCAGATTTAAAAATAACCCATAAAGTGAGTCGGAGAAATGTCATTTTCACCCGATATTTTTGTCTATATACCTGTCACTCGAAGTTTCTTCGAAATGGGCTGGGCGATTTCAGGAGACGAATCCAGCAGACGCTTTATGGATGTCCCGTCTTTGAGGCCCTGCGCCCTTTCACGTGCAAAGAAGATCTTTAAGGAATCCTCCGTTTTTATGGAGTTGTGGCCGACACCTGCTAGCTTCGCCAGCGCTCCGGTCGTGTTTGGTTGTCGACAGAGAGCGCCCTCCATCTCCCTGACAAACCTCCATAACCACCATCCGAAGACTGTGGATCCTTGCGAACTTGAAAATTCTTTATCTTCTCCTAAAAATATAACCAGTCAACATACGTTATCAGTAAATATACACTCTAAAAGTGTTTAACTTTTGAGCTCATAAATAAACGCCTTTTGCAACAGTTTATACTTAATTGTCACGCGTTTTAGGGCTCACGTTCGGTGGGTTTACAGTGTTTTGTTGCTTCTAGGTAGGTCTAAGACTATCAAGAATGTATCAATTTCAGGAAAACAGATTCGATATGTTATAGAACAATGTAGCAGAGATAATTAGGATAAAACAAAAGATCTTTAGCGAAAGGTGACAAAACCGTCTGAAACAAAATGTCTGACTTAATTCACCTTACAGGAAGGGCAGGTTTCGCGTGCTTCATCCTGGAAACAAAACAAAATAAATAACATACTTAGTTCGTCGCGCGTGAGATCAGCCAGTATTCATTATCACATTAAATAATTAATCTAAAAGCAAACTGGACAAGTGGGGATTGTTTTAAAGTGAAGAGAACGTGATAATTGACATCGCATATTCAAATTCGTGTGCGCGCATCGTTGGCAAAATATCAACGGCGTGCCGTTGTTGTTTCGAATCAAGATAATGGACAACAGTTTCCAATTACTATTGGAAACAAGGTTGAAAATAATGGGGACGAGGTTGGGTGCTTCTGCTCATTAAACTTAATATTTACGTTTATCAGACTTCCGAATTCCTTTATGTACTGTAAAGAAAGACGTACTTATCCAACCGGCTGGTAACCGGCGGGGTAACCGGCGGGGTACCGGCGGGGTACCGGCAGTTGTCCAGTGTCTGAGCATTTTAAAAAGTATGAGCCTACGTCATGAATATTTGTATGTGCAAGAGGTCATCCAGATTAACTATAGAGAGCCAGCATGGTGTACAATATAGAAACCACAACTTTGATATCAACTTTACCTGAATACATCCATTATGTCTACCAGAGAGATAAGCCGTGATTATTGGGAAGCAAAACACATGTATAGTTGTCTCTTTGATTACCCTGCAAAAACCCCTACTGCCAGGCAGAGTCGTGCATAACCCTCGGCGCCGGGTGGTGAGGGTGGCCCTACGAACATCGTCCAGGCACGGTACGGAGGCCTTGAGGCACCCGGTCGATGTTTTTAGCCCGGGCGGAGCCCGCCAGGTGAACGAGACGAGGCCGGACGTATCCCGTACGAGGACCCCCGGACACCGTACGGTCCAGGTGGCCCCCGAGCCTTTCCTGATCTCTTAATTTGGGATGACCGTTAGGCTATTGGACGGCTCCCTTACGGGTCCCGTGCGGTTAATGTGCGATAAGTTGGGTCGAAAAAAAGTCTGTCGGCCATCGGAAAATTATAACTGTGCGTTAAAAGTTGGCGGCAGCCCGTGCGGCATGTAAGATTTCCCCGATTTCCCGGTGCGATTTTATACAAGAAGCTCGCCGGCGGGCGCATTTCCTACAATCGGCGTAAATGTGACTAGGACATAACGAGGTCGAAGCCATTTTGCCACAAGTCAATATCTCTCCAATCTGTTAAACTTACCTTTTGGCAACTGTTGCACAGACGCTGCTTGTTTGACTGTTGTGTCGATCTGTTCTGTTTTGTAAAAAAAAATGATAAAATAATACCCTTTTTTTTCAGCACGAGGGACATATGTTTTACACTTTCAGACTTAATTGTTCATAAGCCAAATTAGGTGTACACAATCAAGCATTACATTGCAAGTGTCATGTGGACTAAAAGTTTTGTGGTGGGATCTAAACGCTGAGAAGTTGAATTGCGAAGTAAAGTGCCTAATATAGAAAGAAGTGCATGGAACATAATAGAAGCATTCAAAAAGGGTCCGCTCGTAAGCCTGACACCTCATAGGTACGAACAAAAGTCACCGCAATTAAATATTAAGGCTTACAGGTCCGACGCCCCAAAGGTCCGACGCCTCATAATTCCGAGATTATTTTGGACTTATGAGACGTCCGACTTACGATACGGCCCCGTTCAAAAAAAGCTTTAAAAATGCATGAATGCATGTTAACATTATAGTTTTTATCTAATTTCTCCCTCAAGTCGTACCTTTGGTGGTATAATGGTAAATCGAAAGCTGTCTCTGCTTGATTTGACTTCAGTTCCGGTGCCACACTGGGATATGAAACTCTCACAATAAGGATCCTCGTTCACATTTTGGCGCTCAAGGTTGAAGGTCACCGAGTCCATTGGTAACTCCCAGATTCTTTCGACTGATATTGTCTGTTTCTATTTTATAAACAAACAAACATTGTCTTAAAGGGTTCTTCTAAAACAAGAATAATTTGAATCCAATTGCGATACATGGTGTGTAAACGTTGTGATCCTTTAACTTTAAGAACTTCAATTGATAAATTATTAACCATACAGTTTTTGTTTCTATTATTTATCCGGAGTTTCGTTAATACAATATGCGTCAAAACATTGCATAAGTGCGTCAACACAGTCACAGCGCAGCGTACTCGATAATGACGTACACAGCAAAGTTGTACGGGGAGTTGGCAGTCTCGGGCGTTAGAGAATTTACGAGATTTTAACGTGAGCTCGGATGTGAACCTCGAAAAATCTCCTCATGCGCATTAACGTTCGTGAAACTTAAAATGTCTACAAATGTACTAATATATACATCAAATTAAAGCCTGTAATAAAACAAAGAAAATAACGAAAACAAAGTAATTAAAAACAAGCTTGTATAAAAAAGTTAAATCACTTAAATTGTTGCAATATGTTCATTATAGTCCCGATCGAGTGATATTAGTATGTTCAGCCATCCTGCATTCAATGCACGCTGCCGCATTGTAGTCCCTCGACTTTTTATAATTTCACTCGGTGCCATAGGCTATACTTCGGACAAGGGAAAGGGCTCAAACTATAATACTCTGATCTGCGGGTATACTACCTTTTTTCCCAGTTCCCAGTTAGGCTTGATATTCTCGATTTCAGCTTGTACGTCTCCTGATCTGCCCACTTTTAGATATCGGTAAGCGTCCAACAGCTCGGTGCCCATTTTGTTTTCCATCTCCGTTACTTTCTGAGCAGCATAAATAAAGCAAATTAAACTTTACAGGCTTATGTTCAGTATTTATTTGCTGCCTACGAATTACTCCATGTTCAAATTTAACTCGGTTTTAAGTTACAAGTATGGGCCTGGATGTGTTAATGCTCAATCCCATCAGTCGGTTTTATACTGATGGAATTATTTAATACAGGCCAACCACATTTTGTTCTATTCATACAAAGTCAAAACAACAACAAAGAAGAGTTAAACAAAAAACACCGTCAACCTTAGTACTTTAGTAACTGCGCAATAGTCGTAGCCTTGTTGCCATTTTGTGATTGAACAATTAACGACGTTCGTTTGCTGGAGATGCGGTGTTTTCATATCTCCAGTGAGCGCGCTAGCTCAGCATGCATACAGCAGGCTCGCACTGCGCGCTGCATGCTTTCTAATTCCACACATCATATGCGGTATCCAGAGCTGCACCATATAGAAAACTAAACAGACACCCGTACCACGCGTACCATACCAGTCTCAAACGTCCGCTTTTCGATATACGGAACGGCACCTCGCAATCACTGTCATTGATTTATTTTTGTCATTTATTAATTTTACAGTTGATGCATTAGCCGAACGGCATTATTTGTCCAATCACAAAATGGCAACAAGGCTACGAATATTGCGCAGTCTTTAGTACTCACACGCCATCTTGGTTCAACCAGCTATAGGTATGTACCTCGTGTATGTGTCATTGTGACGCGCGCGTTCCACCTAATGATCGATATGAAGTGATGTGTGTTGCAGAGTAATTGAGGACTATTAATATATGGACACACATTGCGCAGGCCGTGTGAAACTTCAACAAATAAAAGGTTCATGGACCAGACTTAATGCGTAAACAACTTTGTGGGCCATGTTTTATCGGTCGTTTAAACATACCGACGTGTGTCGAGCTCTTGACCAATACGAACGGTTATTGTCTCATGTATTTATGAATGAATAATAATGTCAGTGTGTTTTCCTTTACCCAGTCTCTCTGCTTCCTCTCACCTATATACTTTAGCTGTGTAGAGATATAGAACAGAGAGATACTCTAATTGTGTTTTATCACGGTCTGTCTCTCTTTAGACCAATTTGCCCAGTAGTTATTTTCCCCCTTCTTATGATTTGGCATTTTGGGGGAAGATACACCATTTGCACATATTGAGAAAACCAATTAATACAAAATTACTAAGAAATATCGTAGTTATTTGAAAGTAAATAATGATTCCAGGCATCCATCAAAATTATTGCGCTAGATATCCTGTAATTATTTCGAAAAATTGAATTTTATTTTAAAAAAATCATGGTTATTTTCTTTTTTCTCGGCATCCAAAATACAACCCCCATAATTCACCCATTCCTGATAGTTGAAGCAATTATCAATGGTGTATCCTACCGCTAAGATAAATATCAGTTCCTTTTTTCAGTTTTCGTGATTTCTTTTTCTTTTTTCTGTAGCCCTTTGCCTAGAGTGGCTTTTTAGCCGTGATTGGGGCGATATTACATTTACAAAAATACCAAAATAGTCCCGACGCTTGCATCGTTCCCCAAAAATTACAGATAAAAAGTGTCAACCCTTAAAACAAAGAAACAGGGAGTTTACCTGTTTTACAACTGGTTCATCGTTCCAGATGTGGATCCGGAAGGGATAGTGATTTTCAGACGGATCAAAGGGGCTCCCAAACAATCCTGCCATCATTATTTTGGTGCTGGTTTCGGATGGTTCGCCAACTAAAGCTGCCCCTGTGAAATGCTTCATCAGTAGTACGACGGTCTGGTCTTTGGTAGACACCAGCATGCCGTCGTCGTCTGCATCAAGAGTCTTCCAGGATTTTGGCGAGCCTCCTTCGTCATTGCACAACTGTACGTTCAACTTCCACCCGCTCCCCTCCTGGGCAAAGTGTGGGTAAGACAGCACCACGCTGTCCAGAAACTTCAGACCTGTTGGGCCGCACTGGATCATCGGCGACAGGACACAGTCCGACGGACCGACCCCGTCAACTGTCGGCGCGTTGGGGTTGACGTAGATATACACCTGCTGCAGTCGACCTTTGGGTAGTGCCCGGCGGGGGATGTACAGGTGGACTTTGTACTCGAACAAGGACAGGCTCCCACCCTCCTGGTCGAAGTAACCGATTGCAATGTACATCAACTGGAAGGTGTTCTTCCTCAGCGTCTCTTCGCTGCATCCTTTGGCAAATTGGTCGTGTTCCTCTAAGATCCTTTTCAGGAGAGTTGGCAGAGCGGACGAACTGTCTGTAATACAAATCATGATGCATGTACGTTAAGCCCGGTTCATAATCGGCGCAAAAAGCCAGTTGAACACATTTCAGCACCGTCGAAATTCGCAGCGAATGCTTTATTATGACGTCAAATTCGCAACGCATTTGCATTTGCATAAATGATGAACCACCCTTTAAAAGTGTATTAAACCACTAAGTAAAATCACTCTGTTGGTGATTTAAGTGGCCTTCTGTTCAAAATTCGCCAACAAAGTTGACAATTGCCTCAAAAATTTGTGACATTGCATTGTAACGTAATACAGGCTACATACATGGTGTCTCTAAAAAAAGTATACCCATTTTTTTAATTCATATTCATAAATACCTGGGACTGTTTAGGCATTCCTATTGGTCCAGAGCCCGTCACGTGGCCGGTATTAAACGGACAATAAAGACATGGCTGGAAGTGTTTAAAACCACCTGGCAACAAAATTCCGTCACCAGGGCTCACTTTATTTCCAACCCTGAACCATACCTCGTCTCCAATAATAAGAGCGGGTAGTGTTTGGCGCGTACAGCTCGACACCTTGGGAACGAGATTGCCAATGGCAGTAATAGTGTGGTTCATTGTAAATACGCTTTATTGCATGTATTGTGTAGAGGTCGACAGAGGCGGAAACATGTCATTTGACACAGACAGAATGGCGAAACACCGAAATTTAATTGCGACAATTTTCCGGGATTTTCGGGGGTTTTTTTGGCTGAATTTCACAAAAAAAGGTATTTATGAATGGGAATAAATGTGAGTTCGGTCGGTATTATTCACTCTGTTTAATACCGCTTGGAGTCTGGGTGCTGATAATTACCCTCGCCTTCGGCTCGGGTAATTATCAACACCCAGACTCCAAGCGGTATTAAACAGAGTGATTAAAACCTCTCGAACACACAGTATTCCCTTATTATTGCAAAAATACTGAATATTTCAGTGCTGATTTCTGTACATTTCATAAATGTCTTGTTTGTTTAGTCATTCATGGCAATGACACAATTAGCCTTATACCATTGGACAGAGAACATTCTACCCTTTTCACAGACATTTGGCTTTTTCTAAAATATTTAGTAGTTTTTCAATAATACAAATTTTAAAATGGGTATACTTTTTTGTAGAGACACCCTGTAGAACATTCCACCAAAATTCGACGCATACCAATCAGCGTATAGGTAAATATTATCCGTGGATATACGTACCTGGAGATGATTGTAAATTCACAGATTTCTCCGCTGTTATAGCAAAGCTGGTTTCCTGAAAACAAAAACGAGGAACTGCAAAATGTGGGTTTTTAAAATTCTTAAACGTGTAGCAAAGAAATTGACTGGAGCGGGGTCTGAACCTGTAACGTCCAGAATAAAGTTACGGTGCTCTACCAACTGAGCTATACTAAGCCCCGTGCAATATATTTGTGTTTATATGAGAACTTTATGATAAATGAACAATTGATATACGTCAATGCCATACGCCATATATACCTCCTGTTAATACACAGAGGCGGTCCTTTTTGCAAATCCGGGGTAGCATGAATTTCAGACTCTATGAAATCCAGACTCATTGGTAGTATTGCGCATGATTAAGGAGAGATAATTAGGAGCGTGATCTGTCACGTGAGAGGGTTTAACCAATAATAGCAAAAAAAGGTCTGATTTCCATATGACACCAGCCTCTCAAAGAAAACAGTCGTCTTGACAACACGTCTGGTTAGCTGATACTTCTTGTACGTAGCCTATGGTGATACGCAATTGCATATCACTTGATAGTGGACTACCACCACAGTGTTTTAATAACTATTCCAAAAGCCAGTCTTCTACAGGCAGTAGGCCTATCTGCCATTCTAAAGGTTATTACTTACCCATAAAACAATTGACCATGTAGGCTAATTTCAAGAGGGAAAATATTCTTTATAGTAATTATATAGGGTTCATGAGTGTACTCGACATTTCGGTAAAATTGATTAACACTGTAGTTTAAAATAGAGTGTTGTCTTGCACGACATCAATTAAAAACAAATAATGTTGCAGCCCTGCAATAGACTTCAACAATGTAAGAGTTATATGGAACCAAGGATTTTCAGACAGATTTAAACTAACGAAGACAAATCTCATATATACACTGATGACAGTATATCGATCAGATATGGCAAAACCGTGAAATATACTTAATTAACTCCGCAGTTAAACAGTAAAGGTAAATCGAATGTACACTTACCGATGGCCCCGCGTCTAGTGGGCCCTGTAAAGGAACAAAAGAGATGTTAAACATTCATTGATAAAGTTTAATTGTGTGTTTAAAGGGAATAAAAACCAGGAAAATGGCACAGGATTCAACACGTTGTCTTCATCTTACGTATATATATTATTACAAAGTGTCAACGTTTTCTTCTGGATATTTTCTTCTTTCCTCTGGATTGTTAAATTAATATAATTCTAATGACATAATTGTATAAAGAAGTTAAATCTGTGAAATTGCAGTACAAGAAAAACGCAAAACTCCGCCGTGTAATGAAATCACGAAAACAGAAAGATTGAGTGAAGCAAGGCTAGGGGAAACAATAATACTCAGAAGTTTTGTTGTTGTTGGAGAAAATTTGACTGGACTTGCTTTTCTTTGTAAATATCTATTTCTGGCTCGGGAGGTTAACTTCTTTCCTTTATAAAGTTACACTTTCTTCCTTTCGCTTGCAATTGGGTGAGTTATGAGAGAAAGGGCCAGCCCATTATTATCGTGAGTAAAAGGAACAAAATATCGGGAAAAGTACATTGAGTTCGTTTTCAGCCCATTCAATTTCAATGGAAGGTAATGGAAAGTAAGTCATACGTAGCTGAACCTCTATGAGTAAAAACAAACTATCAAAGACAGGGAAAGAAACACTAGTTTTTAGTTACAAACAAGGCAGCTAGTCTGGTTTCCTGACAAAATAATTGATCGTGTATTGATCATAATAGTATTACATAGTTGGTTCTATATTCAATAATATTTGTATGCAACAAGAACTCAAACATAGCATAACACAAAGTCGTTAAAACAAATTAAAGATCGTTCTGCCACTCTTCAGACTCCTTCCCCGGTAAATATGTTAGGTGAGATCAGTTCAATCAGGTATGAGGGTGCGCGATGATGGATGGTGTTGAACGTGAGGAGAAGAATCTTGAATTGGATACGTTGGGGAATTTTCTTGGTTTTTATTCCCTTTATGCACACAATTAAACTTTATCAATGAATGTTTTTCTAACATTTCTGATTTGTTTCTTTACATGGCTCATCATGCAAGTATCATTCGGTAAGTGTAAATTCGATTCGCCTTTACTGTTTAACTTCGAAGTTCATATAAGTTTATTTAAGGTTTTGCCATATCTGGTCGATATACTGTCATCAGTGTATATGCAATTTTTCTTCGTTAGTTTAAATCTGCCTGAAAATCATTGGTTCCATATAAACTCTTACATTGTTCAAGTCAATTACAGGGATGCAGTATTATTTCTTTTGACTTAATGTCATGCAAGACCAAACTTCAGACTTTAAACTACAGTGTTAATAAATGTTACAGAAGTATCAAGTACACTCATCGATCCTGTCTTGTAAAACGATTATAGAATGCATACAAACGAATTGTAATTATTTCACTGTCAACCTGCTTTAAAGTTTCAACCGAAACATGTCCATGCTGCACGAAAACCTAACACATTTACGGGGAAAAGAGTCTGAAGAGTGGCAGAATGATCTTAATTTTTTTAACGACTTTGTGCCATGCCATGTTTGAGTTCTTGTTGCATACAAATATGAGTGATTATAGAACTAACTGTGTAATACTATTATGACCAATACACGATATGAATACGACATTTTTCGTATTATTAGTGGAAAGTTACCTCCCAATTATTTACAAAATCGTTTCGGTCGTCAAATAAAAACAATGTATATTTTGGTTTTTTCACACATCTCATTTATTTCCTTGCAGCTGCAATTTGAGCAGTCATCAGTAAGTTTATGCCGTCTTTATTAATGAATGCTTGTCTAACATTTCTGTTTTGTTTCTTTACATGGCTCATCACGCCAGAATGTAGAGGTAAGTGTAAATTCGATTCGCCTTTACTGTTTAACCTCAGAGTTCATATAAGTATATTTTACGGTTTTGCCATATCTGGTCGATATACTGTCATCAGTGTGTATGCGATTTTGTATGCAATATTATATCTTTTGACTTAATGTAAACCTCACTTTAAACTACAGTGTTAATAAATGTTACCGTGTCAAGTACACTCATTGACCTGGTCTTGTAAAACGATTATAGAGTGAATAGAAACGAATGGTAATTAATTCACTGTCAACCTGCTTTACAGTTGCAACCGAAACTATTCGTTTATATGCATTCTATAATCGTTTCACAAGACAGGATCCATGAGTGTACTTGATATGTCGGGAACATTTATTAACACTGTAGTTTAAAGTGGGGTTTGGTCTTGCACGACATTAAGTCAAAATAATTAATATTGCAGCCCTGTAAATTGACTTCAACAATGTAAGAGTTTTTTATGGAACCAATGATTTTCAGGCAGATTTAAACTAACGAAGAAAAATATCATATACACTGATGACAGTATATCGACCAGATATGGCGAAACCGTGAAATATACTTATATGAACTCCGAAGTTAAACAGTGAAGGCGAATCGAATGTACACTTACCACGACCGGCCTGGGTGGAAGCTGTAAAGAAACAAAAGAGATGTTAGAAAAACATTAATTTATACAGTTTACAAACCAAGAAAATGGCACATGATTCAACACTTTGTCTTCATCTTCGTCTCAATAAATATATGCAAAGTTTCAACGTTTTCTTCTGAATATTTCCTCCTTTCCTCTGGAATTTTTTATAATTCCAATGACATAATTGTATAAAGAAGTTGAACCTGTAAAATCGCCCTCCATGGAAAACGCAAAACTCCGTCGTGTAATGAAATCACGAAAACATAAAGATTGAGTGAAGCAAGGCTTGGGGAAACAGTAATACTCAGAAGTTTGACTAGACTTGCTTTTCTTTGTAAAGATATATTTCTGGCTCGGGAGCTAAACTTTTTTCCTTTTTAAAGTTACACTTTCTTCCTTTAGCTTGCAATGGTGTAATTTATTAATGCTTCGGTGTGATTTGTAAATTACAAAATGTGTCTATTAGCTGGAGGTGAATTGTGACTGTTCTATAGTATTATGGTATCTACATGTGTACTTCTTGGTAGGTTAAAACATCAAGTAGTAACTTTTACATGACAAAATGTTGCACCGAAGATAAAACCTTTTGAGAGGGCTAATTGAGACCTATATACAGTTGCGTCCTCTAAAAGAAATTACAAAAAGAATGTTGTTTTCAGATGGAAATGACGAGTCCGCTTCTGTGCTATTTTTCGACACAGAAGATTTGGGGCCTACGAAAGATTTGGAGCCTACGACAGATTTGGAGGCCTGCAAAATATTGAAAGGCATGTATGGTGGCCCTGGGGGGACAACGCAGATTGTGAATATTGACGTCAATATTCGCGACAAATTTCACGACTTTTCCCAAAGTGGCGAATTTTGACGTCAATATTCGCGACAAAATTCACGACTTGCCCCCAAAGTCGCGAAAAATCACGACTTTGTTATCCTTCTTTTGTTTTTCGGAAGACCTCCGTAGGATTTGTACACGATTTGGAATCGTGGACCTTCTGTCAATAATTTTAATAATTTTAGCGAGATTTCGTATAAATAGTGATAACATTTGTTTGGTTCGGCTTAAGTTTGTTTTTAAAAAAATGAATGGGGGGGGGGGGGGGGGGGGGGGGGTGAGACACATATGAGACATTCGCTGTATTTTCTATCGAGCGCTTTGAAGATAGAACCGAATGAGGCCGCATCGAGTGGTTTAGTCCTAATGTTATCGAATCCATTCAAAAGACTCAAGACCTCATTAGGGTTGGTCATGATGAATTTATAAAGTTCATCATTTGCTATTCCCGAATTTTTGCCGAGAAGATGACCGAAAGAGGAATCAACGAGTCAGATTAGATTCCTGCAACATGGCACACATCTTTAAAAGAAAGACGAGCTTGAATCTGTTCAGGATTTCGCTTACTTCATCGGCCCAATCGTATACAATATTGCCAACAATGGTTGACTTACCGACCCCTTCCATACCACAGTAAACGAGGCGTTTGATAAGTTTCCCAGTTCTTGATCTTAATCTGAATATTTTGTCATACTCGATCTGTTGAGTTTACAGTTTCTCTTTTCTGGTCAGTGACAACTGCTACCCCTTCCCGTGTTTCTAACTGTACTTTAGTGTATATGCCAGCTATGTGCTTCTGGTCATTATCAACGTCAGGCAACATCTGTACGTAGCTGCCTGTTGTAAACTCTCTTCAAAATATCCCTGGTCTTGTTACTTACATCTTCATAGCTAGTACTGGGAGCCGCCGACGTTGGTTCTTGGTCTGGTCTCTGTCCAAGCTGAGGTATTGGTGCAGGAATACCTATTAAAAACCAAAACAAGAAACAAGTTTTGCTTCGATAATACATTGTTTCTGAAATGAATTGTGACTAGTCTAGAAGAAATATGTGTGTTAAAGAAATGACTGTGTGATCTATGGTGCTACACAAATAAGTTTGGTACATAATATATAAGTGTTTTGGCAACTATAGCGCTGTTAGATGCAAACTTGTGAAGTGTTTTCTTAAGGTACATTTCAATTTTTAAAACCATCAAAAAGAAATCCAGACAAAAAGCTGGTAACTGCAGGTGTACAAACAAAATGACTGGACCTCATTCTCCCAAGACTTACTGAGAGGATAGAAAATTATCATCTTGTTGTTGTACATCATAAATAAGGCAAATCTGGTTCCTCAAATTTTGATTAAAGATAAGTTGAAGTCCGTCGCAATGTACAAACTCACGCACCACCACGCACATTTATCATGATTATTTATTATTTCCCCCACAATAGTACCGTTTATTCATGTAATTCGTGCATGAATCCATTAATTAATGTACGTCTTAACCCTTTTTAGAAGTGGTACACATAGAGGGCGCTATTTGGCGTGGGTTCATAAAGGAACAAACTCTAAGACGTCACCGCTATAAATACCGCCCTCATATTGTGTCCAGCATATCCAACTGGCTTGTAATATTTGCACCAACGAAAATGAATGACTCTTAATTAGCTTGCAAACTGACAAAAGATTTTGTTGTGTTTATGTTTATAAAATACATTTGAATTGATATAAAGTTACTTTCATTTTGACAAACAAGATTATTATCAGGTAGTTGTAATTATAACCAAGAAAGGTAATGTTGTTGCTACCACTAACTGTGTCAATGTTCTCGATTGTTCCAGTTTGTTGTGTGGAATCTAAAATCAGAAGCTTGAATAAAAATATCCTTAAATAAAGTAGCTAATCACATCCCCCAAATTTCTATTTTTGTAGAAACAAAGTATATCCTTAGTAGACAAATTAAAAAAACATCAAAGTTCACTTTGTCAGAAATAGAATAAGTGTACCTTACTGCAACCTTGAATGCTTACACCCGGTCTTATAATACACCAGGGACACCCCCCATTCCATGTACAAGTGCCAAACCTTTCTCTTTTAAAGGTGAAACGAACTAAAAAAATAAGCTCCCAGACTATTACATTTGATATACAATTTATTTAATGTTATTAACAAACATGATTGTATTTACCTGGTCCCTCAATTGGGAAGTGAACTGCACTTGGACCAGCGATGGTTGGGTTCTGGCTACCACTGACTGTATCAATGTCCTCGCTGGTTCCAGTTTGTTGTGGGGAATCTAAAATCAGAAGCAAGAATTAAAATATCCTTAAATAAAGTAGCTAATAACATCCCCCAAATTTCTATTTTTGTAGAAACAAAGTATAGGACGAGTAAAACAAACAAGAATTACATCAAAGTCATTTTTCGCAGAAATTGAATAAGACTTGTGCTCAACATTTCCGGCTATTCTGAATAGATCATTCAAATTTCATTTTTGTGGAGCTAAACATTGCGATTGTATAAACACCTGTTTATTGTTTCCTTTAATCATTACCGATTGAAATCCTGTTCTGATAGCCGAGAGAAAGTTAACGTGTGGATTGGTCTAATGAGAAACAACACCATCCTTGGACCATTGTTTTTCAATAGAAACATAAATGGTGTGTACGTTTTTTGTTTTTTACTCGGCCTACACTCTAAAAACAGATTGGTTAAAAGACCAACCAATCTAATTGGTTGACCCAATATTGGTTGTTTTTAACCAATGTGTTGGTTAAAGCGTAACCAATGCGTTGGTTGTCCGTCAACCAGTCATATTGGTTGGAGGTATCAACCAATCAGTTGGTCATTTATAACCAATATATTGGTTGTCCTTCAATCAGTTATATTGGTTTAGCTTGTAACCAAGGTATTAACCAATCTATTGCCAATAGATTGGTTTGCCTTCAACCAGTCATATTGGTTGAGCTTGTAGGAAATGTACCTACAGCAACTGACCAATCAAAAGTGAGGAAATTTGTTTTGACAATAGTTGATGTTAAATTGTAGTATTTAGTCCAAAACGCATTTTGTTGACCATAATATGTAATTATTCAAACGATTCCATGATTGAATTTAGATTTTTGTGAAAACATAGTGAACAATTCACATTACATTTCATTCGTATTTCAATTTTGATAAAAACTAGCTGTGACTTCGTCGTGGACAAAAAAGCGTACTATAAAACTAACAACGGCAATAGCTAAGTTTGTAGTAAGTGCTCAGTAGGTAATATCTAATAGGAATAGGTTATTATTGTATGTATGCGTAATTGCAATGTGTGATAAGTTAATTCCATTGGTATTATTTCATTACGTAGGAACCAATACATATTGGTTGTACTTGTAGTCTAACCATTATAAATTGGCTGAAATAACCAATATTGTATTTTTGCATTTGTTTTAACCAATGCAATTGGTTGCGTGTTAACCAATATGAATTGGTTGCAGCCCTACCATTATGTATTGGTTAGTGCTATAATCATAATGGATTGGTTATGTAGTAACCAATACAAATTGGTTGGAGCCCTACCATTGTGGATTGGTTAAATTAACCAACATTGTATTGGTTGGTGTTATAACCAATATAGATTGGTAAATAGTTAACCAATATCAGATTGGTTATTTTAACCAATATTTTGGTTATCCACATATCTACCAACTGGATTGGTTGAAATCGACCAATATATTGGTTATTTTCAACCAATCTGTTTTTAGATTTGGGGGAGTAGCAAGGCAGGGGTACCTTAAGAGATTGGCTAATTAAAGTACCTTGCTGCCATCTTGAATGCTTACAACCGGTCTTAAAATACTTCAGGGACACCCCCCCCCCCCCCCCCCCTTCCATGTACAAATGCCAAACCTTTCCCAGACTATTACATTTGATATACAATTTCTTTAATGTTAATAACAAACATGAATGTATTTACCTGGCCCCTCCATTGGGAAGTGAACTGCACTTTGACCAACAATGACAAGGTTCTGGCTACCACTGACTGTATCAATGTTCTCGGTGGTTCCAGTTTGTTGTGGAGAATCTAAAATCAGAAACAAGAATTAAAATATACTTAAATAAAATATCTGATCACATCCCCCAAATTTATATTTTGTAGGAGAAAATAAAGTACAGGCTAAGTAAAAAAATAAAAAGTACATCAAAGTTCATTTTTCTCAGAAATAGAATAAGTGTGCCCCAAATGTTCGGCTATTCCGAATATATAATTTAAATGTCATTGTTGTGGAGCTAAACATTGCGATTGTATTTACCTGGCCCCTCTATTGGGAAGTGAACTGTACTTCCCAATCGCGAGTACACAAAAAACACAAATCTACATGAAAAACTAGAATACAAGTACAAACTAGAAAACAGAAGGATAAAGAACCAGGACAACAACTAGAAATAGCAAATTGAATCTATCAGAGGGCCTTATCGAATGGAAAGAGAATTGCACAAGTAAAGGGGGGGGGGGTCTTATGATAAACTGGGATTTCCCTTTTATTCTCCAGTGGTGTAGGTCAGCTGGCAAGTCAGCCCGCGCTGCATGTCGTGGGTATCTTTTAATTCTATCAAACAAATTAACAACCGAGGTCTCAGTCTGCGGCTGTCAATTGGGGCATGTGACTGTTTTACCTCTGATATAGAATTTGGACCAGTTTCTGATTTTACACCACTACTTACTGACCTGTTGCAGCAGAGGGGGTGGGCTGAGCCTCCTGTTCGTCCATGGTACCTTATATCACCCGCCCACAAATGCAAGTCCTGTAAACGATGATTGGTAGGTTAACTTCTAGCAGATTTGTTATCACATCTATGACCTCTGACATGACATGACAGAAGGCAAGGCAATGGTCTAAACAGTTGGGATGTTCAATAAAATATGATTGGCATTGCATCAGGGGTATGGATGACAGACAATCAATGCAGTTTAGGCACAAATCCTATTGAGACACTTGTGAACCAGTCATGCATTACATTTTTCCATCATCAATTGAAGCAGAATAGTTTTCCCGGCTATTTTAAAACATTTTCCATTTAAATTCACCAACTCTCACATTCAATTTCGTCCCCTGAAAATGTATACACGCTTTGACCAAACTATTTTAGTCGTTTACCATTTAATTTCGAATTTTGGTCAAACCAATTAAATATTTCTGGGTGAACATTCATCATTACAAATTAATTTCGTCTAAGCTGTTGCTGAAAGGCAGCATTTAGCGATCGAATTACTTTTATATCAATCAATTTCAAACTTATGTTAAATAAATTAGTCTAAAATGTGTGATCGACTCAAATACACATCAAACTAATTTAATTGGAAATGGAATGGTAAATGACTAAAATTTGTTTGGTTAAAGCAAAAATAATTGTAAGAATCGGTGCATTTGAATAACAAATGTTCTAAAATAGCCTGGAAACATAAATTGTAAGGAGAAACATAAATTATTGTAAAAATTCCCAAAGTATTACGAATGGTTTTGACAATAAGCCTAATTTGCCTTTATTTTACGTAATACAGTACGCATGCAACAAATAAATGTTCAAACTAAAAACAAGAGTGATCAAATCTTAATGTACGATTTAAAGATTATTCAGAAGAAAAAAAGTTTAACTGGTTCACAGCGCACCATAGGTTTGTGCACAAATTGGTTTCATTGTCATCCACACACAAATCGTGTGTGAGAGTCCAACAACCAGACAGCATCCCCAATACAAAAAAATTGTCGAAAGTTTGTGCTGCTGAAACAAATAAACAACGTGTCTTAAATATGTGGACTTTTTAATCCAGTATTACTCACTGCAATTTGTTATACCCAGCACGATATGTGGCAGAGGGGTACCCCCCCTCTTATCCCTATACCTTATACACACTCAACACTATTGTAACCTAACCCATCCCCCCTTGAAACCTAAAAAGAATTCCTGAGATTCCGGGAACACAATGGTCAATACAAAAGAGGGGGGTTTTCTCTGCCACATATCGTGCTTCATATGCAATTTGTTGAATAATGGCCCTCTAAACTGTCGTCTTGCCGAGCTGTTGTGAGACCTAGCTACACCTTCGAAATTGTAATTGTTGATCACAAGTTTACTGATGTCTAAATAAATTGAAGTTATTTCCTGGACTGCGTGCTCATATTATATGTGCATACAGAGCAAGTTCGGGTGCTGTTGAACTAATCCCTTTTGTCGATTTCCGATTCAACTTCACGCATGGGTGGTCTGTGTTTTCACTCGAACGCCTCTAGTCTATCGATGAAGTCAAATCTAGTTTGTGAGCAGACAACAGACCTTCACGTTTAGTCCAGGGAAAATACTTCATTTTGTTTTGTCAACCTCACACAGATTGCAATAGAATATTTTTCACCACAGTGCACTTCTATAAGGTCCCTAGAATGACATACTAAAAATCTCAAAAATTCCAAGTGCTGGAAATATGACTAATTTGCATAAATCGATAATCCCTGCCACGTAATATATTTATTCCTATATTTGGGTATATTATTATTTGTATTATTGTATTATTGTATTTTTGTAAGTTTCGTTTGGTGATTCTACTTACATATCCTTACTTCAATAACATTTTCTAAAGCATATAAGTGACTGAATAATTATGTAAACATAGTAATTATTCGAAACGACAACTTTGGGAGCCCATAAATGTGCGTACATTACACTGTCTGCAGATATCATCAAGTAGTCAGTATTGACGTGCTTTAAATTCACCAAGTTGCTTACTGGCACAGTTATCATATTAAAACCTTATGGAAAATCATATGAACAATGATAACATTTTGATATTTAGCCCAGTAAACAAAAACTGGGGGGAAATGGAGTGTCCGTAAATTGGGCTGAAAAGTAGGTCAATTGTTGCCTAAGGTGAGAGACTTGAACAAGTTCAAGGAAACCCCCCCAAATAAAATTGTTTTGTTGCTTACAATAATTATATCTACGTTAAAATGTATTTGGGGGATTTTCTTGAACTTGTTTAAGTCTCCCATGTTAGGCAACCCTTTAACTACTGTTTCGCCTAATTTATGGACACACCATTTCCCCCAGTTTTTGTTTGCTGGGCTGAATATCAAAATGTTATCATTGTTCATATGATTTTTCATAAGGTTTTAACATGATAACTGTGCCAGTAAGCAACTTGGTGAATTTAAAGCTCACCAATACTGACTACTTGATGATATCTTGAGACAGTGTAATGTGCGCACATTTATGGGTTTCCAAAGTTGTCGTTTCGAATAATTACTATGTTCACATAATTATTCACTTATATGCTTTAGAAAATGTTATTGAAGTAAGAATGTGTAAGTAGATCCACCAAGCAAAACTTTTCAAAAAAAATTAAAATAATAATATACCCAAATATAGGAATAAATATATTAAGCGGCAGGGATAAACGATTTATGCAAATTAGTCATATTTCCACCACTTGGATTTTTTGAGATTTTTAGTATGTCATTCTAGGGACCATAAAGAAGTGCACTGTGGTGAAACATATTCTATTGCAATTTGTGTGAGGTCAAAACTTATTTTCCCTGGACTAGTTGTTATAGAAGCAAAATGTTGGCCCGTAATTTGTATTTGTTAAATGGTTCATTTTCATTAGTTCCTCCACTTAATTTAGTGCAATAAATAATTATTTTATTGCAAAGCGCTATCATCATTGGAATAATTTATCGTAACCCTTTGCAAAGCTTGCCCCAGTTTACTTTTCCTCGGTCTTAACACTGTGACGTAACTCGCGAGTGACTAGATAAACCATGGTCCTTGGCTAGGTTGATCCAGTTGGACTAGCTAGTTAAACCACGCAGTGTTCGAGTGACAACTAGATTGACTAATAAATGGTTAAGTCTAGTCGATATAGTCCCCCAACCGAACTTGTTCCTAGATACAAGCCTGTGATACGCAAAAGATTAAGCACACATGAATCAGTAAGTATTATAACACCTCACCCACAGGTTCTGAGTCTTGATTGGCCAATATCTAGTCACGTGGCATTTTCTATTGTTACTATCTTTCTGAGCACGGCCAATTCCGAAAGTGTGTACAAATGAATGCTAGTACGCGTGTTGTGCGTTGCGTGTATTGTTCCCAAGAGCCAGCGCTACAGAGCTGGATTCAAACATTTCGTGAAGGGGTGATAATAAAAGAGCAAAGACATTTTCACCAATTTTGTATTTAAATCGAAGTTCATTTTAACTGTATTTAGATTTAGATAATTTAAAATTGTTTAAACCAAGCAGAATCTATGTGTGAGGTGTTATAAAACAAATATTGAATGCTTTATCTCGTTATGTAGTAAAACTAGCATCCCTCGGTGATTCATGAAGCATTCCATTTTTCCTCAGTTAAGCCTCGAGACAATAGAATGCTCAATGAATCACCTCGGGAGGCCAGTTTTACTACACCGGTGCACTCAAAGTATTACTAGCGGGATGTTCGCGCGGCACCCGCTAGCTGAGTGGAGTTGTATAGTTTGGATTGTTGAGTAGCAAGGCCAAGTAAAAAGGAAGTTGACTTTAAAAACAAATACATAATTTGCCTTTATTACAAGTTACAGTAAGAAAATACACGCACCAATTTGGGAAAAGATTATCGCTCAATTTTGTATGTGCAATAAGGAAGCATTCACAATCACAAAAAGTCACAATTTTGTTCAATATATAGCCTAGGTTTGTGCACAGAATGCCTCCACACGTAGTCCCAACATGGGCTGCGAAACTATAAAAATTATTATAGGTTATGCTTCGTATTACTCACTGCAATTTCCTGAATAGCGGCTCTCTAAACTGTTGTCTTGGCGAGCTGTTGTTGTGAACACTGCACCTTCAAAATTGTAATTTTATATTCCAATTTTCGAGAGTTAGTTGTTGACGTCCAAATAAATTGAGGTTATTTCCTGGTGTGCGTGCGCATACAACAAGGTGTGTGTTTATGACGGACCCTAGCCTCAGCAGAGGGGGGAGGGCATAGGGGGGGGGGGGGGAGGGCTTCGAGGCTGCGATTGCGAAACGCTGTGGTACCGTCCATTCTCAAAATAGGAGGGAACCATTTTCTCACGCAAAAAATAAAGAGTTTTGGGAATCCAATCTTAACATCTTGTCTTTTGTAGTTAAAAAAGGTTGTTATTTACCTTAATTGTTATCATCCAATGACAAAAGTTGTATTGAAAATGAAAAAAGCAGTCGCAAAAAAATTAACGTTGACGTACCGTTGCCGCACGTGGAGATTGTGCACAAATACCCAAACAAATACCTCCCCTAGAAAGGGCAATAATAATCGATAAATTGTGGACAATTCTGCTTCGAACCCACTCAATTGTTTTCCATGGATACGTTTAAAAAGGAGTGTAGCAGTGATATACTGGATTTCAAAAAATTGTCTGTGAACCCCATGCGTTTTATCGTCTTATTTTCGAAAGAAAATAGCCGAAATGGCATCTCCCCCAAAACATTCGTGTAGATCGGGACTGTACCTGGCTTTGCGGACGTGTGAGAAATCACTGAATTCGGGGAGCGATTCACGGAGCTCATCGAGTTATAATTTGTACGCGTTTCAATACTGCGCTTCGAGGTAGCGATCTATACGTATTTTGAGATGTGCGGCTCGTGAGCGTGGAAGAATGAATTAGATACATTTCAACGTTGGTGTCGCACCTTTTAGCCCCCCCCCCCCCCCCCCCCCCCCCCCCCCCCCCCCCCCCCCCCAGCCTCAGTACCTTTTCATGCTCTGGTTGTGTAGATGATAAAAAAACGCCCTATTGTTGTTATAATTGTATATACCCACTTTCAAAATTACGGTGGCCCAAAATTAACATGGCTGCACGGGGAGGAATTATTGTAGACACCGTGTATTAACAACGTTGATTACCATTGTTGTGACGTATGTTAAATGTTTCGCTATAACGGGGAACTATAAAAGTCAAGTGGATGGATCTCATTGCATTAGCAGACAGGTTTAGTTTGTAATCAAAATGGCGAACAGCGAGGTTCGTGAATTACGTAACAGCGTTAAAAGGTAATTAAAATATTAAACGAATGAAATGAAGTTTAATTATAATTCGACCGATTAAATTACCGACAACGAAGGACTTACATGAAGAGTCGTACAGTATTTAAGATTTCATCTCTCATGCTCCTGTTATTTAATTAGAAACAACGTACGTTGCTTTACAACTTATATCAGTGTCAGCCAGTTTCTAATTTTATTGTTGTACTAGTTATATTGTAAAACTTTGACCGAAAATAAATGTTTCTGTATAACCGTTCAGAAACTGCACAATTGGAAGCCTATTTGAATCCCCAATTTAATACGCCGTCAGCAAACTTCTGACTGATTGGTACAATAGTTGTATTATAAAACTTGACACAAGTACTACTACTTGCCCATTGGGCAGTGGTCAGTATGACATCCAAAGGAATTCCTCTCTGGAAAGCTGCACTACACGCCGGATCGAGTACCATAATATGCGCCTTAATTTAAACCTACTTATGTCGATACCTGCATATCCGTTCGTAGGCGAAACCTCTCTATTAATAAAGAAAATCCGGAACTAATCGATGATCGAACAGACTGCGGTGGAATACAAGATTATGCATCGATTATGCAGTGCGTAGCAGCACGGCCGTTGTAGCTCAGCTATACTGGCCAGCCAACCAGTTCCCAAACGTACGTCACGATTGTGCCAATTTTCTATGCTAATAATGAAGTACCATTCTAGGGGCGGGGCCATTTCCCCAAAACACTTTATGATTTTGTTTACATATTCATTAATCAAATTAATAATGTTTACATACTGGATTATACGTTATATTTCTTACAAAAATAGTAAGGATCATTGATACCCTAGCCTGAAGGCGTTGACTTGCATTGTTCAGGTCTACGTTTCCATTTTAACCAGTTCGCGCTGGAGAACGTATATACCTGCCCAGTTTTCTCCAGATTTAAAACGGATGACGCATAAACACGTTACGAGAAAGGCCGGAAATGCATGGGTGTGCTTCCCGGTACCATCTGTTTGAACTCGCCTCGGATCAAGGTTTGTTAAAAATAATCCCGCGCCTCGGCTCGGTGATGTTAAAATAATCCCGGCACGAAATTAACACAGACTTGTTTTGTGGCAGTCGACACAGCAATAAACTGTGACATAACGTTTTGTTAATAACGTGGTGTGAAGCGGATATGACCAGTATGTATATGTACATGTAAATGAACCAGTATCTGAATAATATGAGATTATTTAATTTGGTATAATGTTTAGTGATCCGTTAAGGTAAATATTTAATAAGCCCTCGCATTTTATGAACGATTTTGTATTCCTTATTTACCCTGGGGAAACCTTTCAGTGGATCGCTGTTTTTCAAAGATGCCCAGCAGCTACAAACATTTGAAAGTATAACATTACAAATAGGGTCCTTCCAATAGGGTCGTCCTGTCTAACTCACTTAATCGCTTGGAAAGTTCCGAGCAGAATTGTGTCGCCTTTGCTTGCGAGTGTGACGTTTCATGCATAATTACGTGACGACGCGTCGTGGCAGAAAGTTGGCCAATGAGTCAGCGATTATGCATGTTACCTCACGCGATTATTCACGCAACGTCACAAGCACATGCAAATGCGACACAATCCTGCTCGGAATTTACAGAGCGAATTAGATGAGTTAGACAAGACGACTTAGTTATTGGAAGGCCTTGGCGTGGTCTACGGCGTACGTTAGAGAATGCCTGCATTATACCACCCTGTATAGCCAATAATAAACAGTAAACGAATGACTCAATTAACCGTTCATTTGCACCCAAAAAAATCTAGTATTACTTGTTAGTATTACTTGTTAAGTTGTTAGTAATTACTTTAGTATTAATTATACGCACAATGTAGTATTACTTTAAAAAAATCCAACATCCAATAACATAACATCAACAAATAATAACTGTATATTTTTGTATAAGTGAAATCAACAAAAGATTGCCAAAATCACATTCAAATGCTCCAAAATTCACATCCTCAGTCAAAATTCATAGCCTGGTTTATAGTCGTTAGAATCCAAATTATGAATTTGTGACCCCCAATTAACCCTTTAAACTCGGGCCTGTTTTCGAAGATTTTGTACGTGTTGCTAGTTTCTATATACAAATATCATTTACAGTGTACAAATCCCATATAATTATGTATCATTGCAAAGCTTACAAATAGGGCTTTATTTTGGGGGAATATTTGGACCCCAGGAGATTTTAAGGGACTTATAAGTCAGATGTAGCGCGGGGCTGAGTGCAAAGGGTTAAGTTCATCAGGTTGTGTATTCTAGTGCGCTGTGTATTCATGGGAGAGTCGGGCGATTACATTGGATTTAATGCAAACTCCGGATACGGTCGATTATTGATATGCAGCGCGGGAATTATATTCACAAAAGAGAGTGGACCGTGGACAGAACATGTTCACGTCGCCTTGAGGGACGCGGCTGTGAATAACAATGTACACGTACAAGGTATGCAGCTCATCGCAGATGAAACGGTTGGCAATAGATCGAACGTTGCTATTGGTCTCTTTTTTCATCTCAAAGTACGGCGTGGTTTTTTTTTTTGACTAATCAACAGGTCTTATATCACATTAGAGTTAAGGATCTCAATTATTCGATTGTTTTTTTCCGCAAAAACAATCGAATATTCCGTTACTCCAGTGCAAGGATAGGGCGTTCGATTACTCAACCCAGCTTACTCATGCCTCTAAATCGGGGGAACGGTTGTACATGCGCAGTACGCGAGAGTAAACAACGATCTCGGATTGGGTCACTCGCCAATGGCGTTCATACAAACTACGACTGGAAGGGAGAAAAATTGCGCGTTTTCACGAAGAAACTAGCGTGGATTCACATTTTCAGAGTAAAAAGTACGACGAAATATTAAATTGCCAAACACAAATAGTTAAAATGAAATGAATTAAACTTGATATTACCGTTCGCCCGCGTCAAATCGACTGAACTGTTCTCAAATTATGGACAAGAAAGTGGGAACACGGGCTAATCTCACACCGTTTTTGGTACGTAACTTAAACAGGACAATGCTTACATTAATTAAAGGTAGGATACACCATTTGCAGATATCAAAAGTATTTACTACCGAATTATTAAGAAATATCTTACTCATTTGAAAGTAAATAATGATTCTAGGCATCCAGCAAAAATGATTGCGCTAGATACCCTGTAATTATTCCGTAAAATAGAATGTTATAAAAAAAAATCGCGATCGCCAGACGGCGATCGCGATTAATATAAGAATAATGCTTGACGCCTGTTGAAAACAAACGCTGGTTTTCGTGCTTTTCTCTGCATCAATTACTGTAAAACTTTGGACAGGTCAGTTAAACGGTATTTACTATAAAACACAACCCCAAAAATCTACCCATTCATAATAATTCAAGCAATTACCAATGGTGTATCCTACCTTTAAGCACAAATTCATCTATCATTTTGGATGTGATTTTGGAAATCCTTTGTTGAAATCACATCCTGTCCGCTTTGAATGCAAAATCACATTATGCCATTTCCTATAATGTAGGCCTAACGATTTATTTCTGAAATCCACGCAGAATATTTGATTAGGGAAGTCCAGCTGTATCGGTGCATCAGTATGCTTTGCTTGTAGAAACAACTCACACAGAAATAATGGACGTGTCCTACTGGTTCGTATTTTCTGTAAAACAAATACACAAAACAAAACAAATAAATAATGTTGATCAAGTAATTGCTGTGTATTTTGTAACAATTACATGAACTTATGTTGAAAACTTAAGGATGGAATGAAGTGGAACACAGTTTTACGAGCCTCAGTCGCGATAATATCAACTCCAAATAAACCTGATGAAGAAGCCCTCTTCTGGTTTTCTTGGGATAAATGGGATTTGTATCGCATCTTGTTGGGGGGACCGATCCAGAATTACGGGCGATTCACAGTACTTACTACACACTGTGGTGCCAAAGACGACAGTAGGCGACGCGATATGTTGTCTTTATAACAACGTACAATGCAGTGCGCTACCAAGAGTTTGCCACAGCGTATCCGTCGACAAAACAAAATATTGGGATGCATGTATACGGATATAGGAGATGTCACGGAGGTTTTAACTGGCTGTTCAAATAATTCATACAGCCATCAAAAGCATGGTCAGGGGTGAGGTAAGGGGTGAGGTCCTTGAGGTCCTTGAGGGTGGGGTTTGCTTGAAGTCTGTCCTTGGCCGATGGTGTTTGCATCGGACCTTGTGACATTGGTAAGGAGGTCGACGACGTCGAAGCTGACCATGGTGTCGTTCGGCTGGAGGTGGTGATGCTTTAAGGGAAGGATGGTAAACTGGTAGAAGTTATTGGTGTGGTGTTCGGTGTTGCCTGTACCAGGCGGTGAACAATTGGCGAGATGGGGTCTTCCTGGAAGCAAGGTTTAAGCCCAACGACAGCACTTTGGTGTCATCCGGGGATAGGGTACGTTGGCTCATTGTATAGGTGATCCCATTACCTGGGACATGGGCTGCAGGCGTGGGAGTACAGGTAATCCCATTACCTTGGTCTAGCGCTTGGAGATGTTCAGGAATGTCTTGATATGGTGGCTGCGGGATTCATTAAAGGCGTGGCTACTAGAAGATAGGGCGAGCTGCCGAATCGAACGCAGCGCAATACGTGCACAACGCACTGTGTGCATGTGCACCCGGATTTAAGACCCCAAGCCAATAATATGGACCATGTCCTCATAATACTTATAGATTTTTACAAGTGACGCAAGGAACACTAGGTGATTGTATTTTGTCAAAGCTTATTTTCAATAACGTGCCTATTGATTTTGGACAGGAGGACTTGTGATTTAGCTTGCAAGCGATTTTAACTTACAATAAGCTATTTTGTGTAGGGGGTTCGGGCTGGTGTAGCGGTTCTTCCCGCGCCTTTTACCACTATGACCTGGCTTCGAATCCCGAATCCCGCTTGGGTACATCCGTGGGTTTTTCCCAGAATATTCTTCTTGGGTTTTTCTCCAACCTCTAAAACTGTAACTTATTCTACAGTGTGCACAGTAAGTATAGCTCGAAAGCCTGAAGAAACCTTTAGTGGCACTTTTGAGGGATCCTTGTTGGTTTCACTACCAGAAAGAGGTAATATGGTAATCGCCGGATAATATAAATCTCACCTTCGAACTGCTGTGCCAGATCAAGTCGCCCAACCTTGTTCAATCTCCATCTCCTCGGACTCACCATCCGAAGACTGTGAATTCTTGGGATCTTGAACACAATTCGTCGACATGGACTGGGCGATTTCAGGAGACGAATTCACCAGAAGCTTAATGGATTTCCCATCTTCGCAGCCATGCGCCCTTTGACGTGCAAAGAAGATCTTTAATGAATCCCGTGTTTCCATGGAGCTGTGGTCGACACCTGTTAGCTTCGCCAGCAATCTGGTCATGTTTGGTTGTCGACAGAGATCGCGTACCTCCTCCTCGGACAAACCTCCATAATCACCACCCGAAGACTGTGAATTCTTGGGATCTTGAACACAATTCATCTTCTCCTAAACAAATAATCATACAATATCAGTAAATATACACACTCTAAAAGTGATTAACTTTTGAACTCATAAATATACGCCTTTTTGCAACAGTTTAAACATTATTGTCACGCGTTTAAGGGCTCACGTTCGGTGGGTTTACATTGTTTTGTTGCTTCTAGATATGTCTGAGACTATCAAGAATGCAACAAATTCATAGACACAGATTCGATATGTTATAGAATGATATAGCAGAGATTATTAGGAGAAATAGAAAAAGAATAACATATTTTGCGAATAACTCACATCACAAGAAGCGCAGATTTCGCGGGCTTCATCCTGGAAACAAAACCAAATAACTAAGTTTAGGATCCAAGAAGTCCAGTCCAGTTGTATTAACGTGTTTACTGTTAGTCCAGCGTGTAGACGTGCATCAATAAACATGAGCGGTAGCTATATGCAAATACAAGTATGCATCGCAGGGGTTTAGCTTTTACCGTAATACAAATACAACTTGTGTAATAGAAAATTGCTATCGACAACATAGAATTTTGATGTGAATGTATACAAAATAGTCACAAAATAATGATATATAAACCTGGAGACAATTTCATAAAGCTGCTAGTAAGCACACAAACATTGGATTATTGGGAAGCAAACCACGTGTAATTGTCTCTTTGTTTCCCCATCAAGAACTCCTACTGCCAGGCGTAGTCATGCATAACCCTCTGACGTAGGGCTGATTGTCCAGTGACCCGTGAGCTAATTAGCGGGTACCCGCCGGTTGGACATGAACGTGTTTCCTAACGAGGTCGAAGCCATTGCCACAAGTTTTTATTTATTTATTTACTTCTCATATTTATCCAGGGTATAACCTATTCACCATAAGGTGGTCTCCCATGATGCCCTGACTTAAAAACAATACAAATTATACAATAACATTATATTTAAACGGTGAAGTAAAAGGTAAAACGTACGAATACCTAAAAACACTAATTCAAAGACAATTTAAAAACGTATAAGTTAAAAGGTTGAGTAAGAAGTAAAGACGTACAAGAAATTAAAAAAAAAAGATTAAAGAAAAATAACACCACCAACATACGAAGCTCAAAATAATGAATTCCCTCCAAGTCAATATTTCTCCAATCTTGTTAACTTACCTGGTAGCAACTGTAGCACAGACGCTGGTTGTTTGACTGTTGCGTCGATCCGCTCTGTTTTGTGGAAAAAAATAAATATGTTTTACACTTTCAGAATTAATTGTTCATAAGCCAAAGTAGGTGTACACAATCAAGCATTATAATGCAAGTGTCATGTGGACTAAAACCATATTGTAGTGGGAGCTAAACGCTGAGAAGCTGAATTGCGTAGTAAAGTGCCTAATATAGAAAGAAGTGGGAACATAATGGAAGCATTCAGAAAAAGGGTCCGCTCGTAAGCCCGACACCTCATAGGTCCGACAAAATTTCACCCCAATTAAATATTAAGGCTTACAGGTCCGACGCCCCACAGGTCCGACGCCTCATAATTCCGAAATTATTTTGGACTTATGAGACGTCCGATATACGATACGGCCCCGTTAAAAGAAGCTTTGAAAATGTACACCGAATGCATGTTAACATTATAGTTTGTAATCTAATTTCTCCCTCAAGTCGTACCTTTAGTGGTATAATGGTAAATCGACAGCTGTCTCTGCTTGATTTGACTTCAGTTCCGGTGCCACACTGGGATATGAAACTCTCACAATAAGGATCCTCGTTCACATTTTGGCGCTCAAGGTTGAAGGTCACCGAGTCCATTGGAAACTCCCAGATTCTTTCGACTGATATTGTCTGTTTCTATTTTATAAACAAACCAACAAACAAACATTGTTTTAAAGGGTACTTCTAAAAAAGGAATAATTTTAATCCAATTGCGATACATGCTGTATAAACGTTGTGATCCTTTAACTTTAAGAACTTCAATTGGTACATTATTAACCATACAGTTTTTGTTTCTATTATTTATCCGGAGTTTCGTTAATACAATATGCGTCAAAACATAGGATAAGTGCGTCAACACAGTCACAGCGCAGCGTACTCGATAATGACGTACACAGCAACGTTTTACTTGGAGCGAGTTGGCAGTCTCGGGCGTTAGAGAATTCACGAGATTTTAACGTGAGCTCGGATGTGAACCTCGAAAAACGGACATAAAATCTCTTCATGCGCATTAACGTTCGTGAAACTTAAAATGTCTACAAATATACTTATATACATCAAATTAAAGCCTGTGAAAAGACAAAATTAATAACGGGAAAAGCAATTGAAAACAAGCTTGTATTAAAAAGGTAAATCACTTACAATTTATAAATATTTTAATTAGTCCCGATCGAGTGACATTAGTATGTTCAGCCACCCTGCACTCAATGCACGCTGCCGCATTGTAGTCCCTCGACTTTTTATAATTTCACTCGGTGCCATAGGCTATACTTCGGACATGAGAAAGTGCCCAAACTATAATACTCTGATCTGCGGGTATATACTACCTTGTTTTCCAGTTCCCAGCCACGCTTGATTTTCTCGATTTCAGCCTGTACGTCTCCTGATCTGCCCACTTTCAGATATCGGTAAACGTCCAACCGCTTGGAGCCAGTTTCGTTTTCCATCTCCGTTACATTCTGAGCAGCATAAATAAAGCAAATTATAGTTTACAGGCTCATGTTCAGTATTTATTTGCTGCTTACGAAATACTCCATGTTCAAATTTAACTCGGTTTTAATGCTCAATCCCATCAGTCGGTTTTATACTGATGGGATTATTTAATACAGGCCAACCACATTTTGTTCTATTCATACAAAGTCAAAAAAAGAAAAAAAAAGAGTTAAAAAAAAAACACCGTCAACCTTAGTACTTTAGTAACTGCGCAAAACGACCGCAAAACAGTAAAACATGGCCCACAAAGTTGTTAACGCATTTTCGGTGTTAGATTATATTTACTATTTACTGCGCAATAGTCGTAGCCTTGTTGCCATTTTGTGATTGAACAATTAACGACGTTCGTTTGCTGGAGATGCGGTGTTTTCATATCTCCAGTGAGCGCGCTAGCTCAGCATGCATACAGCAGGCTCGCACTGCGCGCTGCATGCTTTCTAATTCCACACATCATATGCGGTATCCAGAGCTGCACCTTATAGAAAACTAAAAAGACACGCGTACCGTACCAGTCTCAAACGTCCGCTTTTCGATATACGGAACGGCACCTCGCAATCACTGTCATTGATTTATTTTTGTCATTTATTAATTTTACAGTTGATTCATTAGCCGAACGGCGTTATTTGTCCAATCACAAAATGGCAACAAGGCTACGACTATTGCGCAGTCTTTAGTACTCACACGCCATCTTGGTTCAACCAGCTATAGGTATGTACCTCATGTATGTGTCATTGTGATGCGGGCGTTCCACCTAACGCTCGATATGGAGTGATGTGTGTTGCAGAGTAATTGAGGAATATTAATATATGGACACAAATTGCGCATGCCGTGTGAAACTTCAACAAATAAAAGGTTCATGAACCAGACTTCATAGGACTCCAAATATAATCTAACACCGAAATTGCGTTAACAACTTTATGGGCCATGTTTTACCGGTCGTTTAAACATACCGACGTGTCGAGCTCTTGACCAATACAAATGGTTATTGTCTCATTTATTTATTTTTATTTTTATTTATTCCATTTCTTTACCCAGGGTGTGCCCAAACAGTTTAAAACTGGTTTTCATTGGGGCCCTGCATACATCATCAAATAAAATAACAGTACATATTATAAATACAAGGATATTACAGGAATTCTAAACATTAATACTAATTCTGATTTACGAGATAGGCGAAAACCCGCCAAATAAAAAACCCTTTTAGGTGAAAAATAAGAAGGGGAAATTCCTATCCGGCTCCACATTATGGTGGCAACCAAGTTCTAACTCCGTAGATCAGCGCAATTGGCATAATATCTAACACTCAGATGGCATGTCGGAGCTCTGATTTAAATGTGCTTAATGAGTCCAATGTTCGCAATTGTTCGGGCAGATTATTCCAAATATTTGCACCACTCACAGCGAAACTTGTGGCGTAGCATTCTTTTTTGGCGAAAGGAACTTTCAGTGCCGTGTGGGTTGATTGCCTTGTTTCGCGAATTACTGTAAGTGGTTTGAAAATATTTGTCATGTACAAAGGAGTCATTTTGTTGATACTTTTGAAGACAAGAATAGCCTTTTTTGACTTGACTCTTTTTGAAAAAGGGGCCCAATTAAGACGAGCAAACATATCCTCTGAAGGGGTGAGGAAGGTACATTTAAGGATTATCCGCGCGGCTCTTTTGAGACATTTGTTCAACATATTATCGTGAGATATGTACCTTCCTCCCCACACAGTACAACAATACTCTAATGTTGGCATAACTAGACTTACAAATAGTGTGTGCAAGCTGTGCTGAGGAATACAATCACGGATTCTTCTTAGTATACCTAATTTAGACACCACATTTTTTCTTACGTATTCGACATGTGGGGCCCAACTTAATGCTTCATCAATAATTACACCCAAACATTTATAAGACTTCACATTTTCAATACGACTACCAGCAATGCATACATTTAAATTAACATTAGATATTTTCTGCCTAGTACCAATAAGCATGCATTTGGTTTTGGTGGCATTTAAAGCTAGCTTGTTCCTTCCGCACCAGTTGTGAAAACTAGTAAGAGCTGTATTTAAGCTACTTTCTATTATATTAATGTTGGAGGAGCTACACGTTAATGTGGAGTCATCTCCATATATAAATAAGTTGCAGTTTGGGGCAATACAAAATGGAAGATCACTAGTATAAACAATGAATAAAAGTGGACCTAGTATCGACCCCTGTGGAACACCAGTGTTTACGGACAGGACCTTTGATATGGTGCCGCCAATATTCACAGACTGACTACGTTCACTTAGGTACGACTTAAACCAATTTATTACAGAGGATGACATGTTCATCCTTTCTAGTTTCTTTAGTAAGATTTCATGATCAACACAATCAAATGCTTTACTAAGGTCTATAAACACACTGCCTGTAACTTGTCCATTCTCCATGGCCGCAAAACACTTGTTTGTTAAGTCATGTAGGGTGCTTTCAGTTGAGTGCAGGGGTCTAAATCCCGACTGGCAACTAGGAATCAGATTGTTTTCATCAAGATATCTATATACCGATGAGTGCACCCATCTTTCTAAAATCTTAGAGATAATTGGCAGTATAGAAATTGGACGATAGTTACCTGTACTACATTTATCTCCTCCCTTGTGAATTGGTGTTACTAAAGCATGTTTCCAATCTTTAGGGTATCGCTCACATCTTATAGACAGGTTACAAATATGAGTTAAAGATTTAATGATATAAGGTGAAGCAATTTTAATCATTTTAACACTAATTCCATCCGGACCTGTTGCTTTCCCAACCGACATGGATGATATTTGCTTTCGAACAAACTCTTCTGTAATGTTAGGTACTACGCAATCTTCATCAACAGAATCAAATATAGAGGCGTCAGTATTGTCATCTGTTTCAAGTTCACGCAAAGGGTAATTTCCAGCAGTACGCTTGCCGATTGTTGAAAAGTGTTCATTTAATGTATCAGCAATGTATTTATGAATGAATAATAATGTCAGTGTGTTTTCCTTTACCCAGTCTCTCTGCTTCCTCTTACCTATGCATTTTAGCTGTATAGAGATATAGAACAGAGAGATACTCTAATTGTGTTTTTTTTCACGGTCTGTCTCTCTTTGGACCAATTTGCCCAGTAGTTATTTCCCCCCTTCTTATGATTTGGCCTTTTTTTAAAGGGAGGATACACCATTTGCACATATTGAGAAAACCAATGACTACCAAATTACTAAGAAATATCGTAGTTATTTGAAAGTAACTAATTATTCCAGGCATCCAGCAAAATTATTGCGCTAGATATCCTGTAATTATTTCGAAAAACAAAAATCATGGTTTTTTTTCTTTTTTCTTGGCATCCAAAATACAACCCCCAAAATTCACCCATTCCTGATAGTTGAAGCAATTATCAATGGTGTATCCTACCGCTAAGAGAAATATCAATTCCTTTTTTCAGTTTTCGTGATTTCTTTTTCTTTTTTCTGTAGCCCTTTGCCTAGAGTGGCTTTTTAGCCTTGCTTGGGGCGATATTACATTTACAAAAATACCAAAATAGTCCCGACGCTTGTATTGTGCCCCCAAAATATAGATAGAAAGTGTCAACCCTTAAAACAAAGAAACGGGGAGTTTACCTGTTTTGCAACTGGTTCATCGTTCCAGAGGTGGATCCGGAAGGGATAGTGATGTTCAGACGGATCAAAGGGGCTCCCAAACACTCCTGCCTCCATTTTTTTGGTGCTTGTTTCGGAGGGTTCGCCAACTAAAGCTGCCCCTGTGAAATGCTTCATCAGGAGTACGACGGTCTGGTCTTTGGTAGACACCAGCATGCCGTCGTCATCTGCATCAAGAGTCTTCCAGGATTTTGGCGAGCCTCCTTCGTCATTGCACAACTGTACGTTCAAGTTCCACCCGCTCCCCTCCTGGGCAAAGTGTGGATAAGACAGCACCACGCTGTCCAGAAACTTCAGACCTGTTGGGCCGCACTGGATCATCGGCGACAGGACACAGTGCGACGGACCGACCCCGTCAACTGTCGGCGCGTTGGGGTTGACGTAGATATACACCTGCTGCAGTCGACCTTTGGGAAGTGCCCCACGGGGGATGTACAGGTGGACTTTGTTCTCGTTCAAGGACAGGCTCCCACCCTCCTGGTCGAAGTAACCGATTGCAATGCACATCAACTGGAAGGTGTTCTTCCTCAGCGTCTCTTCGCTGCATCCTTTGGCAAATTGGTCGTGTTTCTCGAGGATCCTTTTCAGGAGAGTTGGCAAAGCGGACGAACCGCCTGTAATACAAATCATGATACATGTACGTTAAGCCCGGTTCATACTCTGCGCAAAAAAGCCAAGGCGACCCGGGATTCACGACGTCAGTTTTCGCGCTGCCAATTCGCCAACAGTTGAACACATTTCAGCACCGGCGAAATTCGCAGCGAATGCTTTATTATGACGTCAAATTCGCAACGCATTCGCATTTGCATAAATTATGAACCACCCTTTCAAAGTGTATTAAACCACTAAGTAAAATCACTCCGTTAGTGATTTAAGTGGCCTTCTGTTCAACATTCGCCTCGTACATTGTACACAAGTTGACAATTGCCTCTAAAATTTGTGACATTGCATTGTAACGTAATACAGACTGCATACAGGGTGTCTATAAAAAAAGTATAACCATTTTCAAATTCATATTATTGCAAAACTACTGAATATTTCAGTGCTGATTTCTGTACATTTCATAAATGTCTTGTTTGTTTGTTCAGTCATTCATGGCAATGACATAATTAACCTTATCCCATTGGACAGAGAACATTCTACCCTTTTTACAGACATTTGGCTTTTTCTAAAATATTCAGTAGTTTTGCAATAATATAAATTTTAAAATGGGTATACTTTCTTTAGAGACACCCTGCAGAACATTCCACCAACTTTCGAGGCATGTCAATCAGCGTATAGGTAAATATTATCCGTGTATATACGTACCTGGAGATGATTGTAAATTCACAGATTTCTCCGCTGTGATAGCAGAGCTTGTTTCCTGAAAACAAAAACGAGGAACTGCAAAATGTGGTGTTTTTTGTTCATTCTTAAACGTGCAGCAAAGAAAATGACTGGAACGGGGTTTGGACCTGTAACCTCCGAATTGCAGTTACGGTGCTCTACCAACTGAGCTCTCAAATAGGCAATATATTTGTGTTTATGTGAGAGCTTTATAATGATAATATGAACAATTGTGCTGTTTTTTTAATCGATACGTCGTTGATCAAGCCACAATCGTTGGAATTATTTACGATAACAACTTTGAGATGAGCTATTTTAGGTACCAACATGCCATATATACCTCCCTTTTAATACACAGAGGCGGTCCTTTTCGCAAATCCGGGGTAGCATGAATTTCAGACTCCATGAAATCCAGACTCATTGGTAGTATTGCGCATGATTAAGTGGATATAATTAGGAGCGTGATCTGTCACGTGAGATGGTTTAAACAATAATAGAAAACAAAGGTCTGATTTCTATAGGAGTGTGATTTTCATATGACACCAGCCTCTCAAAGATATTTAAAAACAGTCGTCTTGACAACACGTCTGGTTAGCTAATACTTCTTGTACGTAGCCTATGGTGATACGCAATTGCATATCACTTGATAGTGGAATACCACCACAGTGTTTTATTTACTATTCCAAAAGCCAGTCTTCTACAGGCAGTAGGCCTATCTGCCATTCTAAAGGTTATTACTTACCCATACAAAGAATTGACCATGTAGGATAATTTCAAGAGGGAAAATATTCTTTATAGTAATTATATAGGGTCTATGAGTGTACTCGACATTTCGGTAAAATTGATTAACACTGCAGTTTAAAATAGAGTGTTGTCTTGTACGACATCGAGACAAAAGAAATAATATTGCAGCCCTGCAATTGACTGAGTAAAAAAAAACTATCAAAGACAGAGAAAGAAACACAAGTTTGTAGTTAAAAACAAGGCAGCTAGTTTTTTTTTTCTGACAAAATCATTGATCGTGTGTTGATCATAATAGTATTACATAGTTGGTTCTATATTCACTCATACCTGTATGCAACGAGTACTCAAACATGGCATGGTACCAAGTTGTGATCGTTCGGCCACTTTTCAGAGACTTTTCCTGGTAAATATGTTGGGTTTTCGTGCAGTATGGAAATGTTTCGGTTGCAGCTTTAAAGCAGGTTGACAGTAAACAATTTACAATTCGTTTTAATGCATTCTATAATCGTTCTATAAGACAGGATCCAGGGGGTGTACTTGGCATCTTAAAAAGGCACCTAGAGGCTCCTAACATGTATTGGCGATTTTATATCGAACCAACTATGTCACTTCCTGACAGGAACAAATTCTTCTGAATTTAGAAATTATGTAAATGCCATAAAAATTAGTGACAGAATATCGACCAGATTATGGCGAAACCGTGAAATAAACTTATATGAACTCCGAAGTTAAAAAGTGAAGGCGAATCGAATGAACACTTACCCGTGGCGGCCATGATGCGGACTGTAAAGAAATAAAAGAGATATGAGAATACAATTATTTGATAACATTTAATTGTGTGTATATAGAAACGAAATATCAAGAAAATGGCACAGGATTGAACACTTTGTATTCATCTTATACGTCTTCAACTGATACTTCATTAAAACAGAAGAGGGAATAATTCTAGACAGAAAACTCCTAATTGCCCAGAGACATTGAGTGTAAACAGTCGTATCAATATAACCTCGATCATTTTGACCAAGTAACTGTTCTATATATTATTATTGTATCTACATGTATACTTCTTGGAAGGTTAAAACAACAAGTAGTAACTTTTACATTACAAAATGTTGAACTTAAGATAAAACCTATACATAACGAACGTTTTTGCACCCAGTCATATCAAGATAATCTCGAATATTTTGACCCAGCGACATTCGTTGGATGCTGGTAGCATTTTCAGTCAGTCTATGGTTGCTTTGAATCTCAGTAAAATAACCGATAAGAAGGGAATGAGCGATAAAAGACAATTATGTAGGCCCACTGTATTACAATGTATATTAGGGAGATCACAATTAAATAAATACGTATACGTACGTATCCGCGTAATACATAAGATTATCCGATTTGATAAGCCCGATGTTCTTCGACTGTTCTTTCATCATTAGGACTTTCGAACAACATTACGTTCACAAACGGTACAGTGGTAGGAGTTGAGGGGATTTTCACTGTATGAGACGACTTGCATACCATAATCGCCCGAAGGACATTTGACCAACATTTGGACGTCTGGTTTTATTTTGGCATGAATTTCAGACTTTATAAAATCCGGACTTATTTGTATAGTATTGCGCATGACTAAGTGAAGATAATTAGGAGAGTGACCGGTCATGTGAGAGGGTTTAACCCGATATGTATATATCACCGGCATGCATCATGAACTCTCACGAGTGATAAACAAAGTGGTTCATCTCATTTTTGATGACCATAATGGAACAGGTTGTCTAATCTGAACCAACCCTGGCCAAACCATGAAAAATTGACTCTTTATAACAAATCTGACTAAGATTAATGAACTACATAGGTATGTACGTAGGCAAAATGAAAAGCGATCGATACGAACAATAGAGCTAAACCACAAGGTAGCCAATCTACAAGGCATCATAAATCAGTGTATATATATATAAAAAATAAAAAAACTCATGATTTCATACTTTTGTTGGTATTCCAAGGCAAGCGTCTTAAAATGTTGTCATTAACCCATGAAATCGCACACATGCGCTTAAGATGACAACTGAGAACGTGTCTTTTTTGTTGGTAAATGCCTACGTATACACGCACATGCATACGTTGTAAAATCTCAACCTCTCTAATGACAGCATAAACTTACTACGTTAGTATTCATTGACATCTGCAAGGAAATGAAAGAGATGTGAACATTACAATAGTAAGAAAACATCTTTAAGAATATACATTGTTTTTGTCTGGCGATAAAAATAATCTTAAAAAAATGGCGGAAAACTTGTTACCAATAAAACGAAAGTTGGTTCTATATTCACTTATACCTGTATGCAAAATGAACTTTGTAAATATCTATTTCTGGCTGGGGAAGTTAACTTCTTTTCTTTTTAATAGTTACACTTTCTTCCTTTCGCTTGCAATTGAATGATTTATGAATGCTTCGGTTACAACTTAAAAGCAGGTTTACAGTGAATTAATTACCATTCGTTTTAATGAATTCTATACTCGTTCTACAAGACAGGATCCAGGAGGTGTACTTGGCATCTTAAAGAGGCATCCAGAGACTCCTAACATGACAATTTTATATCGAAGCAACTATGTCATTTCCTGACAGGGAAACATTCTTCTGAATTTTGAAATTATGTAAATGCCATAATTGGTGACAGTATATCGACCAGATGGGGCGAAACCGCGAAATAAACGTGAAACAAGGGGTGGAAGAAATAGCCTCGGATATTTGTGTTGAACAAAATGTGACTGAACTTGCTGAAATAATAAATTTCTGGCTATAGGTAAATTACTTCTTTTTTTAAAGTCATGTTTCCTTCCTTTCGATTGCATTGTGTGTGATTTTCAGGAAGATTTAAACTAACGAAGAAAAATCGCATATACACTGATGACAGTTTATCGACCAGATATGGCAAAACCGTAAAATATACTTATATAAACTCTGAAGTTAAAAAGTGAAGGAGAATCGAATGTACACTTACCGGTAACGACCAGGTTACGAACTGTAAAGAAATAAAAGAGATATGAGAATAACATTATTTGATAAACTTTAATTGTGTGTATATAGAAACGGAATATCAAGAAAATGGCTTAGAATTGAACACTTTGTATTCATCTTACGTTTTCAACTGAAACTTCATTAAAACAGATGAGGGAATGATTATAGATAGTAAACTCCTAATCGCCCAGAGACATTGGGTCGTATGAATAAAAACTAGCAAATGCTACGAAGTACAAGCAAAGAGTAAAAGTATTTACGTCGACGTAAAAGCATTAAGGAAAAGCAGATGCTTCAATTCGTATAAATAAAATAAAGTTTTACTGTTTAGCATTTACTGGCTGAAATAGTAGTAAATGCTTTTTACTTGCAATTGATTGCACAGCTGAATGGTTTATAACAATACAGTCTCAATTGTGTGTACGTACACACACACACACAAGTGTGTAATGGCCTTCGATCGTGGACGGGGTATTGTCCGACCGTCTTCCCTCTTTTGTTTATACTCTAACGTTTTTTGATGATCGCCATAGGATTTGTACACGGGAAAAGATCGTGGACGTTTTGTCAATCGTGGACCCATTGTTTGACTCCCAATTCTTTTGTCCGACGACCACGATTGCCGGTCATTACACACGCACACGCACGCAGTCGTGAACCACATAACGACCGAGGATCGATATTGTGTTTTCCTTTCTTCCTTTACTTAACCCAATCCCCATTGCTTTGCCATTGCACCGTCGATCGAGGACAGAATTCGGACAAGCAAACCGTCGATCGAGGATCCTTTGTTCCCTTTGTTCTCTTTTGTGTTTCGATCCTCGATCGTAATGCAAGACAAGAACACACAAGTGGGTAAATGCCGTCAATAGGGGACGGGGCATTGTCCGACCGTCTTCCCTCTTTTGTTTGTACTCTAACGTTTTCGGATGATCGCCATAGGATTTGCACACGAGTCTGAATCGGGGACCTTTGCGGAATAGGGGACCCCATTGTTCCCTTTGTCCTACGTCCCCTATTTCAATCAAAAACAAACTCACACATTCCGGCACCACATAACGACCGAGGGGCGAGACACAAAGGAGAACAAAGGAAACAAAAGCCCCTCGGTCGGCGGTATGAATGGAAAAATTCGGTCCTCGATCGACGGTGCAAGCGCAAAGCAATGGGGATTGGGTATAACATAGGAATAAAGGAAAACACAATATCGAGCCTCGATCGTTATGTGGTTCACGACTGCATGCACGAACGCTGACGGGGGTGTTTGAATAAAATCGGGACCTCAAGTTGCTGCTTTGCAGTCATGATGGCCTTTTCTGTCTCAGGAATATTGCAAGAAATTATCGGTCATCTACGTCTCATTTCCTTCCCCAAATTCAGTACAGCTGCTTATATTTTCATCCTAGACACTCCATCTTCCATGTTCATAACTTGTCCTGCCTAACCACATATACGAAAGCTCCTTTTTTTCATATTAGTATTTGCTTCTTTTTCCTCAAGGTAGCCCTGAACCAACCTTGAAAAATTTCGAGTAAATACTGCAAAACTGAAGCATTTACACAATGTACTCATTTGTATTCATACCAAATGGAGCAAATACTAACATTCTAGCAAATGCCTAAAGGTAAAAAGTAAATACTTTCAGTCTTTAGCAAATACTTTCCAGTAAAACCTTTTGCTTCATTTTTATTCATACATATGCTAGTAAAAGCAAGTTTTTATTCATACGACCCATTGTGTGTAAACAGTCATATCAAGATAATCTCGATCATTTTGAACAAGCGACATTCGTTGGATGTTGGTAGCATTTTCAATAAGTCTGTGGTTGCTTTGAACCGCAGTAAAATAATGTAAAATCGCCCTCCAAGAAAAACGCAAAACTCCGCTGTGTAATAAAAATCTCGAACCAATGATTTTCAGGCAGATTTAAACTAACGATGACAAATCGCATATACACTGATGACAGTATATCGACCAGATAAGGCAAAACCGTAAAATATACTTATATGAACTCTGAAGTTAAACAGTAAAGGCGAATCGAATTTACACTTACGTTTGCATCCTTGCGTGATGAGCCATGTAAAGAAACAAAACAGAAATGTTAGAAAAACATTCATTGATAAAGTTTAATAGTATGTATACAGGGAATACAAACCAAGAAAATGGCACAACATTCAACACTTTGTCTTCATCTTACGTCTCAATGAATATTAGTATTACAAAGTTTCAACGTTTTCTTCTGGATATTTCCTTCTTTCCTCTGGATTTTTCTTATTCCAATGACATAATTGTAAAAAGAAGTTGAACTTGTAAAATCGCCCCCCCCCCAAAAAAAAAAGAGAAAAAACAAAAAACAAACAAACCCGCAAAACTCCGTCGTGTAATGAAATCACGAAAACAAACAGATTGAGTGAAGCAAGGCTTGGGGAAACAGTAATACTCAGAAGTGTTGTTGTTGTTAAAGGAAATTTGACTGGACTTGCTTTTCTTTGTAAATATATATTTCTGGCTCGGGAGGTTAACTTCTTTCCTCTTTTCAAGTTACACTTTCTTCCTTTCGCTTGCAATCGGGTGATTTATGAGAGGAAGGGCCAGCCCATTATTATCGTGAGTAAAAGGAAAAAAATATTGGAAAAAGCACAATGGGTTCGTTTTCAGCTCATTCAACTTCAATGGAAGGTAATGGAAAGTAAGTCATACGTAGCTGGACCTCTATGAGTAAAAACAAACTATCAAAGACACAGAAAGAAACACTAGTTTTTAGTTACAAACAAGGCAGCTAGTCTGGTTTCCTGACAAAAAAATTGATCGTGTATTGATCATAATAGTATTACATAGTTGGTTCTATATTCAATAATATCTGTATGCAACAAGAACTCAAACATGACATGGCACAAAGTTGTGAAAACAATTAAGATCGTTCGGCCACTTTTCAGAGACTTTTCCAGGTAAATATGTTAGGTTTTCGTGCAGCATGGAAATGTTTCGGTTGCAATTTTAAAGCAGGTCGACAGTCAAATAATTACCATTTGTTTGTATGCATTATATAATCGTGTTACAAGACACGGTCCATTAGTGTACTTGAAATTTCCGTAAAATTTATTAACACTGTAGTTTTAAGTATAGAGTTTGGTCTTGCACGACATTAAGTCAAAATATATAATATTGCAGCCCTGCAATATTGACTGCAATTCTGTGAGAGTTTTTATGGAACCAATAATTTTCAGGCAACTAATGAAGACAAATTGCATAATAGGCAGATTTAAACTAACGAAGAAAAATCGCATATACACTGATGAGAGTATATCGACCAGATATGGCAAAACCGTAAAATATACTTATATGAACTCTGAAGTTAAACAGTAAAGGCGAATCGAATTTACACTTACCCCTTCAATCTTGCGTGATGAGCCATGTAAAGAAACAAAACAGAAATGTTAGAAAAACATTCCTTGATAAAGTTTAACAGTGTGTATAAAGGGAATACAAACCAAGACAATGGCACAGGACTCAGCACTTTGGCTTCATCTTACGTTTCAATAAATATATTATTACAGAGTTTCAACGTTTTCTTCTGGATATTTTCTCCTTTCCTATGGATTATTTTTTTTAAATTCCAATGACATAATTGTAAAAAGAAGTTGAACCTGTAAAATCGCTCATACATACGCACATACGCTCACCACAAGGTTCCTATAGTCAGAGAGGGAGGGCCAGCACATATTATCGTGAGTAAAATGAACAAAATATCGGAAAAAGCACATTGGGTTCTTTTTCAGCCCATTAAATTTCAATGGAAGGGAATGGAAAGTAAGTCATACGTAGGTGAACCTCTATGAGTAAAAACAGACTATCAAAAACAGGTGGGGTGGGGAAACACTAGTTTTTAGTTACAAACAAGGCAGCTAGTCTGGTTTCCTGACAAAATAATTGATCGTGTATTGATCATAATAGTATTGCATAGTTGGTTCTATATTCAATAATATCTGTATGCAACAAGAACTCAAACATGGCATAACACAAAGTCGTAAAAAAAAAAGATCGTTCTGCCACTCTTTAGAGTCGTTTCCCCCTGTAAATATGTTAGGTTTTCGTGCAGCATGGAAATGTTCCGGTTGCAACTGTAAAGTAGGTTGACAGTGAAGTAATTACCATCCGTTTATATGCATTCTATAATCGTTCTACAAGACAGGATCCATGAGTGTACTTGACATTTCAGTAACATTTATTAACACTGTAGTTTAAAATGGAGTTTGGTCTTGCACGACATTAAGTCAAAAGAAATAATATTGTAGCCCTGCAATTGACTTTAACAATGTAAGAGTTTATATGGAACCAATGATTTTCAGGCAGAGTTAAACTAACGAAGAAAAATATCATATACACTGCTGACAGTATATCGACCAGATATGGCAAAACCGTAAAATATACTTCTCTGAAGTTAAACAGTAAAGGCGAATCAAATGTACACTTACATTTAAACCCTTGCGTGGTGAGCCATGTAAAGAAACAAAACAGAAATGTTAGAAAAACATTAATTGATACAGTTTAATTTTGTGTATAAAGGGAATAAAAACCAAGAAAATGGCACAGGATTCAAAACTTTGTCTTCATCTTACGTCTCAATAAATATATACTATTACAAAGTTTCAACGTTTTCTTCCGGATATTTCCTCCTTTCATCTGGACTTTTGTATAATTCCAATGACATAATTGTATAAAAAAGTTAAATCTGTAAAATCGCCCTCCAAGAAAAACGCAAAACTCCGCCGTGTACTAAAACAATCACGAAAAACTGAAAAATTGAGTGAAGCAAGGCTTGGGGAACACTAATACTCAGAAGTTTTGTTGTTGTTGAAGGAAATTTGACTGGACTTGCTTTTCTTTGTAAATATATATTTCTAGCTGGGGAGGTTCACTTGTTTCCTTTTTAAAGTTACACTATCTTCATTTCGCTTGCAATTGGGTGATTTATTAATGCTTCGGTTACATCTTTAAAGCAGGTTGACAGGTTGAAATAATTACCATTCGTTTTACTGCATTCTATAATCGTTCTACAAGACAGGATCCAGGGGTGTACTTGGCATCTTAAAAAGGCACCCAGAGGCTCCTAACATATATTGACGATTTTTTTTAAAGCAACTATGTCATTTCCTGACAGGGAGACATTCTTCTGAATTTGAAAATTATGTAAATAATTTGAAAATTATGTAAATATAATAATTAGAGACAGTATATCGACCAGATGGGGCGAAACCGTGAAATAAACGTGAAACAAGGGGCGTGAAACGAGGGGTGGGAGAAGTAGCCTCGGATATTTGTGTTGAAAAATTGTGACTGAACTTGCTGAAATATCAAATTTCTGGCTATAGGTAAATTAGTTCTCTTTTTTAAAGTCATGTTTTCATCCTTTCGATTGCATTGTGTGTGATTTGTGAATTAAAATATGTGTCTAGTGGCTGGAGATGAAATGTAACTGTTCTATATTATTATGGTATTTACATGTATACTTCTTGGAAGGTTAAAACAACAAGTAGTAGCCTATACATAACGAACGTTTTGCACCGAGTCATATAAATTAGGACTTCCGAACAACATTACGTTTCCAAACGGTACAGTGGTAGGAGTTGCGGGGATTTGCACAGTACTGAGACGACTTGCATACACTAATCGCCTGGAGGACATTTGACAAACATTTGGACGTCTGGTTTTAATTGGGCATGAATTTCAGACTTTATAAAATCCGGACTCGTTTGCGCATGACTAAGTGAAGCTAATTAGAAGAGTGACCGGTCACGTGAGAGGGTTTAACCTGATATTCATATGACACTGGCAAAATGAACTCTCACGAGTGATAAACAAATTGATTCAACTCCTTTTTGATGACCATAATGGAACAGGTTGTCTAATCTTAACCAACCCTGACCAAACCATAAGACTAAGATTATTGAACTACGTAGGTATGTATGCGGCAAAATGGAAAGCAATCGATACTGACGAACAATAGAGCAATAGATGAAACGTGAGAACGTGTGTTTTTGTTGGTAAACTGATAGTATGCTTACGTATACGCACATGCATACGTTGTAAAATCTCAACCTCTCTAATGACAGCATAACCTTACAAACCCACTGCTTGATGACATTTTGTTTGGTTCGGCTTAAATTTGTTTTCGGTAAAATGAATTAAGACTACATTTAAAGTGGAGTTTCGCCAAAGGAATTTTGCATTTCCGCGAACTAACGTTTCCTGGCAGAGAGAATTGCTTCCACAATTTACAACTACACCCTAAAAACAGTTTGGTTGGAAATAACTGGTGGATATGTGTCCTACCAATATATTGGGTAATTTTAACCTAAATATTTTTTATTTTGAGCAATATGTTTGTTAAAATGACCAATATCATTGCGGGGGTCGCAACGTGGCACAAAGTCGTTTAAAACAATAAAGATCGTTTTGCCACTCCTCAGACACATTTTCGGGTAAATATGTTTCGGTTGACAGTGAAGTATATTACAATTCGTTTTAATGCATTCTATAATCGTTTTACAAGACAGGGTCCATGAGTGTACTTGACATTTCGGTTACATTGATTAACACTGTAGTTTAAAGTGAAGTTTGGTCTTGCACGACATCAAGTCAAAAGATATAATATTGCAGCCCTGTAATTGACTTGAACAATGTAAGAGTTTATATGGAACCAATGATTTTCAGGCAGAGTTAAACTAACTAAGAAAAATCGCATATACACTGATGACAGTATATTGACCAGATATGGAAAACTCTGAAATATACTTCTCTGAAGTTAAACAGTGAAGGCGAATCAAATGTACACTTACCCGTGGCGGCCGTGGAGGCTGTAAGGAAACAAAAGAGATGTTAGAAAAACATTAATTTATACAGTTTAATTGTGTGTATAAAGGGAATACAAACCAAGGAAATGGCACAGGGTTCAACGCTTTGTCTACATCTAACGTCTCAATAAATATATACTATTACAAAGTTTCAACGTTTTATTCTGGATATTTCCTCCTTTCCTCTGGATTTTTCATATTCCAATGACATAATTGTATAAAGTCGTCGAACTTGTAAAATCGCCCTCAAAGAAAAACGCAAACTCCGCCGTGTAATAAAATCACGAAAACAGAAAGATTGAGTGAAACAAGAGCATCTGGGGAAACAGTAATACTCAGAAGTTTTGTTGTTGAAGGAAATTTGACTGGGATTGCTTTACTTTGTAAAGATATATTACTGTCTCGGGAGGTTAACTTCTTTCCTTTTTAAAGTTACACTTTCTTCTTTTAGCTTGCAATGGAATGATTTATGAATGCTTCGGTGTAATTTGTAAATTACAAAATGTGTCTATTAGCTGGAGGTGAATTGTAACTCTTCTATAGTATTATGGTATCTACATGCATACTTCTTGGTAGGTTAAAACAACAAGTAGTAACTTGTACATGACAAAATGTTGCACTGAAGATAAAACCTTTTAAGAGGGCTAATTCAGACCTATATACAGTTGCGTCCTCTAAACGAAATTACAAAAATAATGTTGTTTTCAGATGGAAATGACGAGTCCGCTTCGGACAGATTTGGGGGCCTGCAGAATATTGGAGGGCATATTGTGAATATTGACGTCAATATTCACGACAAATTTCACGACTTTTCCCAAAGTCGCGAATTTTGACGTCAATATTCGCGACAAAATTCACGACTTGCCCCTAAAGTCGCGAATATTGACGTCAACATTCGCAACAAAAAATCAAGACTTTGTTATCCTTCTTTTGTTTTTCGGAAGACCTCCATAGGATTTGTACACGATTTGGAATCGTGGATCTTCTGTCAATAATTTTAATAATTTTAGCGAGATTTCGTGTAAATAGTGATAACATTTGTTTGGTTCGGCTTAAGTTTGTTTTAAAAAAAATGAATGGGGGGGGGGGATTTGAGACACATATGAGACATTCGCTGTATTTTCTATCGAGCGCTTTGAAGAGAGAACCGAATGAGGCCGCATCGAGTGGTTTGGTCCTTATGTTATCGAAACCATTCAAAAGAATCAAGACCTCATTAGGCCTAGGGTTGGTCATGATGAATTTATCAAGTTCATCATTTGCTATTCCCGAATCTTTGCCGAGAAGATGATCGAAAGAGGAATCAACGAGATTAGATTCCTGCAACATGGCACACATCTTTAAAAGAAAGACGAGCTTGAATCTGTTCAGGATTTCGCTTACTTCATCAGTCCAATCGTATACAATCTTGCCAAAAATGGTTGACTTACCGACCCCTCCCATACCACAGTAAACGAGGCGTTTGATAAGTTCCCCGGTTCTTGATCTTAATTTGAATATTTTGTCATACTCGATCTGTTGAGTTTACAGTTTCTCTTTTCTGGCCAGTGACAACTGCTACCCCTTCCCGTGTTTCTAACTGTACTTTAGTGTATATGCCAGCTATGTGCTTCTGGTCATTATCAACGTCAGGCAACATCTGTACGTAGCTGCCTGTTGTTTTATAAACTCTCTTCCAAATATCCCTGGTCTTGTTACTTACATCTTCATCTTCAGGACTAGAAGCCGCCAACGCTGGCTCTTGGTCTGGTCTCTGACCAAGCTGACGTATTGGTGCAGGAATACCTATTACAAACCAAAACAAGAAACAAGTTTTGCTTCGATAATACATTGTTTCTGAAATGGATTGTGACTAGTCTAGAATAAAATTGTATGTAAAATAAATTACTCTGGGATTTATGGTGCTACACAAATAAGTTTGGTACAAAATATATAAAATAGCGCTGTTAGATGCAAACTTGTCAAGTGTTTTCTTAAGGTACATTCCAATTTGTAAAACTAACAAAAAGAAATCCAGACAAAAAGCTGGTAACTGCAGGTGTACAAACAAAATGACTGGACCTCATTCTCCCAAGACTTACTGAGAGGATAGAAAATTATCATCTTGTGGTTGTCCACCATAAATAAGGCAAATCTGGTTCCTCAAATTTTGATTAAAGATAAGTTGAAGTCCGAGTCGCAATGTACAAACTCACGCACCACCACGCACATTTATCATGATTATTTATTATTTTCCCCCACAATAGTACCGTTTATTCATGTAATTCGTGCATGAATCCATTAATTAATATACTTCTTAACCCTTTTCAGAAGTGGTACACGTAGAGGGCGCTATTTGGAGTGGGTTCATAAAGGAACAAACCACAGACATAAATAACCTATAGACGGACAGTGCCTATGGAAATCGACGTCCAGGTACCGTAATTTCGACGGCGCCTGACTAAGTATGAAATCGTGGGCGGAAGTGATTGAAAAATGTTTGGCAGTTATCACACAGTAACGTTAGTCATAATTTCACTCTGGCGCCCCCTGCTGTCCGTCTATAGGTTATTTATGTCTGTGGGAGTGTGGAACAAACTCTAAGACGTCACCGCTATAAATACCCCCCTCATATTGTGTCCAGCATATCCACTGCCTTGTAATTGCACCAACGAAAATGAATGACTCTTAATTAGCTTGCAAACTGACAAACGTTTTTGTTGTGTTTATGTGGTTTACCACCTACTCCTCCAAAATACATTTGAATTGATATAAAGCTACTTTTATTTTGACAAACAAGATTATTATCAGGTAGTTGTAATTATAACCAAGAAAGGTAATGTTGTTGCTACCACTAACTGTGTCAATGTTTTCGATGGTTCCAGTTTGTTGTGTGGAATCTAAAATCAGAAGCTTGAATTAAAATATCCTTAAATAAAGTAGCTAATCACATCCCCCAAATTTCTATTTTTGTAAAAACAAAGTATAGGCTGCATGAGTTAAAAATTACATCAAAGTTCACTTTGTCAGAAATAGAATAAGTGTACCTTACTGCAACCTTGAATGCTTACACCCGGTCTTATAATACCCCAGGGACACCACCCCACCACCCCCCCCCCCCCCCCCCCCCTTTCCATGTACAAGTGCCAAACATTTCCCTTTTAAAGGTGAAACGAACTCAAAAAATAAGCTTCTTTTCGAACTTGGCTCCCAAACTATTACATTTGATATACAATTTCTTTAATGTTATTATCAAACATGATTGTATTTACCTGGTCCCTCCATTGGGAAGTGAACAATCATAGAGTTGCCGCTACCACTGATTGTATCAATGTCCTCGCTGGTTCCAGTTTGTTGTGGGGAATCTAAAATCAGAAGCAAGAATAAAAATATCCTTAAATAAAGTAGCTAATCACATCCCCCAAATTTCTATTTTTGTATAGGACGAGTAAAAACAAAAATAATTACATCAAAGTCAATTTTCTCAGAAATTGAATAAGACTTGTGCCCAACATTTCCGGCTATTCTGATTAGATCATTCAAATTTCATTTTTGTTGAGCTAAACTTTGCGATTGTATAAGCACCTGTTTATTGTTTCCTTCAATCATTACCATTTGAAATCCTGTTCTGATAGCCGAGAGAAAGTTAACGTGTGGATTGGTCTAATGAGAAACAACAGAATCCTTTGGGCCATTGTTTTTCAATAGAAACATAAATGGTGTGTACATTTTTTGTTTTTTACTCGGCCTATATAATTTGTTCCTACAAAATAGACATTTGGGGGAGTAGCAAGGCAGGGGTACCTTGAGAGATTGGTTAATTAAAGTACCTTGCTGCCATCTTGGATGCTTACACCCGGTCTTAAAATACTCCAGGGACATCCCCCCCCCTTTCCATGTACAAATGCCAAACCTTTCCCTTTTAAAGGTGAAACGAACTTTAAAAATAAGCTTCTTTTCGAACTTGGCTCCCAGACTATTACATTTGATATACAATTTCTTTAATGTTATTAACAAACATGGTTGTATTTACCTGGTCCCTCAATTGGGAAGTGAACTGCACTTGGACCAGCAATGGCAGGGTTCTGGCTACCACTGACTGTGTCAATATTCTCGGTGGTTCCAGTTTGTTGTGGGGAATCTAAAATCAGAAGCAAGAATTAAAATATACTTAAATAAAGTATCTGATCACATCTCCCAAATTTATATTTTGTAGGAGAAAATAAAGTACAGGCTAAGTAACAAAATAAAAATTACATCAAAGTTCATTTTGCTCAGAAATAGAATAAGTGTGCCCAAAATGTTCGGCTATTCCGAATATATCATTTAAATGTTATTGTTGTGGAGCTCAACATTGAGATTGTATTTACCTGGCCCCTCTATTGGGAACTTTGGAAGTAAACTGTACTTTTCAATCGCGACTACACAAAAAACACTCATCTACATGCAAAACTAGAATACAAGTACAAACTAGAAAACAGAAGGATAAAGAACCAGGACAACAACTAGAAATAGCAAATGGAATGCAACAATGAAATGACAAATGCACAAACAGAACATTCAATCTCTCAAGGGGGAATTATCGAATGGAAAGAGAATTGCACAAGTAAAGGGGGGGGGGGTGCATGTCGTGGGTATCTTTCAATTCTATCAAATAAAATAACAACCGAGGTCTCAGTCTGCGACTGTCAATTGGGGCCTGTGACTGTTTTACCTCTGATATAGAATTTGGACCAGTTTATGCTTTTACACCACTACTTACTGACCTGTTGCAGCAGAGGGGGTAGGCTGAGCCTTCTGTTCGTCCATGGTAACTTATATCACCCGCCAACAAATGCAAGTCCTGTAAACAATGATTGGTAGGTTAACTTCTAGCAGATTTGTTAACACATCTATGACCTCTGACATGACATGACAGAAGGTAAGGCAATGGTCTTAACAGTTGGGATGTTCAATAAAATATGATTGACATTGCATCAGGGGTATGGATGACAGACAACCAATGCGGTTCAATCACAAATCCTATTGAGACACTTGTGAACCAGTCATGCATTACATTTTTCCATCATCAATTGAAGCAGAATAGTTTTCCCGGCTATTTTAAAACATTTTCCTTTTAAATTCACCAACTCTCACATTCAATTTCGTCCCCTGAAAAAATGTATACACGCTTTGACCAAACTATTTTAGTCGTTTACCATTTAATTTCGAATTTTGGTCAAACCAATTAAACATTTATGGGTGAACATTCATCATTACATATCAATTTCGTCTAAGCTGTTGCTGAAAGGCAGCATTTAGCGATCGAATTAGCGGTCTGTGTTTTCACTCGAACGCCTATAGTCTATCGATGAGGTCAAATCTAGTCTATGAGCAGACAACAGGCCTTCACGTTTAGTCCAGGGAAAATACTTCATTTAGTTTTGGGGGATTTTCTTGAACTTGTTCAAGTCTCCCATGTTAGTCAACCCTTTAACTATTGTTTCGCCTAATTTATGGACACACCATTTTCCCCAGTTTTTGTTTGCTGGGCTGAATGTTATCATTGTTCATATGATTTTCCATAAGGTTTCAATATAATAACTGTGCCAGTAAGCAACTTGGTGAATTTGAAGCTTAATACTGACTACTTGATGATATCTAGAGACAGTGCAATGTGCGCACATTAAGGTTTCCAAAGTTGTCGTTTTGAATAATTACTATGTTCACATAATTATTCAGTCACTTATATGCTCTAGAAAATGTTATTGAAGTAAGGATGTGTAAGTAGAATCATCAAACGAAACTTAAAAAAAAATACAAATAATAATATACCCAAATATAGGAATAAATATATTACGCGGCAGGGATTATCGATTCATGCAAATTAGTCATATTTCCACCACTTGGATTGTTTGAGATTTTTAGTATGTCATTCTAGGGACCATATAGAAGTGCACTGTGGTGAAAAATATTCTATTGCAATTTGTGTGAGGTCAAAACTTATTTTCCCTGGACTAGTTGTTATAGAAGCAAAATGTTGGCCCGTAATTTGTATTTGTTAAATGATTCATTTTCATTAGTTCCTCCACTTAATTTAGTGCAATAAATAATTATCTTATTGCAAAGCGTTATCATCATTGGAGAAATTTATCGTAACCTTTTGCAAAGGTTGCCCCAGTTTACTTTTCCTCCATCTTAAAACCGTGACGTAACTCGCGAGTGACTAGATAAACCATGGTCCGGGGATAGGTTGAACTAGCTAGTCAAACCACGCAGTGTTGGAGTGACAACTAGATTGACTAATAAATAGTTAAGTCTAGTTGATATAGTCCCCCAACCAAACTTGTTCCTAGATATAAGCCTGTGATACGCAAAAGATTAAGCACACATGAATCAGTAAGTATTATAACACCTCACCCACAGGTTCTGTGTCTTGATTGGCCAATAGCTAGTCACGTGGCATTTTCTATTGTTACTATCTTTCTGAGCACGGCCAATTCCGAAAGTGTGTACAAATTCCTGTTTGTACGCGTGTTGTGAAAACTTTAGATTTAATAAGATATTCTTTTTTTTTAAATGTGCTTAAAACACATAAGTTCTCGTCGTGTGGATACCTTGACAACACGGCATTATTCGGCTTACTGCCAACTTTACTGATCTTTGTTAACTATAACAATAAAGGTCACGCCGCTTGTACATGTAGTAACATTGACCTGATCTATGTCCTAGATAATAGAGACTAGAGAGACTAGATAAACTGCATGGTCTGCTTAACCTTAATCCACCCTACACGTTGCCGATTCCCATCAATATTGATTTATATACACCCCACAATACTGTTTAATGGCGGAAAACAGCGAGTTTTGAAATACGACACCGAGTCTTAAAATTCCAAGTTTCGGTTCGTTGCAACATATTCGTGTTCGAGTTTGTAATAACAGTAGGTATTTCCCCTTTAAAAAAAAACACCGAGGGTAATTTCGCAATAACCCCTGGTCGGTGGCCGCCCCATTTGTTTTCTCCAATTATTAAAGGTGGCATTCACCCCCTTTCTAGAACACTTGCAATGATTTCACAGAATGATTGAGACTGCTATTTACGTACATGCAGTAAAGTAATATTTCATTAATAATTTAGTAGTGTGTTTTTGTTTGTATGTTTGCAAATGTGTACACTACCTTTAATGGTCACAAAACATACTCATATTACTCGAGTTTGTGTGTGAACGGCAATCGAGTGAGAGAATTTGTTTTCCGAAACTTGAAATTTAGTGTTATTATTGTTTAATGTACAAACTTGTGTTATTGTGATTCAGTAACAACGAATACTTAAACAGATTTACTCATATTGTTTGCCAAGTGAAACAAAAACACCAGTGCACACACGATTTATACAAAAATTAGTACTCTCAACCTCAACCAAAATGTTAGTACATGTAATGGTTACACAAATAATGATTATTAAAAATACACATGTACATACAAAACTAACCACAAAGACAGCACATTGCACATTGCTTTATGAACACGCCTTTCCCCCTCATTGAATGAGGGTTTAAGGGTGGTGTACTTTGGTACAGACATAAAACGTAAAAGTATTTCCATAAATACAACTTGGTTTGAAATATTTAGAACTATAGGTTTTCCCGGCTAAAAACATTTTAATTCAATTCCCCAACTTTCACATTCAATTTCGTCTGAAAAAAAAAATCACACGCTTTTACCAAACCAAAAATAATCATTATTCATTCAATGATTTGTCAACATTTGGTCACACTTTTTTTAACACCGGATCACGAGGCTGAGGCTGAGGGCGCTATTCAAGCGGTTGATAAGACACCCACCCTGTATATCAGTCTCAGTCAGTTCTGATTTACTGTTGTAGTTATTGTAAAAACCTTGAAAGAAAATAAATGTTTCTGTATAACCGTTCAGAAACTACACAATTAGAAGCCTATTTTCCTCCCCAACTTAATACGCCGTCAGCAAACTTCTGACTGATTGGTACAATAGTTGTATTATAAAACTTGGCAAAAGTACTACTCCTTGCACATTGGGCAGTGGTGGGTATGATCCAGAGGAATTCCTCTCTGGAAAGCTGCACTACACGCAGCAGATCGAGTACCATGCGCCTTAATTTGAATAAAAAACACCATATTCGAAACCAACACACTCTGCAAGATGCCGGTATTGACATAATATGTCAATACCGGCATCTTGCAGAGTGTGTTGGTTTCGAATATGGTGTCTTTTATTCAATCTCGAACAACTGTTTCATTAACGAGGCTACATAACTTTCACCATTCAGATTGACAATTCACTAGTTTACTGATCTCTCGAATTGTTCACTTGTAACAGTACACTAGCGGTTCGCTGTTCACGATTCACGTAAAAAAATGCAATAAACAAAAGAGTAAATAATTCTTAAGTACGAAACTTTCACTATCATGCACTAATTATAATGCGAGTAAACAGATGTAATAATATCAATTAAGACGCTATAATAAAACGCTAGCGAAAATAGAGGTTAATATCTTCTCAGGATTACTGTGTGCTGTAGACCTCACAAAATGTCAGTATCCAAGATGAAAATTATCCTCAGAAAACTAGTCTAAAAATCACTTAAATTCTCACTTCTATAAACTACAATAATTACACAAGGTTCTACAATAATCACTTTATCGTTACCTCTGTCCTCGGGTCCAAGTCTTAAAGGATGATCTGTAAATTAGCTGGAAAACGTGGAGCAAATATTAACTTGTAGTGTTCCCGATCGCTGAAATTGGCTATATGAATTAATGGTACATGCCTTGTATATGGCATACAGAAAACCAGAGATTACCTCACCCTCTTGGAATGCACGAACCCCAAACTGCTAAAGAACTAATATAAAGGGGCCAACCAAGGTCAAGTTAGTTATCCATGCAGCGTGCATATATCGAAAGCCACAACGATGCCTGTGTGCTGGTGACTAGCGTGTTCGAATTTGTAATAATATAAACAGTGGAAAAACCCGAGGATAATTTCGCAATAACCCCTGGTCGGTGGCCGTGAAGCCCCTTTCTAGAACACTTGCAATGATTTCACAGAATGATTGAGACTGCTAGTTACGTACATGCAGTAAAGTAATATTTCATTAATAATTCAGTAGTGTGTTTTTGTTTGTATGTTAGCAAATGTGTACACTACCTTTAATGGCCACAAAACATACTCATATTACTCGAGTTTGTGTGTGAACGGCAATCTGAGAGACGTGGTTTTCCGAAACTTGGAATTTAGTGTTATTATTGTTTAATAAACAAACTTGTTTATTGTGATTCAGTAACAACGAATTTAATACTGATTTACTCATATTGTTTTCCAAGTGAAACAAAAACACCAGTGCAAACACGATCTATACAAAAATTAGTACGCTCAACCTCAACCAAAAATAATGTTAATAATGGTTATGTAACCCAGAAAAATGGAACAAAGAATTTGGACCTAGGATCGCTAGAAAATCGCGAGGAAAGTTAAGTTGACAAAGAGACAGAGATTAAAGAACTATCACTGGAACACATGTATTTCTCCTGAACGACAATTAAAAATAAACTAAACCAAAAATAAAATTATGAGACTCGAAAAACTACCGATATTGTATCTGACACTACCAACCTTGATGTTCTCCTAACCAAACAAATATAAATGACCTTTGACTTTCCTCAAATATAAAAAAAATGCTATAAACCAAAAAAACTCAGTATAATGATCACAACTGAAACTAAGTAAATGAAGCAAAAATAGACTAAAAAAATCTAAAATGACACGAACCGACAATAGACTAAAAAAAAACACAACTCAGTCACTTCAAGCAATAAACCAACCAAGAACTTAAACCAGATAAAAAATCAAGAAACCAACAACTAAAACCTAAATCCATCTAAACTAAAAACCAAAACAGCAGCAAAAGAAGGTCATAAATCGAAAACAACAACTTAAACAACCTGAAGAAAAATAATGAAAAGGAAAAACACACAAAATAAGTACTTATAGAAACACAAAATGAGTACATTATAAATCCTAATAATAACTAGGCCAACCTAAAACAGGTGCTCTATTCTGGCAATACCACACACTCGTCCTTATCAATGTGATTAAAAACTTCTGGCTACTGCACAAACATATCAACAGTGCTGAGTTGCCACAAGCATACTTATGTGTGCTCCATGTAACAACACTAACTTTCTTGTGCATACTAATGAGTCTTGCCTTGTCCATGTGATTGTCAGTACTAGGCTCTGTGGCCAAATCCAGCCACCCAGGCTGTCAACTAGAGAGTTTACAAGTCACTTAGCACTTCTTGCATATGTACACTGGGGAACCACTATGCCTTAATCATTACCACAAAACATACAAAACATTCCATCAACCCACTGCGCAGTGGACTAGGCAAAGTCTAAGGCCCCATTATCTTAACTGGTGGTCAGCCTGATAAAAATAAGACACTGTGGTTGGGCAATGTCCCTTTAGTAAAGTAAAGAAATGCATCATATATACAATAAACTAATACACAAACAAACCACAAACTACTGTAACTTAACATGATTTTTGAAATATCGTGACTAAAAATAGTTTTAAAAGACAAACAAAACCAATGCCTACAACTAGGCAAGATTACCTTTTCTAAAACGGACTCTTAAAAAGTGTATTTAATTAAACATTTATTATTAAAGTACGTACAAGGAACGAAAATATATTCAAAAACTGTGTTTTGGGGTTTTTGTTTGTTGCAAGGAGCTGACTAAGCTATTGTGAATGAATCTTTGTGTGTGGTTTTGGTTTTTAAGGTGTCGAGTTGTATATGTAAATGTCGAGTCGGAGTGAATCACACAGTCTCTACAAAGTCGACACGGATAGTCAGACATGCAGATCAGTGCACAATATGATAAAATTGTTCACTTGATGGTAACAGCATGGAATCAGGCACACAGTCATAATATGTCATGATAATATATTTGTCTATGGCGATCGCATTTTGTCCTTCGAAAACAAATATAGGTACAGAAAAAAGGCAATGGTCGCCATTTTGAAAAGTTCTTGTTATTTTTTCTATGTTCAACTTATGACTAGTTCAACGGGTGTTCTTATTTGGGTTTTTGAATGGCGCTATTAATGAAAACGGACAAAATGCATGAAACGCAAACGATTTTATTCATGCCTTTAAAACAAAAAACCTAAGCAGATATACCGCTAAGTCTGTTCCTTTCTCTATGGTCTGAGGTAATGCGAGTTTCAGAACTGAGACACCAGAGGCGTGGCTCAGCGCGTGATCGGTGGGGCACCTGAGAGCTCCAGACGGCCGGCCCAGACAGAGCGGAGCGGATCGGATCGGATCATTTTTACGGGAATGCCAAATCAGCTGCCTTGAACTCTGGAAACTACATGTATACTCTCTTTCAAAACAACACGGTCAAAAGCGGAAACTGAACAATGCGACAATTACACGTCGATCGTTTTAACATGCGAGATTCTCTTTTCAATGAATATTGTTTTTATTACTGATTATACTGAATTAGAACAATTTGACAAATTTTATGTTGCACCTATAGTTGACGATAGCCTTTGGTTGTATTTTTTTATCGTCTGCACTATACAGACTTGGATACCAGTAAGTATGGCCAGGCTAGGCTCGGAGTTTGCGCGGGAATGATTATAAATGACGGACAGATTATACTTATGTGTCATGCTGGCCACGTGCCCAAACGCAGATCGAAATAAAACATGTCATTTGTATTGATTTATTTTTAAAATAAACCACAGAAAAAGAGGAACCAAAATCACATTTTGTCAGCTATGCAAGGCGGCCCCAAAACGGGCAAGAATATCTCAACGGACAAGCACACTTCCCCTACCCCGAGGTCAAAAATATCTATACCAATGGATGGAGAGTCTCTCTAGAAGAAAAATGACACAAAGATATCTCAATTTCGGCTAGTAGTTTTAGCTCCAGACTCTATGTTGTTAAAGTATGGTGGCCCTGAAGGGACATCAAAGACGCGAATTTCATTTACGACATCACATACTGTTTTACGACATCACATCATTTTTTTTACGACATCACATATTTTTTTACGACATCACACATTTTGTTTACGACATCACACTTTTGTTTACGACATCACATATGTTTTGTTTACGACATCACATATTTTTGTACGACATCACATATGTTTTTTAACAACATCACATATTTGTTTACGACATCACAATTTTCTATTTACGACATCACATATTAAATTCACGACATCACAAACTTTTATGTACGACATCACAAACTTTTATGTACGACATGACATATTGCATTTACGACATGACATATTGCATTTACGACATGACATATTGCATTTACGACATCACACAATTTTTCACGACTTTTTATTCACGACATGCATGCAAGTCGTGATTTTTTTTGTCGCGAATTTGTTAGTAGTAGCTTAGGGCGTCGAAGCTGACCTTGCGGGCTCGATGTTTGCTTGCGCTGGTATGATTGCATTCCTTTCCTCTTCTGAGAGTGTAAGCACAACCGCGGTGAGATATTGACGACCCACGTTCAAAAGTTTTGTTTTGTTTCGAATGGTTGGCTACAAATTAAATAACATCGTTATCTCTTCATTAAATCTTGTCAGTGTACCATTTATTCCCGGTCAAAATCTGCGTACCTTTTCTTCAGATCGAAGACATCCTTCGGGGGATGGGATTGGAAGTTTTGATTCCAAATTTTAAGAAGGAGGAGGTACGTCAAACTTTCATTTGTGTTTAAAGTATAGTTTGTTATTAGTTTTGGTTTTTTTTTTTTTTTGTATTGCGATGGTTTAACCTTTGTGTAGTTATTTTATATCGGGAGATATAGCCCGCTACACACCTCTCAGCTTTTCGGCCGTCCGGTTTACGGAACGATCAGCCCGATGTTTACCATGTTTTAATACCCCGGAAATGTGCGATCTGTTTCGTTATTTGAGTATAAGATTAACAAACCAACAAAATCCCTAAAACAGCATCATAAATAGCGTTTCGTGAAAAACAAAAAATCCGAGAAACAAAGAGAAAATTATGACAGATATTTGGTCCCTGTGTATATTTTCAATGGACTGTTTTCGTTTGTTTCCAAAACCCACACATGCGTGGTTTTGTTAGGGGAAAGGTCCATTGTAAATGTAGTAGTCTTGCGCTAAATTAAGATGGTGAATTATGTATATAGCGTATATTATATTAGTTATTTGTGTGGAAGGTCTTAATAATTACAAAATCCACATTTATTTGAGTTTCTGTTACATATATGGTTATTTTGGTTTACATTTTTGTTTTCTGATGTTTTTTTTCTTTTTTCTTGTCGGCAAATCAGGTCGATAAACCACTCTTCACTTGTACTCAAGTACACCATCTAGTAACTATCCCGCGAATTGTGCCATATAATAAAAAGGAATATCTTACAGAAACTGAGTTCACGTACGTCAGGCTAAAGTCAACAAACAGAAAAGGGATTTTGTTGGTTTGACTATATGTATTTCGGGTTAATAATCTCATACTCAATAACAAAACAGATCGCACATTTCCGGGGTATTACATGTAAAACATGGTAAACATCGGGCTGATCGTTCCGTAAACCGGACGGCCGAAAAGCGGAGAGGTGTGTAGCGGGCTATATCTCCCGATATAAAATAACTACACAAAGGTTAAACCGTCGCAATACCAAAAAACTAAAAACCAAAACTAATAACAAACTATACTTTAAACACAAATGAAAGTTTGACGTACCTCCTCCTTCTTAAAATTTGGAATCAAAACTTCCAATCCCATCCCCCGAAGGATGTCTTCGATCTGCTGAAGAAAAGGGACGCAGATTTTTAACGAGAATAAATGGTACACTGACAAGATTTAATGAAGAGATAACGATGTTATTTAATTTGTAGCCAACCAATTAAAAACAAAACAAAACTAAGTTACTTTTGAACGTGGGTCGTCAATATCTCACCGCGGTTGTGCTTACACTCTCAGAAGAGGAAAGGAATGCAATCATACCAGCGCAAGCAAACATCGAGCCCGCAAGGTCAGCTGCGACGCCCTAAGCTACTACTAAAAAATTCGCGACAAAAAATTCACGACTTGCATGCATGTCGTGAATAAAAAGTCGTGACAAATTGTGTGATGTCGTAAATGCAATATGTGATGTAGTAAATGCAATATGTGATGTCGTAAATGCAATATGTGATGTCGTACATAAAAGTTTATGATGTCGTGAATTTAATATGTGATGTCGTAAATAGAAAATGTTGATGTCGTAAACAAATATGTGATGTTGTTAAAAAACATATGTGATATCGTAAAAAAATATGTGATGTCGTAAACAAAACATATGTGATGTCGTAAACAAAAGTGTGATGTCGTAAAAAAAATGTGTGATGTCGTAAAAAAATATGTGATGTCGTAAAAAAAATGATGTGATGTCGTAAAACAGTATGTGATGTCGTAAATGAAATTCGCGTCTTTGATGTCCCTTCAGGGCCACCATATTAAAGGGATCGTACACGTTTGGTAATTGGAACCCATTGTCTGTTCCAATCCTATATAGTTATAGATATATACCATAAAACTAACCTGTGAAAATTTCATTTCAAAAGGTGGTAGCGATTTTGAGATATTGCCGAAAATCTGGAGCGGTTAGGTCCACGCAGGAAGAATAATCTGCATTGGAATACACAGTCTGAGAAACGTCACTGCAGTAACGCTTCTCAGATTCAATTTGTTGGGGATAAAAAGTGATATCTTTTTCCATAACCGCTGTACTTCGAAGTGAAAAGTTACTAAAACATTATACTATCCAAAGCTGCTGTACTCCTTACCAAGTAAATTGCCATTAATTTTTGGAGCAATTATCAAACGTATACGATCCATCTAAGCGAAGTCAGAGGTACTTTCGCACCGTGAAATAACTGAACCATGTCATCGCTGGCGCGGTTGAGTTATTCCTTAATGCGAAAGGACCTCTGACTAGTATCCTTTTTCGTCTTGTATTATTGGTATAATTTGTCTTCTAGAAAGTTCTCCATTCAGGTATTTTTGGCTCGGAGACGGTAGTGTAAGTATGCTTGACCTTTTTATGAGGCCATCCCTGTATATTTGACTAGTTTTATCAGGTAAACTGGATGATAACAAACGGTGTAAACATCAAACAAATAATTTGAGTCATGTTTAATTATTAAGGAGAAGCCAGACGAAGTCGACTGCTAAAGCGATCAGTGTGGTTTCCCGACCAAAATAGACGAAAATTCAAAAATTTGTTAGAAAACAATCGAATTGCTAAAGAGCACCAAGTCAATCAATGTGCAGGAACATTTTAGATGAAAAACGAAATAAACCATGTATGTCCTTTCACAAATACAGTCACGAGTCCTATCACAAGTCCAGTCACAAGTTCTATCACAAGTCCAGTCACAAGTTCTATCACAAGTCCAGTCACAAGTCTTATCACAAGTCTTATCACAAGTCATTCTACAAGTTATATTACAAGTCCTTTCACCAGTCCAGTGTCCAGTCCTAACCCAGTCAACATTCCCTAGTGGGCCCCACATGGGGCCCAAATGGGCTCCCTCATGGGTCCCATGTGGGCTGCCCAGTTGGGGCCCACAGAGATTTGTCCGCCGGCGCCACTGGTTAACTTTACTGGTTAACTTTTGTATAATACATTTGCATACTCAAATTAAGAAAATCAATCTTAATTCTCCAATTAAGTTCGTCAAAATTTGGTAAGAAGTATACAGCAGCTTTGGATAGTATAATGCATTTTTAGAAACTTTTCACTTTGAAGTACCGCGGTCGGTTATTTAAAAAGTATCACTTTTTGAGTAACACGCATGCGCGAGGGTCTAGATACGCCCATTTATGATAATTGCCCCTAACCCTCCTAGGAAAAACAATTACGCGGCCGGCGTATTCCCATTTGTTTTCTCCAATTATTAAAGGTGGCATTCACCCCCTTTCTAGAACACTTGCAATGATTTCACAGAATGATTGAGACTGCTATTTACGTACATGCAGTAAAGTAATATTTCATTAATAATTCAGTAGTGTGTTTTTGTTTGTATGTTTGCAAATATGTACACTACCTTTAATGGCCACAAAACATACTCATAATACTCGAGTTTGTGTGTGAACGGCAATCTGAGAGAAGTTGTTTTCCGAAACTTGGAATTTAGTGTTATTATTGTTTAATGAACAAACTTGTTTATTGTGATTCAGTAACAACGAATATATACTGATTTACTCATATTGTTTTCGAAGTGAAACAAAAACACCAGTGCAAACACGATCTATACAAAAATTAGTACGCTCAACCTCAATCAAAAATAATGTTAATAATGGTTATGTAACCCAGAAAAATGGAACAAAGAATTTGGACCTAGGATCGCTAGAAAATCGCGAGGAAAGTTAAGTTGACAAAGAGACAGAGATTAAAGAACTATCACTGGAACACATTTATTTCTCCGGAACGACAATTAAAAATAAACTAAACCAAAAATAAAATTATGAGACTCGAAAAACTACCGATATTGTATCTGACACTACCAACCTTGATGTTCTCCTAACCAAACAAATATAAATGACCTTTGACTTTCCTCAAATATAAAAAAAATGCTATAAACCAAAAAAACTCAGTATAATGATCACAACTGAAACTAAGTAAATGAAGCAAAAATAGACTAAAAAAATCTAAAATGACACGAACCGACAATAGACTAAAAAAAAACACAACTCAGTCACTTCAAGCAATAAACCAACCAAGAACTTAAACCAGATAAAAAATCAAGAAACCAACAACTAAAACCTAAATCCATCTAAACTAAAAACCAAAACAGCAGCAAAAGAAGGTCATAAATCGAAAACAACAACTTAAACAACCTGAAGAAAAATAATGAAAAGGAAAAACACACAAAATAAGTACTTATAGAAACACAAAATGAGTACATTATAAATCCTAATAATAACTAGGCCAACCTAAAACAGGTGCTCTATCCCAGTCAACATTCCCTAGTGGGCCCCACATGGGGCCCAAATGGGCTCCCTCATGGGTCCCATGTGGGCTGCCCAGTTGGGGCCCACAGAGATTTGTCCGCCGGCGCCAGTTGGGCCCCAAATGGGCAAGCCCACATAAATTCATGCGGGTCCTATGTGGGTCCTGTGTGGGCTCATTCTGTTCTTTAACCGGGTTATAAGTTGGCAAAATGTACGTATAAGGTGGGTCACATTAATGGGCAGCCCAGCAGTCGTATAGTTCCATCTGGGCCTTGCATCTCTTGTACACAAGTTAGCATGGGCTCGATCATTATTCAATTTAATTCGATTCATTTCAATTAAATTAAATTAGGAGCACCCACACTATGAAATCAGTTTATTGTGGGATATTACGGACCGGATATACTATAGCAAATTCAGGTCGTGGGAATAGAAGAAAGCATGCAAAACCAGTGACAAACAGTTATACGTGTGTCTTGTCAAAACGTACTTTAATAACCAGAATTCGCAATGGTAATAATTATTTGGAACTTATTAATAATTTAGATTATTTTAAAACATGATTTGTGAGTCAAATGCACGGCCAACTCGATGCCATAAGAGAACTGGGTTTACTAACAATATGTCTCTTGTACAAAAGATGGTTTAGTTAATCCAAGCTATGCAGATTATGATCATAGAATGGTTTCTTTGATGGATATTTCTAGGATATACTGTTTCCCCAAACAGGACCTAATAAACACCTTTTTTATTTCTCTGAAAAAATATCTAAACTATAGATGAGTCCGACTAAACATTATGTCCATGTGTACAGAGATTTATATTATAGTGTAGCACAATTAGCTGTGGGAATCTTTGTGATGGGTAAATTGGTAAAAATACTAAATATACTACATCTGGATTTAAGTCTATTGCATCACGGCCAAGCCACTCGTCTTTGAAATAACTCGGATGAAATAATCGTTAAGTACCTGGGAAATATAAGTTGACAGGCAGGTTAAAACGCCATGAAATGTGGTTTGCCAAAATTTACAAATGCACGATGAATGAAATAGTCTTTGTTTTACCACTGTAGATATCAGAGTTGTATGACTCGAGTCCAGGACTCGGACTCGAGTCCGTCTCGAGTCACAATTTTGGTGACTCGGACTTGACTCGAGTCACGTCGGCAAAAGACTCGGACTCGGACTCGGACTCGACTACCATGACTCGGACTTGACCTCGAGGACTCGTGACTCGAGTCACGTATTTTCACCAACAATACCTTTTTTAATTGTGTGTAAATATTAAAAACAATTCCAATGATCCGATCGTCATGCACATGAAGGAATATTAACGTTTAGCACACGAAATAAGCAGTTACACTGATGTTGCAAGTAATGGTGTTCGTGATTACTGTGTTGCTATGGCCATGTAGTGTACAGCGCACGTACATGTACATGTACATGTTGTGTATGTTCAATGCGCATAATAACACTGGGATATATTTCTGTAAAAGCATTATTGCGCACGACACCAATATTAACGCTGGTATTCTGTCAACCTTAACACCATAGCCACTGCTTGATGCATATTACCAGGGAAATAGGAATTCGTCTCCGGAATCCGAATGACGGCTTTAGCTGGCTGCGGCTATATCGCTACCTCTTTTTAATGTTAAAACATAGGCGGCTTACGCGCTGATCCAGCCATAGACGCAACCGAAGCTGACCATAGTCTGGCATGTCTGGTACCTGTAAAAACACCGCCTGTATATTGCACTGAGATGGCTGTGTGTTAACGTAACTTAATTAAACCTATCTTCATTATTAAACATGACAGACAGATTTACATAACATTTTTTATTTGTTTCTCTTAAATATAAAACTTGTTGGCTACCTGCCTTTCTGAAATAACTAAATCAGTATATAATTTGTTATTTTGAAGACAAAAAAATATTAAAAGATATTCTGAAGAAGGGGCAAGGAGTATTGGTAAAACCTAAAAAAAAATGCTAACTGCAGGCACAGAACTTTGTTTAAATCAAATATGTTTTATGTTTTCATTTCCAATTCTTATTTTACGACATAATTTGCGATCAATAGTGATCCAGTCATCTAAGTGAACTGGTTGAAGTATTTTAACTATTTAATTATTTAAACAAGTGACTCGTGACTCGTGACTCGGACTCGGACTCGAACCAAGTGACTCGTGACTCGGACTCGGACTCAGACCAAGTGACTCGAAACTCGGACTCGGACTCGGACTCGACATAGGTGACTCGACTACAACACTGTGTCTACGTGCAAAGGTCATCAGACATGTCATCCGCGTTGCATGATGCGATACTTAAATGTTGGGTCGGGTGACTGTACATTATCTATGCGTTGCATTTACCATCGTAACATGCATCGTGTTTGTAATGTTAATTGTGCAGTTCTACGATTACATTTCTCTGGTCTACGCTTTTAAAACAACATTCACCCAATGGTTTATCTTCTTAGTTAAAGCTAGGATACACCATTTGCAGATACCGAAAATATTTACTACCGAATTATTAAGAAATATCTTACTCATTTGAAAGTAAATAAGGATTCTACTCTAGGCATCCAGCAAAATGATTGCGCTAAATATCCTGTAATTATTCAGAAAAATTGAATTTTATAAAGAAAAATTTGCGATCGCCGGACGGCGATCGCGAAAAAACAAAGAATAACTGCTCGACGCCGGATGAAAACAAACACTGTTTTTTGTGCTTTTCTCGGCATCCATGATTGTAACACTTCAGACAGGTCAGTTAAACGATATTTACTATAAAATACAACCCCCAAATCTACCCATTCAGGATATTTCAAGCAATTACCATTGGTGTATCCTACCTTTAAATACGACAATTGTTTTAAAAGATGTTTTGTTTTTGAAGAACCATTTAACTGTTACACTGACGTTTCTAAATTGCATCAGTTTTATTCATGTTTTATTCATGAAAATGTGAATGTTCATTAGCATAAAAACGCCAGAATGAACACAAATGTATACAATTACATGGAACACAAAAGTTCACTTTACAGTTTTTGTTTTGAAACAAAATCTAGGCCTACAAATTGAACCTAGCCCTTTAAAGATTTCATATTGTGGGAAAAGTGAGGAAAAAAATACACCGACAATCATGTGGTGAAATCTATTACATATCGGTACCTCTGGAAATATTACTTATCGTTACGTTAAAATGGAGTCTGAGTATCAGACATTATACCCATACAAGATAACGTCGGATACTAGACATGTTAATTTGTTGCGACCCGTGTGCCAGCCAGTCGGGATAGTCGACTGACGACAATTGGAGCAGAAATGTAGACAAAGCTGCTGATTGGCCAATTTGGCCGCACTGTTGTTGTAAACATAGCAACAGGTAAAGAGAAGACGCGATATCGCGATGAAAAACGCCTGCTGAATGGACAGAATCTTGACATCAAGATGCAGCCTTGTTTTGCATAATTAATCACCAAATCCGCTGGAATATTATTGACACTCACCCAACGAGCAGATATTTCATAGATATTTCATATGGTGGCCTATAGTAGTAAACAAATTTAACAAAAGTAGGCGAGGTATACTTACCAAATTCTGATAACAACGGGTTGGGTTGCATTCTAATTTGGCATGTCTGGCCAGCTAGACTGATAAGCCAGGGGGATACGGCGGGTCACACAACGACCTACTTCGTTGAATGTGCTCATCTCTTCAACTGGTGAAATTTCACTATATTCAAGTAAATTACTCTCACAAACTGGAACTGTACTTGGAACTATACGATTTAAAGTAAAATTCGTTCAATCGATTTAAGGACCTACTTCGTTGGCTGTGCTCTTCCCTATTTCTAACTAGTGAAATTTCACTACATTCAAGTAAATTACTCCCACAAACTGGAACTGTACTAGGGACTATACGATTTAAAGTAACATTTGAGTTGTGAGAGTACTCAGTATAAATTTTACTTTCAGAGAACACTGTCGACAACCATTATAACCTCAGAATTTGCATATTTCTATTTGGCAAAATCAGTTGGTGTGTGAAGTTTAGCCAGAGCAACTATAGGTTTTCTCGGCTTTTTAAACAAAAAAATCATTCAAATTCACCAACTTTCGCATTCAGTTTCGTACGAGAATTTATTTTAGCAAACCAATAATTAGTCAAACCAATAGTAGCTATTTATTATTCACAATTTTAAATGTTGGTCACCATTAAACAATGTCTGCAGGGGAATATATTCGTCGTTATAGATCAAATTCGTCTATAAGCGGTTGCGCGCGGAAAGGCAGCATTCGGAGATCAAATTCGTCTTATATCAACCAATTTCAAACTTTATGTTAAATAAATTAGTCTGATGTGTGCTTGACTCAATCACGCACATTCTTAAATGTTTAACGGGGATAAAATTATACATGAAAAACTGGACAAAACGGTAAAACTGACCATACTAAGTTACTATAGCCAACTATCTGGGCGCGACTGGAAAGTGTAGAAATGTATTATATTTCTAGTTTAGGATTATAATTACGGTGAGTGAAAATTCGAAGCTACAACGATTGGCATAAGAGCAGGGCCTTAGTCAACATTCGGGAACAGAAATAAAACACAAGTTTTGAACAATTATTTTGTTTAAGGTAATAGACAGCATTTGTAAATATTCAGAAATTAATCTTTAAAATGATAAAACAAAATTCTATACTTGATCGACTGATCATTAAAGAAAGACTATACACTTGTATTTGCAGATATTACAAATTTTACAACCGAACTATTAAGCAATTATCTTACTTATTTGAAAGTAAATAGTGATTCTAGTCATCCAGCAAAATGATTGCGCTAGATATCCAGTAATTGTTCCGAAAAAATCGAATTGAAAATTCAGGATCGCCGGACGGCGATCGCGAAAAAAAAAACAGCATAAGAATCACTGCACGGTGTCGGTTGAAAACAAACGCCGTTTTTTTTTTGCTTTTCTTAGCATTCATGATTGTAAAACTTCGGACAGGTCAGTTAAACAATAGTTACTATAAAATACAAGCCCCCAAGTTCACCCATTCATGATAATTTAAGCAATTACCTTTGAAGATTTAGCATTATTTTTGTTTGTATCCTTTGCAACACAATCGGGTTTTTTTTTATCGCACTTAAATTGTCTGCGTTTAGACCTTAGTAAAAAGAAAAATATCCATCTTGTTTTTCTTGTACACAATTATGAACATTTACTTCAAAGTCAAGATATATTCTTTGTCATAGCTAATAATTATTTAAAAATAGGAGGAAAAGCCTAAAGGTAGGATACACCATTTACAGATATCGAAAAATTGTATAAATTATTAGAAAATATCTTACTAATTTGAAAGTAAATAAGGATTCTAGGCATCCAGCAAAATGAATGCGCTAGATATCTTGTAATTGTTCTGAAAAATTCAATTTTATAACAAGAATTCGCGAAAAAAAACCAGGAACAACAAGAATAACTGACCTACGCCGGTTGAAAACGAACGCCGTTTTTCTAGCTTCTTTTCTTCTTCGGCATCCACGATTGTAAAACTTCGGACAGGTCAGTTAAACGATATTTACTATAAAATGCAACCCCCTAAACCCACCCATTCCTGATAATTCAAGCAATTACCAATGGAGTATCCTACCTTTACATCCACCCATTCCTGATAATTCAAGCAATTACCAATGGTGTAATCCTACATTTAAACTGGTATAAGTTGTCTTACCTTTTAAGATGTCTTGATGTGAACTGCATAAATATGATTATACTTCCTGAAACCAAATGACAAGAATTATTTTCCATTAGGCAATGTTGCCTCCGAGTAGTCCGGGACAGGGAGGGGCCGAGTACGCGATCGACGTGAAGCAGGGGCTCAGGGAGATTTATACAAATCTCGCATCCTTTTTCTACCTGGTCCTGCTGGGCTCTACATACTGTGCCTCTATATACAATGACATAAGCAATTCAAACTCGCATCTCTTTTCTACAAATCTTTTTTGTTTACGTGACATAAGGTTCTATTAGGAAGATTTCAAAGGAAACTAAAACGATTAAAGTTGGGACCGAGTCGACTCCGTTGTATCATCAAAAATTATATAACTGACATACAGATCCTTGTTATTGATTGGGGGAACTTACACCACGTGACATTCATTATTGCACATGTACAATAAGTAAAGACAAAACGGCAGAACAAGAGCAAACAGCTAAACAAACACTGGAATAATGCGGATGGAAGTCATGGCAACTGTATCTTTATCGGTCAATATACTTATATTTACACCGCAAAACTTAATTAGTGCTATTAATGTTGGCCTTATGTGCATGTTGGGGACAATTAAACCATTCATATTCAATCTTATTTGTATCCGTCTTCATATTTATTGCCACTGAATAAATGTAAATATAAAAGATTAAGACAAATGATTTCAACAAACAGAAGAAACAAAGTGGTGGACGTACTTCTCCAAGCTTATATTGGAGACGTCAATGCTTTGCAACAGTTTGGAAAAAAAATATTTATGTCAGGGGACGCCTATTACAAGTATTAGACACCAACTAGTTCAGTTAACCTAGTACACATGAAGTAAAGTTTAAATTCTTTTGAGAACACGATTACGCCTTTATAGTCCAGACAGAAATTACGTTTCGTTTTTGTTTTGATTACGAAGCAACTACGTACGAGTTGAGCCACCTGTTGTTTTGGAAAAAAGATTGACTATGGCCTACCCTATTTTTTGACCTGATGAATTAATAGACAGATTTCATTTTGAAATTAAAGTGTTTGTATGGGTTTAGCTACACGCATCCGATATGTAACCATTTGTTTATTATTCATTTTGAATTACATGTGTATACCTTATATAATTAATGTTGAGTCAATTTATTTTGCATTATTCCATGCATGTGAATGTACACTAAAGTCATCACAAAAAGTACCGAGACATTTAAACATTTGCCAATAATTAACGGTTCGAAATGGTATGGATTAATCGAAGCAAAAAAACAATGCATAATTTTGTTTTGCGTATTCTGACACCTCGATTGTCACGATGTTGCGGAGCGGAGATAGTCGTAGGTCCAGTTTCAAAAGTGACAATCGTGCATCCCTATAGAAATAGATATGCCCGCCTTTTCATTTGAATTTAAATCGCTTGTTTGTTGCATGTTGGATCGATCGAGATGACCATCGGCGTATCCTAGTCAGGAAGTGACAACAAACAGACGAGCGTCGTATAACTTCTAAACTTGTTTACAAATTGATAGCAAGAAAAGTGTTACTCTCTAAAAACAGTTGTTATAAATATTATATTAATTCTAACAAGGATTTTAAAAAGCAAAATGTGTTTCTTGAACATTTCAACCTGACGTTTCACCTTGTCTCAGTTTGAATTATGTTTGCACGAATCATCATTTATCGATGGATGATTAAAAGTGTATACACAAACAATGCATTATGCTTGTATGAACAATATACTTCACGGGTGGGAGAAGTCTCAATGCCTGAAGCTTGACAAAGTAAAATCTTGCATGTGTATGTGCATATAGTTTCTACAGCCGCATGTAAATTGTACATGTACATGTACATATAAATTGTATACCATAAGTATATGCACTTATATGCACTGAGGTCAGCAGTCCAAGCCCGAAAAGGTCATCTCCAAGGCTTGCGGCTTGGCCTCTGTCATGGGGGTCGTAAATAACCGTCTGATCCAGCTGGTAAGGTTTGTACAGAAAAACCCCGGTGTCAGGGGTTTTGTGTAGACGACAACGTGCTGGTAATGAAAAACCGAGGATTATTTCGCAACAACCCCGAATGGTGGTTTTCCCATTGTTTTGTTCCCATTATTAAAGGTTGTATACACCATTTGATTTTGTTGTAATTTTCATAAATGGATGGGTTATAGGGGATTTAGATTTTATAGTAAATATTGCGACGCCGACGTTTTGTGTTCATATGATTATAAATGCTGGAAAAACCAATACAAATGTTGTTCTTGTATAGTCTGGTACGCTGACTTCCTTTATAGACGAAACAAGGCAATGTTGTGTCAGGAAATTATCGGGTTAAGAAACCAGACTACTTGGCTTGTACCTTTCGAGTTCGAGTTTGTAATCAAAAAGTTGGAATTTTCCTGAAAAAATAATCACCGAGAATAATTGTTTACTCCAAATATTAGAGGTGGTATACACCACTTTTCCCAACTTGAGAACGCTTGCAATGATTTCACAGAATGATTGAGACTGTTATTTACGTACATGCAGTTAAGTAATGTATTTCATTAATAATCCAGTAGGCCAAAGTGTCTTTTTATTGTTATGTTTGCAAATGTGTACACTACAAAACCTACCCATATATCGCTCGAGTTTGTGTGTAAACGGGAATTTGAGGGGGAGACGTTGTTTTTCGAAATTAAGTGGAATGTGATGTTATATATTTTTTTAAATACACATTTATTTCATTGTCATTCAGTAACACTGAATACATAAAAGGATTTACTCAATATATTTTTTTCCAAGAGAAACAAAAACACCAGTGCAAACACGGCCTATACATTAGTACGCTACCCTCAAACAAAAAGGTATTTGAGGGAAATTAGGGGGGGGGGGAGGACGGACATTTCCCAATGTTTTGTATTATTCTCGTATTGCAATTTCTGTCATTCCCAAAGTAATATAAAATGGGGACAATGCAATTAAGAGTATAATCGTTTCATTTTAAAATCAAAATACTATCGTCGAAGCATGAGTACCACAGCGATCTTTGCGAGATAAAACGAATGCTACTCTGTATTATTGTTTTGTCTCAAATGTTCAGACGAGTGCTATTTCACGATTCGAGAAGCTAACACTTAATTGAGGGGTTAACTTACTAAATAATTATTCAAATATTCGCATGATATTTCTGACTTTCATGTCCAGTTCTTTAATTTCTAGCCTATGCTTCCTGAAACTTAGCCTCACAGTACAGTGTGGCCCGTATGTTGCGCTAGTAGTACTGTCTAACTTAACTCAGCATACGGAGACCACAACTGCAGATAATGTTGTTTGAATCCTATTGGACCTAACAGTGATTCTTACCTGGGCTTTGCCGACTGACATCAACGGTGTAAACCCAATCACCACCATCACAAATAGCCTAGCTCCTGATATTGTCCACGCCATTTCTCAAGTATGGATATTCTCCTCACTTTTTTTTACAAAAAAAAGCACTAATGTTTATCTCCAATAACCAAAGTATTCGTGTTATAAAGCACAGGTAGCCCTATACGATGAACGCGTCGCGTGCGTACCGTGTACACTGTGAACGTTGAAAAGGGGGTTACACCCTATACAGTATTTCTTTGTACTTGATGTAAAGGTCAAAAGGAATTTTCCATAAGCAAAAAAAACTGCTGATTCGTATAAAATCAACAAGATCCAGCTCCCAGTGCGTTCTTAACGGTTGGCGTCACTTTCTGAACGTGAACAAAATAATAGAATTCCCCCTCAAAACCAACCATCATTTCACAATCGCCTCTGTCTGTATATTTCACTCAAAGGTTAACAGTCACAGAAACACCGTAGTTATGTCACTGGAAGGCGGCGCCATGTTGCAACGAATTCAGTAATCCGCCGAAACTTGGTGATGATGTAGCTTCACAAATAGAAGATAATAGTTAATATATAGAGACTATTGACGATATAGAGACTAGAGACTATAGAGGCTAGATACTAGAGACTAGAAACTAGAGACTGTATAGAGACTACTATATAGAGACGAGACTATATTTAGAGACTAGAGACTATTATTTATAGAGACTATTATGGACTACATAAAGACTATATAAAGACTAGAGACAATAAAGAGACTCGAGACTATACAGAGACTATAGAGAGTACAGACTATTTTTGACTAGAGACTATAGAGACTATTAAGACTAGAGACTATATATAGACTATAGAGTCTAGAGATAGAGACTAGAGACTATATCGAGACTAGATACAAGACTATAGGGACTATAGGGACTAAAGAGACTAGAGACTTATAATTATGAAGCACGATATGTGGCAGAGAAACCCCCCCCCCCCCCCTCTTTTGTGTTGACCATTGTGTTCCCGGAATCTCAGGAATTCCTTTTAGGTTTCAAGGGGGGATGTGTTAGGTTACAATAGTGTTGAGTGCGTATAAAGTATAGGAATAAGATGGGGGGTACCCCTCTGCCACATATCGTGCTGGGTATATAGAGACTGACTATAATATGAGACTAGAGACTACATAGAGACTAGAGACTATAGACTACATATAGACTATATAGAGACTAGAGATTATATTACAGAATGGATACTAGAGACTATATAGAGACTAGAGACTAGAGACTATAGAGACTATAATAATAGAGACTAGAGACTATTATTTATAGAGACTATTATGAACTGTATAGAGACTATATAGAGACTAGAGACTATATAGAGACTAGAGACTATATAGAGGCTAGAGACTATAGAGACTATAGAAACTATAATATATAGACTAGAGACTATAGAGACTAGAGACTATTATTTATAGAGAATAGAGACAATATAGAGACTATAGAGACTGGCAGAAACTATAGATACTACTGAGACTACAGAGACTAGAAACTATATAGAGACTACAGAGTCTAGTGACTAGAGACTATTGTAGAGACTATATACTATTATAGAGACTAGAGACTATATGGTAGATAAATGTTTAGAGACTACTGTATACTTGCTACTAAATACTAGATACTATATAATATACTGTAGAGACTATACATGTATATAGACTAGAGACTAGAAAGAGACTATAGACTATATAGAGACTATATATAAATATATAGAGACTAGAGACTACAGACTACTGTATACTAGATATAGTCCAGGTAAAATAGAGACTATTATAGAGACTAGATATAGACTAGAGTCTAGAGATAGAGACTGGGTACTATATAGAGACTACAGAGACTAGAGACTATAGACTATAGACTATTTTATAACACATCACTCACAGATTCTGTGTCTTGATTGGCCGAGAGCGCGTCACGTGTCACTTGCTATTTTTACTATACTTGCGCTATCCAAAAAGACTATACCACGCAAAAAGGACTATGCGCATAGCAACACACGAACTATGCGCATAGCAACGAAAGCGTGACTGAAACCCAGACGTGTGTTTCGGTGCATTGCGTAAACATTGCTCTATCACCTTCGCACCCGTTCATCAAGGCAACAAAGTACACGTATGATCGAGAGACGTATAATTCGGAGATTTTTTTGTCATTACTATACTTTCAGGAAGCTTAAATTGTGCAGAATCTGTGAGTGAGGTGTTATAAAACAAATATTGACTGCTTTATTTCGCGGTATAGTAAAACTAGTAGAACGTTGAAAAGGGGGTTACACCCTATACAGTATTTCTTTGTACTTGATGTAAAGGTCAAAAGGAATTTTCCATAAGCAAAAAAAACTGCTGATTCGTATAAAATCAACAAGATCCAGCTCCCAGTGCGTTCTTAACGATTGGCGTCACTTTCTGAACGTGAACAAAATAATGGAATTCCCCCTCAAAACCAACCATCATTTCACAATCGCCTCTGTCTGTATATTTCACTCAAAGGTTAACAGTCACAGAAACACCGTAGTTATGTCACTGGAAGGCGGCGCCATGTTGCAACGAATTCAGTAATCCGCCGAAACTTGGTGATGATGTAGCTTCACAAATAGAAGATAATAGTTAATATATAGAGACTATTGACGATATAGAGACTAGAGACTATAGAGGCTAGATACTAGAGACTAGAAACTAGAGACTGTATAGAGACTACTATATAGAGACGAGACTATATTTAGAGACTAGAGACTATTATTTATAGAGACTATTATGAACTACATAAAGACTATATAAAGAATAGAGACAATATAGAGACTCGAGACTATACAGAGACTATAGAGAGTACAGACTATTTTTGACTAGAGACTATAGAGACTATTAAGACTAGAGACTATATATAGACTATAGAGTCTAGAGTCTAGAGACTAGAGACTATATCGAGACTAGATACAAGACTATAGGGACTATAGGGACTAAAGAGACTAGAGACTTATAATTATGAAGCACGATATGTGGCAGAGAAACCCCCCCCCCCCCCCCCCTCTTTTGTGTTGACCATTGTGTTCCCGGAATCTCAGGAATTCCTTTTAGGTTTCAAGGGGGGATGTGTTAGGTTACAATAGTGTTGAGTGCGTATAAAGTATAGGAATAAGATGGGGGGGTACCCCTCTGCCACATATCGTGCTGGGTATATAAAGACTGACTATAATATGAGACTAGAGACTACATAGAGACTAGAGACTATAGACTACATATAGACTATATAGAGACTAGAGATTATATTACAGAATGGATACTAGAGACTATATAGAGACTAGAGACTAGAGACTATAGAGACTATAATAATAGAGACTAGAGACTATTATTTATAGAGACTATTATGAACTGTATAGAGACTATATAGAGACTAGAGACTATATAGAGACTAGAGACTATAGAGACTATAGAAACTATAATATATAGACTAGAGACTATAGAGACTATAGACTATTATTTATAGAGAATAGAGACAATATAGAGACTATAGAGACTGGCAGAAACTATAGATACTACTGAGACTACAGAGACTAGAAACTATATAGAGACTACAGAGTCTAGTGACTAGAGACTATTGTAGAGACTATATACTATTATAGAGACTAGAGACTATATGGTAGATAAATGTTTAGAGACTGTATACTTGCTACTAAATACTAGATACTATATAATATACTGTAGAGACTATACATGTATATAGACTAGAGACTAGAAAGAGACTATAGACTATATAGAGACTATATATAAATATATAGAGACTAGAGACTACAGACTACTGTATACTAGATATAGTCCAGGTAAAATAGAGACTATTATAGAGACTAGATATAGACTAGAGTCTAGAGATAGAGACTGGGTACTATATAGAGACTACAGACTAGAGACTATAGACTATTTTATAACACATCACTCACAGATTCTGTGTCTTGATTGGCCGAGAGCGCGTCACGTGTCACTTGCTATTTTTACTATTTTTTACTTGCGCTATCCAAAAAGACTATACCACGCAAAAAGGACTATGCGCATAGCAACACACGAACTATGCGCATAGCAACGAAAGCGTGACTGAAACCCAGACGTGTGTTTCAATGCATTGCGTAAACATTGCTCTATCACCTTCGCACCCGTTCATCAAGGCAACAAAGTACACGTATGATCGAGAGACGTATAATTCGGAGATTTTTTTGTCATTACTATACTTTCAGGAAGCTTAAATTGTGCAGAATCTGTGAGTGAGGTGTTATAAAACAAATATTGACTGCTTTATTTCGCGGTATAGTAAAACTAGCCTCCCTCGGTGATCCATGGAGCATTCTATTTTCCCTCGGCTTCGCCTCGGGAAAATAGAATGCTCCATGGATCACCTCGGGAGGCTAGTTTTACTATACCACTCAAAGCAGTCAATATTTGTATAATAGAGACTAGATACTATTATAGAGACTAGAGACTATAGCCGTGTTCGCACTAGATAAACATTTTGGGTAACTTTACCATGACGCCGGGTAACATTCCGATGGGTTAATCTTCCCACCGTCCGCACTTGGATTTAATTGACGCGGGTAGAATTGCCGAGACCATGGGTAAACTAACCGAGCTGGCTCCAAAACAATAAAGAGGGCGCCCTACGTGACCTATGACCGCGACTTGACGACCGGATCGTTTGTTTCCGAGCTAGCTCTCAACATTCGACCGGGTGATGATAGAAGATTTAACCCAGAAATCGCGTCCGCACTGGATTTTCTGGCTCGGTTAAAACTGACCTGGTCAATCTTCCTGGGCACCTTTGGCTCGGTTAAACTACCCACGCGGCGTGGGTAAGTTACCTGTGAGGCAAGTTACCCAGGCTGTTCGATATGGACTTAAAATGGGTAAGTTACCCATTGGCTTGGTTAGTTTGCCCAAATTAAGTCCAGTGCGAACAGGGCTTAAATAGAGGCTAGAGAAATGTACAGAGACTAGAGACTATATATAGAGACTATAGAGACTATATAGAGACTAGAGACTATAGAGACTATATAGAGACTAGAGACTATAGAGACTATATACCAGAGAGACTATATGACTAATTTACATAAATCGTTAATCCCTGCCGCGTAATATATTTATTCCAATATTTGGGTATATTATTATTATTATTTAAAAAAATTGAAAAGTTTATTTTGCTGATTTTACTTACATATCCTTACTTCAATAACATTTTCTAAAGCATATACGTGACTGAATAATTATGGGAACATAGTAATTATTAAACTCAAACCACCTTGTGTCGGACGGTGTGCACCTTGACTCAGCAGGAGTGCGCCTACTTGCCACGAACATTATCCAACACATCAAAGGGCCACCAAAGACCTTTGATAGTCGCATTCCACATCAGAGAACCCCTTTCGGTCAGAGTTTGTACTCTGATGTCCTGACGAAGCGGACTACAGCGACCCGTCATGTTCCGACGGGTTTTCTAATGGCCAACCAGTATTACCCGCACCCCCATCAGAAACGGCACCAAATCAACATCAATCAACGACGGCAGCCAGTATCCCAGACCAGAGCACCCCCGACACATGATCGAGGCCAGGAGTGGAACCAACATCTGAAAATGGTCAGGGAGCTGCTTAACCCACAAGGCAAGGTTCTAAAATAGACATAACAGATGGTATTATCTGCAATCAAAGTTCCGGGGGTTTCTCATTCGCCCATCTTAATGTGAGAAGCCTGATAAACAAATTTGACCATTTTAAGATTGTAATGTCTAAAAATCCATTCGACATCATCTGTCTAAACGAAACTTTTTGCGACGCCTCAATCTCTGATGACGAAATAACTCTACCAAATTATTCTATTGTCAGAAAAGACAGGAACCGACATGGTGGCGGGGTTGCAATTTACATTCGAGATACCCTAATGTTCTCTCGTCGTGAAGATCTCGAAATATATGATGTCGAGTGTATATGGGTTGAAATTAAGTGCAAACAAAGACAGCCTGTGCTTATCAGTTCTATTTATAGGCCTCCTTCAAGCTCTGTCGAATTTATGGGAAAACTGAGTGATATCCTTAATAAGGCCTCGTGTGAATGTAAAGAAATTATTACAACTGGGGACTTTAATTGTGATGTTTCAGAGGAATACGATAGTATGCAATCAAATCCAATTATTTCTTGCTTTAGTTTGTTCCAAATGGCGCAACTCGTACATGACCCAACACGTGTCACTGAATCTACTAAAACTACCATCGATCTCATTTTTAGTTCCAACCCAGAGCTCATAAAGGACTGTGGTGTTTTACCAGTCCTAATCAGTGATCATTATCTTGTGTATGGGCTACACAGTTGGAAAACACGAAAAATGAAAGGTCGTTCAATAAATTTTCGATGTCTAAAAAATATAGACAGTGATGCATTTACGGACGATCTCCGTAATGCACCATGGCAAGATGTTTTTGGTTGTTATGATGTTGATAATGCATGGTCTATTTGGTACTCCATATTTATGAGTATTATTAACCTCCATGCGCCAGTCAAAACCAAACGCATTCGGGGTGCCTCAGTATCGTGGCTCGATAGCGAAATTCTTAAACTTATGCGGCAGCGCGATCGTGTACACAAAATTGCTAAGCACACAGGCTTACAAATTCATTGGGATTCATACAAAAACCTGCGGAACAATGTAACTAATAAAATCCGCAGTAAAAAAAGTAAATACTACACATCTGCCATAGAAGAAAATAAAAGCAACTCTTCTATGCTGTGGAAAACTCTGAAGGAGGTACTCCCTAAGAAACAAAAAACTGTACCGAATTCGATTACTTCCCCAAATGGGGAAAATATTGACAATATCGCCGACATTGCTGATACATTAAATGAACACTTTTCAACAATTGGCAAGCGTACTGCTGGAAATTACCCTTTGCGTGAACTTGAAATAGATGACAATACTGACGCCTCTATATTTGATTCAGTTGATGAAGAATGCGTAGTACCTAACATTACAGAAGAGTTTGTTCGAAAGCAAATATCATCCATGTCGGTTGGGAAAGCAACAGGTCCGGATGGAATTAGTGTTAGAATGATTACACTGATTGCTTCACCTTAGGCCTATATCATTAAATCTTTAACTCATATTTTTAACCTGTCTATAAGATGTGAGCGATACCCTAAAGATTGGAAACATGCTTAAGTAACACCAATTCACAAGGGAGGCGATAAATGTAGTACAGGTAACTATCGTCCTATTTCTATACTGCCAATTATCTCTAAGATTTTAGAAAGATGGGTGCACTCATCGGTATATAGATACCTTGATGAAAACAATCTGATTCCTAGTTGCCAGTCGGGATTTAGACCCCTGCACTCAACTGAAAGCACCCTACATGACTTAACAAACAAGTGTTTTGCGGCCATGGAGAATGGACAAGTTACAGGCAGTGTGTTTATAGACCTCAGTAAAGCATTTGATTGTGTTGATCATGAAATCTTACTAAAGAAACTAGAAAGGATGAACATGTCATCTTCTGTAATTAATTGGTTTAAGTCGTACCTAAGTGAACGTAGTCAGTCTGTAAATATTAGCGGCACCATATCAAAGGTCCTGTCCGTAAACACTGGTGTTCCGCAGGGGTCGATACTAGGTCCACTTTTATTCATTGTTTATACTAGTGATCTTCCATTTTGTATTGCCCCAAACTGCAACTTATTTATGTATGCAGATGACTCCACACTAACGTGTAGCTCCTCCAACATTAATATAATAGAAAGTAGCTTAAATACAGCTCTTACTAGTTTTCACAGCTGGTGCGGAAGAAACAAGCTAGCTTTAAATGCCACCAAAACCAAATGCATGCTTATTGGTACTAGGCAGAAAATATCTAATGTTAATTTAAATGTATGCATTGCTGGTAGTCGTATTGAAAATGTGAAGTCTTATAAATGTTTGGGTGTAATTATTGATGAAGCATTAAGTTGGGGCCCACATGTCGAATACGTAAGAAAAAAGGTGGTGTCTAAATTAGGTATACTAAGCAGAATCCGTGATTGTGTTCCTCAACACAGCTTGCACACACTATTTGTAAGTCTAGTTATGCCAACATTAGAGTATTGTTGTACTGTGTGGGGAGGAAGGTACATATCTCACGATAATATGTTAAACAAATGTCTCAAAAGAGCCGCGCGGATAATCCTTAAATGTACCTTCCTCACCCCTTCAGAGGATATGTTTGCTCGTCTTAATTGGGCTCCTTTTTCAAAAAGAGTCAAGTCAAAAAAGGCTATTCTTGTCTTCAAAAGTATCAACAAAATGACTCCTTTGTACATGACAAATATTTTCAAACCACTTACAGTAATTCGCGAAACAAGGCAATCAACCCACACGGCACTGAAAGTTCCTTTCGCCAAAAAAGAATGCTACGCCACAAGTTTCGCTGTGAGTGGTGCAAATATTTGGAATAATATACCCGAACAATTGCGAACATTGGACTTATTAAGCACATTTAAATCGGAGCTCCGACATGTCATCTGTTAGATATTATGCCAATTGCGCTGATCTACGGAGTTAGAACTTGGTTGCCACTATAATGTGGAGCCGGATAGGAATTTCCCCTTCTTATTTTTCCCCCAAAAGGTTGTTTTTTTTTTTGCGGGTTTTCGCCTATCTCGTAAATCAGAATTAGTATTAATGTTTTGAATTCCTGTAATATCCTTGTATTTATAATATGTACTGTTATTTTATTTAATGATGTATGCAGGGGCCCAATGAAAACCAGTTTTAAACTGTTTGGGCACACCCTGGGTAAAGAAATGGAATAAATAAATAGTGTTTTCATAGTGTTTTCATAGTGTTTTCATAGTGTTTTCATAGTGTTTTCATAGTGTTTTCATAGTGTTTTCATAGTGTTTTCATAGTGTTTTCATAGTGTTTTCATAGTGTTGTCATAGTGTTGTCATAGTGTTGTCATAGTGTTTTCATAGTGTTGTCATAGTGTTGTCATAGTGTTGTCATAGTGTTTTCCACAGTATGAACAAAGTATTGTCTTAGTGTTTTCATAGCGTGAACATACTGATTCCACAGTGTCCCCCATAATGTAATCATAGTGTTCCCACAGCGTTGTCATAGTGTTTTCATATCGTGAACATACTTGATTCCACAGTAGGAATACAGTGATTTTACAGTGTTTTCATAGTGTTTTTATAGTGTGACCACAGTGTTTCCACAGTACGAACACAGTGTTGTCATGGTGTTTTCCACAGTATGAACAAAGTGTTGTCTTAGTGTTTTCATAACGTAAACATACTGATTTCACAGTGTCTCCCACAGTGTGACCACTGTGTTCCCACAGCGCTGTTATGGTGTTTTCATAGCGTGAACATACTTGATTCCAATGTATGAACACAGTGTTTTCATAGTGTCTTCATAGTGTTTTCATGGTGTTTTCATGGTGTTTTCATAGTGTTTTCATAGTGTTTTCATAGCGTGAACATACTGATTTCACAGTGTCCCTCATAGTGTGATCATAGTGTTCCCGCAGCGCTGTTATGGTGTTTTCATAGCGTGAACATACTTAATTCCACAGTATGAACAGTGTTTTCATAGTGTTTTCATGGTGTTTTCACAGTGTTTTCACAGTACGAACACAGTGTTGTCGTAGTGTTTTCATAGCGTGAACATACTTGATTCCACTGTATGAAGACAGTGTTTATATGGTGTTTTCATACTGTTTTTATAGTGTTTTCACAGTGTTTCCACAATACGAACACAGTGTTGTCATAGTGTTTTCATAGCGTGAACATACTGATTTCACAGTGTCCCCCATAGAGTGGTACATGAGATGATCGTGTGGAATGAAGATAGGTTACTTCCCGCTTGGGAGCAGCAACGCGGACAGCTTACGATTTTCAACACAGCTTGATTCCCAACAAATGGATTTATTCTGAAGTTAAGTTCCAAGTTTAAAGGGTTGTAGACCTTTCTGCAAGAATTGCTGTTTAATAGTTTAAAATGTGCTTTGGTCTGTAAGTAACACGACAAGGGTTCAGAAAATGGTATAATGGCATTAATTTATGTTAATCGGCAACACTGTAATTAGCCCCCTCGTTAACCTGTTCAAACACTCACAAATGGTGGCGCTGTGACGTACATTTAGGAACTTGGAAAAATTGACAGTAGGCCTATACGTCTGGACGGCGGGCATGACTGTATGCATGTACGTGTATAATCCGCACTGTACATGTACATGTACATAATTATGCACACCTGCGTGCGTGCATGTATGCATACATGCATGAAGGAAGGAAAAGATGGTGCATGTACACATCACACGCCATTCTCCGTGCGTACATGCCCACGGCGTGTGAAAACACGAAGGCGATTCATACACTTTTTTTTTCTCGTTTTTCGAATGCTCCTCTTCCTTTTTTTGGAAGGTGTCTGGCCTTTTTGAGACCCAAGAACATTGTTGGCACAGCAGTTGGTTTTAACACTCTGTTGGTGTTCATGCCAAACGACCTGTACATTTCCAAATTTGCCTCAAAATAGGTTGGCTCGGAGTAGTCGCTGCATATAGCGTGGAAATCGGTGTCGGACCTATATATCCAATTCGCTCTGGTCGTCATTTGTATCATTAATAAAGAAAATCCGGAACTAATCGATGATCGAACAGACTGCGGTGGAATAAAAGATTATGCATCGATTGTGCAGTGCGTAGCAACACGGCCGCTGTAGCTCAGCTATAATGGCCGGCCAACCAGTTCCCAAACGTACGTCACGATTGGGCCAATTGTTTTTGCTAATGATGAAGTACCATTATAAGGGCGGGGCCATTTCCTCAAAACACTTTATGATTTTGTTTACATATTCATTAATCAAATTAATAATGTTTACATACTGGAAATCACTCATTTAAAAATAATCTTTCATTTAAGCTAATAAAAAAAAACCATTACATATACACCCTTTAATTAAACAATAATTATACGTTATATTTCTTACAAAAATAGTAAGGATCATTGATACCCTAGCCTGAAGGCGTTGACTTGCATTGTTCAGGTCTACGTTTCCATTTTAACCAGTTCGCGCTGGAGAACGTATATACATGCACAGTTTTCTCCAGATTTAAAACGGGTGACGCATAAACACGTTACGAGCAAGGCCGGAAATACATGGGTGTGCTTCCCGGTACCATCAGCCTGAATTCGCCTCGGAACAAGTTTTGTTAAAAATAATCCCGCGCCTCGGCTCGGTGATGTTAAAATAATCCCGGCGCGAAATTAACACAGACTTGTTTTGTGGCAGTCGACACAGCAATAAACTGTGACATAACGTTTTGTTAATAACGTGGTGTAAAGCGGATCTGACCAGTATATATATGTACATGTAAATGAACCAGTATCTGAATAATATGAGATTATTTAATTTGGTATAATGTTTAGTGATCCGTTAAGGTAAATATTTAATAAGCCCTCGCATTTTATGGACGATTTTGTATTACTTATTTACCCTGGGGAAACCTTTCAGTGGATCGCTGTTTTTCAAAGATGCCCAGCAGCTACAAACATTTAAAAGTATAACATTACAAATAGGGTCCTTTCAATAGGGTCTTCCTGTCTAACTCACTTAATCGCTTGGATAGTTCCGAGCAGAATTGTGTCGCCTTTGCTTGCGAGTGTGACGTTTCATGCATTATTACGTGACGACGTGGCGGAAAGTTGGCCAATGAGTCAGCGATTATGCATGTTACCTCACGCGATTATTCACGCAACGTCACATGCAAATGCGACACAATTCTGCTCGGAATTTACCGAGCGAATTAGGTGAGTTAGACAAGACGACCTATTGGGAGGCCTTGGCGTGGTCTACGGCATACGTTAGAGGGCGCCCGCATTAGGGGTCGACGGCGCGCTGCAAACCGCTATTAGGTCGTCTTGCAAACAAGACTAGGCCTCAGGTTTGTGGAAGTATGCTTGTCCGTTTTTCTGACCACCCTGTATAGACAATAATAAACAGTAAACGAATGACTCAATTAAGCGTTCATTTGCACCCAAAACAAATCTAGTATTACTTGTTAGTATTACTTGTTAAGTTGTTAGTATTACTTTAGTATTAATTATACACACAATGTAGTATTACTTTAAACAAAATCTACTTAACATATATAACATCCAATAACATAACATCAGTATATAATAACTGTATATTTGGGTATAAGTGAAATCAACAAAAGATCGCCAAAATCACATCCAAATGTTCCAACATTCACATCCTCAGTTCGGTTTATAGTCGTTAGAATCCAAATTATGAATTTGTGACTTCCACTTAATCCTTTAAACTCGGGGCTGTTTTCGAAGATTGTGTACGTGTTGCTAGTTTCTATAAACAAATATAATTTACAATGTACAAATCCCATATAATTTTGTATCATTGGAAAGCTTACAAATAGGGCTATATTTTTTGGGAATATTTTGACCCCAGGAGATTTTAATGGACTTATAAGTCAGATGTAGCGCGTGGCTGAGTGCAAAGGGTAAAGTTCATCAGGTTTTTTTTATTCTGGTGCGCTGTGTATTCATGGGAGAGTCGGGCGATTACATTGGATTTAATGCAAACTCCGTATACGGTCGATTATTGATATGCAGCGCGGGAATTATATTCACAAAAGAGAGTGGACCATGGACAGAACATGTTCACGTCGCCTTGAGGGACGCGGCTGTGAATAACAATGTACACGTACAAGGTATGCAGCTCATCGCAGATGAAACAGTTGGCAATAGATCGAACGTTGCTATTGGTCTCTTTTTTCATCTCAAAGTACGGCGTGTTTTTTTTTTGACTAATCAACAGGATTCCTATATCACATTAGAGTTAAGGATCTCAATTATTCGATTGTTTTTTCCCGCAAAAACAATCGAATATTCCGTTACTCCAGTGCAAGGATAGGGCGTTCGATTACTCACCCCAGCTTACTCATGCCTCTAAATCGGTGGAACGGTTGTACATGCGCAGTACGCGAGAGTAAACGAACGATCTCGGATTGGGTCACTCGACTTAACCAGTGACGTTCATACAAACTACGACTGGAAGGGAGAAAAACTGCGCGTTTTTACGGAGAAACTAGCGTGGATTCACATTTTCAGAGTAAAAAGTACGACGAAATATTAAATTGCCAAACACAAATAGCTAAAATGAAATGAATTAAACTTGATATTACCGTTCGCCCTCGTCAAATCGACTGAACTGTTCTCAAATTATGGACAAGAAAGTGGGAAAACGGGCTAATCTCACACCGTTTTTGGTACGTAACTTAAACAGGACAATGCTTACATTAATTAAAGGTAGGATACATCATTTGCAGATATCAACAGTATTTACTACCGAATTATTAAAATATATCTTACTCATTTGAAAGTAAATAATAATTCTAGGCATCCAGCAAAATGATTGCGGTAGATACCCTGTAATTATTCTGTAAAATAGAATGTTGTAAATCGCGATCGCCAGACGGCGATCGCGATTAATATAAAAATAATGCTTGACGCCTGTTGAAAACAAACGCTGTTTTTCGTGCTTTTCTCGGCATTAATGACTGTACAACTTTGGACAGGTCAGTTAAACAGTATTTACTATAAAACACAACCCCCCAAATCTACCCATTCATAATAATTCAAGCAATTACCAATGGTGTATCCTACCTTTAAGCACAAATTCATCTATCATTTTGGATGTGATTTTGGAAATCCTTTGTTGAAATCACATCCTGTCCGCTTTGAATGCAAAATCACATTATGCCATTTCCTATAGTGTAGGCCTAACGATTTATTTCTGAAATCCACGCAGAATATTTGATTAGGGAAGTCCAGCTGTATCGGTGCATCAGTACGCTTTGCTTGTAGAAACAACTCACACAGAAATAATGGACGTGTCCTACTGGTTCGTATTTTCTGTAAAGCAAATACACACAAAAAAACAAATAAATAATGTTGATCAAGTAATTGCTGTGTATTTTGTAACAATTACATGAACTTATGTTGAAAACTTAAGGATGGAATGAAGTGGAACACGGTTTTACGAGCCTCAGTCGCGATAATATCAGCTCCAAATAAACCTGATGAAGAAGCCCTCTGCTGGTTTTCTTGAGATAAATGGGATTTTTATCACATCTTGTTGGGGGATCCGATCCAGGATTACGGGCGATTCACAGTACCTACTACACACTACATGTGGTGCCAAAGACGAAAGTAGGCGACGCGATATGTTGTCTTTATAACAACGTACAATGCAGTGCGCCACCAAGAGTTTGCCACAGCGTATCCGTCGACAAAACAAAATATTGGGATACATGTATACGGATATAGGAGATGCCATGGAGGTTCCAATCGGCTGTTCAAATAATTCATCCCGCCATCAAAAGCATGGTCAGGGGTGAGGTAAGGGGTGAGGTCGGTGCGGTCCTTGAGGTCCTTGAGGGTAGTCCTTGAAGTCTGTCCTTGGCCGATGGTGTTTGCATCGGACCTGGGGACATTGGTAAGGAGGTAGACGACGTCGAAGCTGACCATGGTGTCGTTCAGCTGGAGAGGGTGATGCTTTGAAGGATGGTGGTAAACTGGTAGAAGTTATTGGTGTGGTGTTCGGTGTTGGCTATACCAGGGGGGTGAACAATTGGCGAGATGGGGTCTTCCTGGAAGCAAGGTTTAAGCCCAACGACAGAACTTTGGTGTCATCCGGGGATAGGGTACGTTTGCTCATTGTATAGGTACGTGATCCCACTACCTGGGACAGGGGCTGGAGGCGTGGGGGTATAGGTAATACCATTACCTGGGTCTAGCACGCGCTTGGTGATGTTCAGGAATGTATTGATCTGGTGGCTGCGGGATTCATTAAAGGCGTGGCTACTATAGAAGATAGGGCAAGCTGCCGAATCGAACGCAGCGCAATACGTGCACAATGCATTGTGTGCATGTGCACCTGGATTTACGATCACAAGCCGATGGACCTTGTCGTCATAATACTTAGAGATTTTTACAAGAGACGCAAGGAACACTAGGTGATTGTATTTTGTCAAAGCTTATTTTCAATAACTTGCCTATTGATTTTGGACAGGAGGACTTATGATTTAGCTTGCAAGTGATGTTAACGTACAATAAGCTATTTTGTGTAGGGTAGTCAGGCTGGTGTAGGGTTCATTCTCGCGCCTTTTACCACTATAACCTGGGTTCGAATCCCGAATCCCGCTTGGGTCCGAATCCCGAATCCCGCTTGGGTCCGTCATCCGTGGGTTTCTCTCATAATTTTCTTCTTGGGTTTTCCTCCAACCTCTAAAACTGTAACTTCCTCTGAAGTGTCCACAGTAAGTATAGCTCGAAAGCCTGAAGAAACCTTTAGTGGCGCTTTTGAGGGATCCTTGTTGTTTTCACTACCATAAAGACGTAATTAAGTATATATAACAACAAATATGGTCATCGCCGGATAATATAAATCTCACCTTCGAACTGCTGTGCCAGATCAAGTCGCCCAACCTTCCTCAAAGCCCCAGCTAAGATGCATCCATCCAACTGTCCACATCGCTGCCTCCACTGCACAAGCATTTGAAATATCTGTTCACCGACGTTATGTTGGTAGTTCTCTTTTATCTTGTACAGGTCCGCCGGAGTGAAGCCTAACTCTGTGGCCAGTGGCTCCCACTCTATTCCCAATTTCTCTGCAAGTCGACGGAAACATTTCTCGTCAGCAATTTCCGACTGAAAAGAAAACAAATCATAAAGTTAAAGAGACCTGGAAACAAGAAAAGAGACAGATTACATAAAAGAGCGAAAAACAATCATCGCAACTGATCATTGTCCGTCCGCAATGATTGACCGAAATGAAACGTTGTCCATGTACGTTTCATTTTTATATTGACCAGTTGAAACTGTCAAGCATAATACTCACGGTTAGCCTATCCGTCGATATGGAGCCCTCTTCAGGCAAAGTTTCTAGAGCAAGAGCAAATAAAACAATAACTAGTCTTTTATACAACGTATGAAACAATATTGTATTTTGTTATTCCGGTGAACCAATAACTATAGGCTTTTATTTTCCCTGACACTAATTTTGTCTAGGTCGAAATTTGACGTTTTCCCAGGTAAAAAAAAATAACCCATAAAGTGAGTCGAAGAAATGTCTTTTTCACCCGATATTTTGCTATATACCTGTCACTTGAAGTTTCTTCGAAATGGGCTTAGCGATTTTAGGAGACGAATCCAGCAGACGCTTAATGGATGTCCCGTCTTCGCAGCCCAGCGCCCTTTGACGTGCAAAGAAGATCTTTAATAAATCCCGTGTTTCCATGGAGCTGTGGTCGACACCTGTTAGCTCCGCCAGCAATCTGGTCATGTTTGGTTGTTGACAGAGAGCGCGTACCATCTCCTCTGACAAACCTCCATAATCACCATCCGAATACTGTGGATTCTTGAGATCTTGAACACACTTCGTTTTCTCCTGAACAAATAATCATACAATATCAGTAAATATATACACTCTAAAAGTGTTCAACTTTTGAACTCATAAATATACGCCTTTTGCAACAGTTTATACATTATTGTCACGCGTTTGAGGGCTCACGTTCGGTGGGTTTACAGTGTTTTGTTGCTTCTAGATATGTCTAAGACTATCACGAATGCAACCAATTCAAGGACACAGATTCTATAATGTTATAGAACGATGTAGCAGAGATTATTAGGAGAAAGAGAAAAAGAATAACATATTTAGCGAATAACTCACCTCACAGGAAGCGCAGATTTCGCGGGCTTCATCCTGGAAACGAAACCAAATAACTAAGTTTAGGATCCAAGAAGTCCAGTCCAGTTGTATTAACGTGTTTACTGTTAGTCCAGCGTGTAGACAGGCATAGACATGATCGATTATGCAAATACAAGTATGCATCGCAGGGGTTTAGCTTTTACCGTAATACAAATACAACTTGTGTAATAGAAAATTGCTATCGACAACATAGAATTTTAATGTAAATGTATACAAAATAGTCACAAAATATTGATATCTAAACCTGGGGCCAATTGCTAGTAAGCACACAAACATTGGATTATTGAGAAGCAAACCACGTGTAATTGTCTCTTTGTTTGCCCTGCAAGAACTCCTACTGCCAGGCGTAGTCATGCATAACCCTCTGATGTATGGCTGAATGTCCAGCGACCCGTGAGCTAATTAGCGGCTATCCGCCGGTTGGACATGTAAGTGTTTCCTAACGAGGTCGAAGCCATTTTGCCACAAGTCAATATCTCTCCAATCTTGTTAACTTACCTTTTGGCAACTGTTGCACAGACGCTGCTTGTTTGACTGTTGTGTCGATCCGCTCTGTTTTGTTAGAAAACAAATATGTTTTACACTTTCAGAATTAATTTTTCATAAGCCAAAGTAGGTGTACACAATCAAGCATTATAATGCAAGTGTCATGTGGACTAAAACCATATTGTAGTGGGATCTAAACGCTGAGAAGCTGAATTGCGAAGTAAAGTGCCTAATATAGAAAGAAGTGGGAACATAATGGAAGCATTCAAAAAGGGTCCGCTCGTAAGCCCGACACTTCATAGGTCCAACAACATTTCACCCTAATTAAATATTAAGGCTTACAGGTCCGACGCCCCAAAGGTCCAACGCCTCATAATTCCGAAATTATTTTGGACTTATGAGACGTCCGACTTACGATACGGCCCCGTTCAAAAAAAACCTTGTACACCGAATGCATGTTAAAATTTTAGTTTTTATCTGATTTCTCCCTTAAGTCGTACCTTTGGTGGTCTAATGGTAAATCGAAAGCTGTCTCCGCTTGATTCGACTTCCGTTCCGGTGCCACACTGGGATATGAAACTCTCGCAATAAGGATCCTCGTTCACATTTTGGCGCTCAAGGTTGAAGGTCACCGAGTCCATTGGTAACTTCCAGATTCTTTTGACAGATATTGTCTGTTTCTATTTTGTAAAAAAAATAAAAAATTTAAGTGTTATGTATTTTTAAAAGGAATTAATTTAAAAACCAATTGCGATACATGCTTTATACACGTTGTGGTCCTTTACTGTACGTGCTTCAATTAAAAAAGTATTTATATAGTATTTGTTTCTATTATTTATAAATTTCCGTAGTTTCATTAATACAATGTGCGTCAAAACATTGCATAAGTGCGTCAACACAGTCACAGCGCAGCGTACTCGATAATGACATACACAGCAAAATTTAGAGAATTCACGAGATTTTAACGAGAGCTCGGAAGTGAAGCTCGAAAAACGGACATACAATCTCTTCATGTGCATTAACGTCCGTAAAACTTAAAATGTATACAAATGTACTAATATATACATCAAATTAAAGCCTGTAATAAAACAAAGATAATAACGAAAAAAAGCAATTAAAAACAAGCTTGTATTAAAAAGTTACATCACTTAAAATTGTATTAAAAAGTTACATCACTTAAAATTGTGCAATATATTCATTATATACTCCTCACAAAAAGTATCGAGACACTTAAAAATGAGCCAATAATTAACGGCCCGAAATGGTGTGGATTAATCAAAGCAAATAACCCAGTCCATAATTTTGTTCTGCGTATTTTGACACCTCGATTGTTGAGATACGATGTTGCAGAGCGGAGTTAATGTCGTTTAAATGGTCGTAGGACAAGTTTCAAAAGTGACAATCATCCCTTTAGAAGCAGAACCTGATCATTCAAAACAATAATGCAAACCTGCTTATAGGGATGATTGTCACTTTTGAAACTGGACCTACGACCATAAAAATGACAATAACTCCGCTCTGCAACATCGTATCTCAACAATCGAGGTGTCAAAATACGCAGAACAAAATTATGCACTGGGTTATTAGCTTTTGATTAATATATACCTTTTGGGGCCGTTAATTATTGGCTCATTTTTAAGTGTCCCGACATTTTTTGTGAGGATTTTACAATGTACATGTAGTCCCGACCGAGTGATATTAGTATGTTCAGCCATCTTGCACTCGATGCACGCTGCCGCATTGTAGTCCCTCGACTTTTTTATAATTTCACTCGGCGCCATAGGCTATATTTCGGAAATGAGAAAGTGCCGACACTATAATACTCTGATCTGCGGGTATACTACCTTTTTTTCCAGTTCCCAGCCACGCTTGATTTTCTCAATTTCAGCCTGTACGTCTCCTGATCTGCCCACTATCAGACATCGGTAAGCGTCCAACCGCTTGGAACCAGTTTCTTTTTCCATATCCGTTACTTTCTGAGAAGCATAAATAAAGCAAATTAAACTTTAACGGCTCATGTTCAGTATTTATTTGCTGCCTACGAATTACTCCATGTTCAAATTTAACTTTGTTTTAAGTTACAAGTATGGGCCTGGATGTGTTAATGCTCAATCCCATCAGTCGGTTTTATACTGATGGAATTATATATTTAATACAGGCCAACCACATTTTTTTCTATTCATAAAAAGTCAAAACAAAAAAATTGAAGAGTTCAACAAAAACACTTTCATATTCAGGCGAGGACGGCATGAAGTCAGTAGGCACATGATATTTCAGGGACTTACTGATGAACAAGGCGGCTCCTCCTCCAAGTTTAAGAGAGCGCGCGTGAGGAATAAAGGTCATAACGGGTCATGTTGACATAAGGACGAGGACTTTCTTTGAACCAAGTTTCGGGGAAACCAAGTACAGAAAATGAATGAGAAAGACAGAAAAGGTAATCTTGGACTCCTGGAATTCTTGTAAAAGTTAGAAAAAGAATTGCAGTCAATATCCAAGTTGTTAAAGCTATATATGAATAAGTTTAGGCAGGCAGTGTCATCACTATCGTCCACATTAAAATCAGGCAACATTATACACACAACAAATTAATGGAAAGACATTTGAAATAAATACTTGGATAAGAAAATAAAGACAAGAGGCAAACTATATGTAAACAAAACGAAGTGCCTTAAGTACAAACCAAACTCTGGCTAAATTGATAAAATAACGGTCATTGTCACAAAATAACGTTTGAATGTAAACGACAGAAACATAATCAAACGACCAAAATTATAAAACAAGCAGAATTAGACACAGAAATCAAAACAGGCAAACGTAACTGTGATGCATGAAGAAACAATAAATTTACCAGAATATGCCCCAAGAGGGCGTGTCAATGAAAGAAAAACAAAACAATTTAACTAAACTAATTTATCAAAGAAAAAACCAAAACAGCTACAAGATCAAGAAAATACAAACACAACGATGATACGTAATGAAATAACAGGTAAACAAAAACATTAAAATTATGCAAAATGTCCAATGCAAAAGGCAACAATTAAGGTTAGAAACGCAAAATGTTCGCGAAAAAAAGAAGATAAAAGAATATATAATAGAAAATTAAATTAATATATATAATAGATATATAATAGAAAACACTGAAAATGCAAATACAAGCTTAAAACCAAAGTGCCGAATCAACATCACAAGCGTGCGGCCATCAACCACTCCCTAAATGCCCCTAAAAGTCGGAACATCACTGAGACAAATTCAACACTATGAATGTTGAGTCCGTCAGCCTAATGCATTGAATCCCAACCCCTAAAGTAAAGCCTCCGACCGCACACATTATATGCCGACTCAACACTCTAGCTACAAACTTGGACCAAAATAATAGACAAATAAATAAAAGAAAATCTCCGTCAGAAAAAAAGAGGGATAGCATTAAGGACGTAAAATAAACAAAACCAAACTCTTTTTCTTAAAATAAAATTCTTAAAATTGGGATATAAAATCAATTCATAGCTGAAGCAAGATTTAAGAGATGGAAGCATGCATGCTGATGTTATCGGAATGGTGATAGAAGGGGGCTCCTCCAGTGCCTCTCCACTTACCACCCACCAACCGGTACTTCCTTCCATCCCTGTACCTTGCCGAGACTTGCGATGACCACTTCCTCTTTTCATGAAGATCGAGTTTGGTGACTTCCTCGACGCAATAGAAGGGGTCACTTGACAGGGCTTGCCGTTGCTGCTGCAGTATCCTGATTTCGTCCTGGTAGCAATTTAGCTTTATCTGGAGATGTTGTGGCTTCCCGTCAATTTTTAGGCCGTCCTGGTGCGCTCTCTCAAGCTTAACCCTATCGCTACCATGGGCTCCGATTGGCACCAAAGTTCCACGCCACTTCCTCCCCCCCCCCCCCCCCCCCCCCCCCCCCCCCCCCCCCCCCAATGCAATGTTGATAGGGGTGGGAGAATTAGCCGGTTTGCCTGCACACATACTTTCACACAACCCTGAACGGGGGGGGGGGGGGGGGGGCATTTTAACTAGTTCCTAAATTTGAGAGTGCACAAACAAATCGGCAAGGCTGGACTTGAACCTGTTTGACCGCCAACATTGGGCACAATATAGCTCAGTTGGTAGAGAGCGCCGGTAGTGCTGTAAGGTAACCTGGAGGTAGCAGGCTCGAATCCCGCTCTGCCAAAATAATTCCTTAATACATGTACACATATTGGCGGGTCCATCTTATTCCAATATTGTGTTAAATTTGATGGGCAGGCAAATTTTCCTTTCTCATCTTCCCCTGAAGTATGAGGGCGATATACAATGAAATTTGTCCAAAGGGGACTGGTATTGAGGGTATTCAGTGCATTATTTATCCTGGTAGCGAAAGGGTTATCGTCTACCATGTTGAACTCCTCGCTGATGACATTTTTGGCTAATGGCAGACAATTTTCACCCTTCAGACCAATTAACCGCAGGTTATTTCTCCTGGAAAATCTCTCGAGTTTGTTTATCAGTTCGGGTGTTCTGCCATTGCTTTCTCACACTCGGTCATCCGCATTGCCAACATATCAAAGTCGTTCACCTTCGATTCGAGTGCATCCATGCTTTTGTTTGGAAATAGATTGATTTATTGATGTTTGATTCAAGCAGTTCAATGCGATTACGTAACTCCACCCCTCCTTGTCGTATTTCGATCAGAGCTTCGCGAACAAAGCTTTCGAACTGCTCCATTTTGGTGTCGGAAAGATACGTCGCACTGCCAGGGGTCACAGCCTGAGGTGATAGTGTATGTGGCAAGTCAGTATCACCTATCGGTTGTATTCCTTTCCTTGGCATGACTTTACCGGTGTCAATCCTGACTGATCTCAAAGTAGGAGCTGGCCCATCGCAATGGAATAAAACAATCCAAAACAGGTGGAGACGGAAAAAAAAACGACATTTGACCGCCGAGTTGTCGGACCTCTTGCACCTGGCCTGTCAACTTCACCCAATCACACGCCATCTTGGTTCAACCAGCTATAGGTATGTACCTCACGCAAGTGTCATTATGACGCGTGCGTTCCACCTAATGATCGATATGAAGTGATGTGTGTTGCAGAGTAATTGAGGACTATTAATATATGGACACAAATTGCGCATGCCGTGTGAAACTTCAACAAATAAAAGGTTCATGGACCAGACTTCATAGGACTCCAAATATAATCTAACACCGAAAATGCGTAAACAACTTTGTGGGCCATGTTTTACCGGTCGTTTAAACATACCGACGTGTCGAGCTCTTGACCAATACGAATGGTTATTGTCTCAGGTATTTATGAATGAATAATAATGTCAGTGTGTTTTCCTTTACCCAGTCTCTCTGCTTCCTCTCACCTATATACTTTAGCTGTGTAGAGATATAGAACAGAGAGATACTCTAATTGTGTTTTTTTTCACGGTCTGTCTCTCTTTAGACCAATTTTCCCTGTAGTTATTTTCCCCCTTCTTATGATTTGGCCCTTTTTTTAAAGGGAGAAAACACCATTTGCACATATTGAGAAAACCAATGACTACCAAATTACTAAAAAATATCGTAGTTATTTGAAAGTAAATAATGATTCCAGGCATCCAGCAAAATTATTGCGCTAGATATTCTGTAATTATTTCGAAAAATTTAATTTTATTTAAACAAATCAAAATGTTCTTGCTTTTTTTTTCGGCATCCAAAATACAACCCCCAAAATCCACCAATTCCTGATAGTTGAAGCAATTACCAATAGTGTAACCTACCGCTAAGCGAAATATCAATTCCTTTTTCCAGTTTTCCTGACTTTTTTTTCTTTTTTCTGTAGCCCTTTGCCTAGAGTGGCTTTTTTTTTGCTCGGGGCGATATTACATTTACAAAAATACCAAAATAGTCCCGACGCTTGCATTGTGCCCCCAAAATATACATACAAAGTGTCAACTCTTAAAACAAAGAAACGGGGAGTTTACCTGCTTTACAACTGGTTCATCGTTCCAGAGGTGGATCCGGAAGGGATAGTGATTTTCAGACGGATTAAAGGGGCTCCCAAACACTCCTGCCTCCATTATTTTGGTGCTTGTTTCGGATGGTTCGCCAACTAAAGCTGCCCCTGTGAAATGCTTCATCAGGAGTACGACGGTCTGGTCTTTGGTAGACACCAGCATGCCGTCGTCGTCTGCATCAAGAGTCTTCCAGGATTTTGCCGAGCCTCCTTCGTCATTGCACAACTGTACGTTCAACTTCCACCCGCTCCCCTCCTGGGCAAAGTGTGGGTAAGACAGCACCACGCTGTCCAGAAACTTCAGACCTGTTGGGCCGCACTGGATCATCGGCGACAGGACACAGTCCGACGGACCGACCCCGTCAACTGTCGGCGCGTTGGGGTTGACGTAGATATACACCTGCTGCAGTCGACCTTTGGGTAGTGCCCCACGGGGGATGTACAGGTGGACTTTGTTCTCGTCCAAGGACAGGCTCCCACCCTCCTGGTCGAAGTAACCGATTGCAATGCACATCAACTGGAAGGTGTTCTTCCTCAGCGTCTCTTCGCTGCATCCTTTGGAAAATTGGTCGTGTTTCTCGAGGATCCTTTTCAGGAGAGTTGGCAGAGCGGACGAACCGCCTGTAATACAAATCATGAAGCATGTACGTTAAGCCCGGTTCATACTCTGCGCAAAAAAAGCCAAGGCGACCCGGGATTCACGACGTCAGTCTTCGCGCTGCCAATTCGCCAACAGTTGAACACATTTCAGCACCGGCGAAATTCGCAGCGAATGCTTTATTATGACGTCAAATTCGCAACGCATTCGCATTTGCATAAATTATGAACCACCCTTTAAAAGTGTATTAAACGACTAAGTAAAATCACCCTGTCGGTGATTAAGTGGCCTTCTGGTCAAAATTCGCCGCGTATACATTGTATGAAAGTTCACAAACGAGTTTAACTACACAATATGACCACTAAACTTAGTGACATTTAACGTATTATAGTACAGACCGCATAATTTCCCCAACATTCGACGCATACCAATCAGCGTAGGTGGACATTATCCGTGGATATACATACCTGGGATACCATTTGCCCCCACAAGAGATGATTGTAAATTCACAGATCTCTCCGCTGTTATAGCAAAGCTGGTTTCCTGAAAACAAAAGGTAGGATACACCATTAGTAATTGCTTTAATTATCATGAATGAGTAGATTTAGGGGGTTGTATTTTGTAGTAAATACCGTTTAACTGAGCTGTCCGAAGTTGTATAGTCATTGATGGCGAGAAAAGCACGAAAAACAGTGTTTGTTTTTAACCTACGTCGAGCAGTTATTCTTATGCTATTTTTGTTTTTTCGCGATCGCCGTCCGGCGATCGCAAATTTTTCTTTATACCATGCTATTTTTCAGAATAATTACAGGATATTTAGCGCAATCATTTTGCTGGATGCCTAGAATCATTATTTACTTTCAAATGAGTAAGATATTTCCTAATAATTCGGTAGTAAATTTTTCCGATATCTGCAAATGGTGTATTTTATCTTTATTCGTTACGTCAATGATCAAGCCAAATTCTTTGGAATTATTTACTATATAACAACTTTGAGATGAGATATTTTAGGTACCAACATGCCATATATACCTCCTGTTAATACACAGAGGCGGTCCTTTTTGCAAATCCGGGGTAGCATGAATTTCAGACTCCATGAAATCCAGACTCATTGGTAGTATTGCGCATGATTAAGGAGAGATAATTAGGAGCGTGATCTGTCACGTGAGAGGGTTTAACCAATAATAGGGAAAACAAGTCTGATTTTCATATGACACCAGCATCTCAAAGAGATTTAATAACAGTCGTCTTGACAACATGTCTGGTTAGCTGATACTTATTGTACGTAGCCCATGGTGATACTCGATTGCATATCACTAGATAGTGGAATACCACCACAGTGTTCCAATAACTATTCCAAAAGCCAGTCTATTGCAGGCAGTAGGCCTATCTGCCATTATAAAGATTATTACTTACCCGTAAAAAGCATTGACCACGTAGGCTAATTTTAAAAGAGAAAAATATTCTTTATAGTAATTATATAGGGTTCATGAGTGTACTTGACATTTCGGTAAAATTGATTAATACTGTACGACATCAAGTCAAAAGAATTAATATTGCAACCCTGCAAAACACTTCAACAAAGTAAGATTTTCAATGATTTTCAGGCAGAGTTAACAGAGTTAACTAACGAAAACAAATCGCATATAACACTGATAACAGTATGTCGACCAGATATGGCGAAACCGTGAAATATACTTAGAATTAACTCTTAAGTTAAACAGTGAAGGCGAATCGAATGTACACTTACCGGTGCCGTCCTGTCTGGGGACTGTAAAGAAACAAAAGAGATGTTAGAAAAACATTAATCGATAACGTTTAATAGTGTGTATAAGGGGAATACAAACCAAGACAATGGCACAGGATTGAACACTTTGTCTTCATCTTATACGTCTCAATAAATATATTATTACAAAGTTTCAACGTTTTCTTCTGGATATGTTCGCCTTTCCTCTGGATTTGTTTTATTGAAGAAAATTTGACTGGACTTGCTTTTCTTAGCAAATATCTTTTTCTGGCTCGGGAGGTTAAATTCTTTCCTTTTACACTTTCTTCCTCTCGCTTGCAATTGGGTGAGTTATGAATGCTTCGGTTACAACTTTAAAGCAGGTTGAAATCAGTGAAATAATTACCATTCGTTGTAATGCATTATATAATCGTTCTACAAGACAGCATCCAGGGGGTGTACTTGGCACCCAGAGGCTCCTAACATGTATTGACGATTTTATATCGAAGCAGAAATTATGTAATTTCTTGACAGGAAAAAATTCTTTTGAAGTTTGAAATTATGTAAATGCCATAATTGGTGACAGAATATCGACCAGATATGGCGAAAACGGAAAAAGCGAATCGAATGTACACTTACCGATGGCCCCGCGTCTAGTGGGCCCTGTAAGTAAAAACAAAATAGATTTTAGAAAAAAACACTATTTGAAAATGTTCAATTGTGTGTATAAAGGAAATACCAAGAAAATGGCTTAGGATTGAACACTTTGTATTCATCTTACGTCTTCAACTGATACTTCATTAAACAGATGAGGGAATAATTCTAGACTGAAAACTCCCTAATCGCCAGAGACATTAAACAGTCGTATCAAGAGAATCTCGATCGTTTTGACCCAGCGACATTCGTTGGATTTTGGTGGGAATTTCACTCAGTCTGTGGTTGCTTTGAATCTCAGTAAAAAAGTTTTAAAATCGCCCTCCAAGAAAAACGCAAAACTCCGCTGTGTAATAAAATCACGAAAACAGAAAGATTGAGTGAAGCAAGGCTTGTGGAAACAGTAATACTCATTTTAATTTTTTTAAAGACAATTTCACCAACAATTTGGTAAAATTGAATAACACTGTAGTTTAAAGTGGAGTTTGGTCTTGCACGACATTAAGTCAAAAGATATAATATTGCATACAAAATCGCATACACACTGATGACAGTATATCGACCAGATATGGCAAAACCGTAAAATATATGAACTCTGAAGTTAAACAGTAAAGGCGAATCAAATTTACACTTACCATTACATTCTGGCGTGATGAGCCATGTAAAGAAACAAAACAGAAATGTTAGACAAGCATTCATTAATAATGACGGCATAAACGTACTGATGACAGCTCAATATGCAGCTGCAAGGAAATAAATGAGATGTGTGAAAAAACATCTTGGACCAAAATATACATTGTTTTTATTTGACGACCGAAACGATTTTGTAAATAATTGGGAGGTAACTTTTCACTAATAATACGAAAAATGTCGTATTCATATCGTGTATTGGTCATAATAGTATTACACAGTTAGTTATATAATCACTCATATTTGTATGCAACAAGAACTCAAACATGGCATGGCACAAAGTCGTTAAAAAATGAAGATCGTTCTGCCACTTTTCAGACTCTTTTCCCCGGTAAAAATGTTCGGTTTTTTTGCAGCATGGAAACGATTCGGTTGCAACTTTAAAGCAAGTTGACAGTGAATTAATTACCATTCGTTTTTATGCATTCTATAATCGTTTTAAAAGACAGGATCTATGAGTGTACTTGACACTTCGGTAACATTTATTAACACTGTAGTTTAAAGTGGAGTTTGGTCTTGCACGACATTAAGTCAAAAGAAATAATATTGCAGCCCTGTAATTGACTTCAACAATGTAAGAGTTTATATGGAACCAATGATTTTCAGGCAGAGTTAAACTAACGATGAAAAGTCACATATACACTGATGACAGTATATCGACCAGATATGGCAAAACCGTAAAATGTACTTATATGAACTCTAAAGTTAAACAGTAAAGGCGAATCGAATGTACACTTACTAGTGGAATCTTGCGTGAGGAGCCATGTAAAGAAACAAAACAGAAATGTTAGAAAAGCATTCATTGATAAAGTTTAATTGTGTGTATACAGGGAATAAAACCCTAGAAAATGGCACAGGATTCAACACTTTGTCTTCATCTTACGTCTCAATGAATATATTATTACAAAGTATCAACATTTTCTTCTGGATATTTTCTCCTTTCCTTCGGATTAATTTTGTTTAATTCCAATTACATAATTGTAAAAAGAAGTTAAACCTGTAATATCGCCCTCCCCCCCCCCCCAAAAAAAAAGAAAAAAAAAAATAAACCGCAAAACTCCGCCGTGTAATGAAATCACGAAAACAGAAAGATTGAGTGAAGCAAGGCTTGGGGAAACAGTAATACTCTGAAGTTTTGTTGTTGTTGTTGAAGGAAATTTGACTGGACTTGCTTTTCTTTGTAAATAATAATACAGTCTCAGTTGTGTGTACGTACACACACACGCAACAGTGCGACCATTTACGCTGACGGGGGTGTTTGAATAAAATCGGGACCTCAAGTTGCTGCTTTGCAGTCATTATGCCCTTTTCTGTCTCAGAAATATTAAAGGCGGTTACTCGGCAATGCCAGCCGAGCCAATTCACGTCACCGTCTACCTGACGGAGCTGTTGGATGAAGGAAGTTCTCATCATGTGGTATCTTCCGCAATTTATGGTATCAAGTGGGCTCATGACATGAACGGTCTTACAGATCCTACTAATAATGCATTTTTAAAAATCTTCATGAGTCGGCCAAACGTATCACCGGGACAAAAACGGTCAAGAAAGATGCTATTAGTTCAGACTTGATTATTCAGCTCTGCGACATATTTGTCGGAAATAAGGATCTGTTAGTGGTCAGGGACTTATGTATGATAACCACGGCATTTGCTGTTTTTTACGTTATGATGAGTTAAGTTCTATCAAGTGTTGTGACATATTTATTTCAGACGAGTATTTTAAAATTTATTTAAACAAGAGTAAAACGGATCAATATAGATCCGGTCAAGAAGTTGTCATAGCAAAGGGAATTACTTCGGCGTGCCCATACAGTATGTTACTAAGGTGCATGGCATTAGCTGACCTCAGCTCTGAAATTGATGTTTTTCTGTTTAAACCCGCTTTTAGGTCTAAATCAGTATGTAAACTAATTTATAAAGACAAGAAATTAAGTTACACCACAACCAGAGAACGAGTTGTAAAGATGCTGTCTTCGGTTGCGCCCAACCTAAATCTGGGCTTGCATTCATTAAGAGCAGGTGGTGTGAGTGCTGCAGCCAAAGGGCAGGTGGGAGACAGGTGTCTCAAGAGGCATGGGCGTTGGAAAAGAGACGCAAGTAAGGATGGTTACATAGAAAATTCCCTTGAGAAAAGGTTGGAAGTTACCCAAAATTTAGGCTTGTAAATAGCTTCTTTTTTTTAAGATTATGTAATTACTATACGTCATCATGTGACACTTATCAAACCTTGCTTTTGCATTTTTGTTCTAGGTGTCGCTCACGTGCTTCGCTATCCTGCAATGTAAAAGCATGGCTGAGTGTTTTAGTTTGTTTCAGTAAGATAAGACTATTCATTTCCCGCGTTACGCAGATTAGCGGGAAATATTTGTCTTATAGTTTTGCGAGTAAGCATGAAGAATGCACAGGTGCAGTTGCGTAACGAGTAAGTCTTGAGGTATATATGAGGTGAAAGGATTAGGATGTCAGTTCTAGCAAGCACACTCATGCGAGCACACATAATCGTTTTTATTTTTATGATTTCAGAAGTAAATCACATGTTCATGTACAGAGTGAAGTCCAGCACCCTCACTAAGGAAAGCTTTGAATGTTGCTGGGCACAGGTTTTCAGAGCAGTTGCAAAATATCTCTCTTTTTTCCTGGACGTCATAGTTTTCCGATGAGGTGGGTTTAATCAGGGCATTGTTTAAAGCCCTTTTGTGTGTATTTTCATCACAAGAAGAAAGGTTATTTTAACTCTAACCCTATAGGGTGTATGTAAATGTATTGAATTATAAGATTGTATTGTAATTGGAGGATTTATCCCTGTTGGGTGAAAATAAAGTGGCTGGCATGTGTCGCTCACGTGCTTCGCTATCTTGCAATGTAAAAGCATGGCAGAGTGTTTTAGTTTATGTTTCAGTAAGGATAAGACACAGTAATACTCAGAGGTTTTGTTGTTGTTAAAGGAAATTTGACTGGACTTGCTTTTCTTTGTAAAGATATATTTCTGGCTGGGGTTAACTTCTTTCCTTTTTAAAGTTACACTTTCTTCCTTTCGCTTGCAATGGGGTGATTTATGCATGCTTCGGTGTAATTTGTAAATTCCAAAATGTGTCTATTAGCTGGAGGTGAATTGTGACTGTTCTATAGTATTATGGTATATACATGTATACTTCTTGGTAGGTTAAATCAACAAGTGGTAACTTTTACATGACAAAATGTTGCACCGAAGATAAAACCTTTTGAGAGGGCTAATTGAGACCTATATATACAGTTGCGTCCTCTAAAAGAAATTTAAAAAATAATGTTGCTTTCAGATGGAAATGACGAGTCCGCTTCGGTGCTATTTTTCGACACAGAAGATTTGGGGACCTACAAAATATTTGGCGGCCTACGAAAGATTCGAAGATCTATGAAATATTTTGAGAGCTTGCAACATATTGGATATGCAAATACTGAACTTGGCCCCAAGAGGAAACATTGACGTCAAGCTGATTTGTAGCTTTGCATTATTGGTCGATTGAGTACCGAATTTACAACTACACCCTAAAAACAGATTGGTTGGAAAAAACTAATTGATTGGTGGATATGTGTCCTACCAATATATTGGGTAATTTTAACCTAAATAGTTGTTATTTTTACCAATATTTTTACCAATATTTTTGTTAAAATGACCAATATCATTGCGGGGGTTGCAACGTGGCACAAAGACGTTTAAAACAATGAAGATCGTTTTGCCACTCCTCAGACACTTTTTCCGGTAAATATGTTTCGGTTGACAGTGAAGTAATTACCATTTGTGTGTATGCATTCTATAATCGTTTTACAAGACAGGGTCCACGAGTGTATTTGACATTTCGGTAAAATTGATTAACACTGTTGTTTAAAGTGGAGTTTGGTCTTGCACGACATTACGTCAAAGTCTCAACGTTTTCTTATGGATATTTCCTTCTTTCCTCTGGATTTTTCTTATTCCAATGACATAATTGTAAAAAGAAGTTGAACCTGTAAAATCGCCTCCCCCCCCCCCAAAAAAAAAAAGAAGATAAAAAACAAAAAACAAACAAACCCGCAAAACTCCGTCGTGTAATGAAATCACGAAAACAGACAGATTGAGTGAAGCAAGGTTTGGGGAAACTATAATACTCATAAGTTTTGTTGTTGTTGAAGGAAATTTGACTGGACTTGCTTTTCTTTGTAAATATCTATTTCTGGCTCAGGAGGTTAACTTCTTTCCTTTTTCAAGTTACACTTTCTTCCTTTCGCTTGCAATCGGGTGATTTATGAGAGAAAGGGCCAGCCCATTATTATCGTGAGTAAAAGGAACAAAATATCAGAAAAAGCACATTGAGTTCGTTTTCAGCTCATTCAATTTCAATGGAAGGTAATGGAAAGTAAGTCATACGTAGCTGAACCTCTATGAGTAAAAACAAACTATCAAAGACACGGAAAGAAACACTAGTTTTTAGTTACAAACAAGGCAGCTAGTCTGGTTTCCTGACAAAATCATTGATCCTGTATTGATCATAATAGTATTACTACTGTTGGTTCTATATTCACTCATATTTGTATGCAACAAGAACTCAAACATGGCATGGCACAAAGTCGTTAAAAAATTAAAATCGTTCTGCCACTCTTCAGACTCTTTTCCCCGTAAATATCTTAGGTTTTTGTGCAGCATGTAAATGTTTCGGTTGAAACTTTAAAGCAGGTTGACAGTGAAATAATTACAATTCGTTTGTATATGCATTCTATAATCGTTTTACAAGACAGGATCGATGAGTGTACTTGACACTTCTGTAACATTTATTAACACTGTAGTTTAAAGTCTGAAGTTTGGTCTTGCACGACATTAAGTCAAAAGAAATAATACTGCATCCCTGCAATTGACTTCAACAATGTAAGAGAGTTTTTTATGGAACCAATGATTTTCAGGCATATTTAAACTAACGAAGAAATATATCATATACACTGATGACAGTATATCGACCAGATATGGCGAAACCGTGTAATATACTTATATATATGAACTCCGACGTTAAACAGTGAAGGCGAATCGAATGGATACACTTACCACGACCGGCATGGGTGGAGGCTGTAAAGAAACAAAACAGAAATGTTAGAAAAGCATTCATTTATAAAGTTTAATAGTGTGTATAAAGGGAATACAAACCAAGAAAATGGCACATTTTATTCTGGATATTTCCTCCTATTGGGTGATTTATGAATGCTTTGGTCACAACTTTAAAGCAGGTTGACATCAGTGAAATAATTACCATTCGTTGTAATGCATTTTATAATCGTTCTACAAGACAGCATCCAGGGGGTGTACTTGGCACCCAGAGGCTCCTAACATGCATTGACGATTTTATATCGAAGCAAAAATTATTTAATTTCCTAACAGGAAAACATTCTTCTAAAGTTTGAAATTATGTAAATGCCATAATTGGTGACAGAATATCGACCAGATATGGCGAAACCGTAAAAAGCGAATCGAATGTACACTTACCGATGGCCCCGCGTCTAGTGGGCCCTGTAAGTAAAAACAAAGGAGATTTTAGAAAAAAAAATATTTAAAAATGTTCAATTGTGTGTATAACGGAAATATATACCAAGAAAATGGCTTCGGATTGAACACTTTGTATTCATCTTACGTCTTCAACTGATACTTCATTAAACAGATGAGGGAATGATTCTAGACTGAAAACTCCCTAATCGCCAGAGACATTAAACAGTCGTATCAAGAGAATCTCGATCATTTTCACCCAGCGACATTCGTTGGATTTTGGTGGGAATTTCACTCATTCTGTGGTTGCTTTGAATCTCAGTAAAAAAATTGTAAAATCGCCCTCCAAGAAAAACGAAAAACTCCGCTGTGTAATAAAATCACGAAAACAGAAAGATTGAGTGAAGCAAGGCTTGGGGAAACAGTAATACTCATTTTAAAACATTGTTTATACAATTTCACCAACAATTGCCCTGCAATAGTGACTTCAACACTGTAAGAGTTTATTTAGAACCAATGATTTTTAGGCAGATTTAAACTAACGAAGAAAAATCGCATACACACTGATGACAGTATATTGACCAGATATGGCAAAACCGTCAATATATACTTATATGAACTCCAAAGTTAAACAGTGAAGGCGAATCAAATGTACACTTACCGTTCGCACCTTGCGTAGCGAGCTCTGTATAGAAAAAAAGAGTTGTTATAAAAATATTAATTTATAAAGTTTAATTGTGTGTGTATAGATTTGCACTGTACTGAGACGGCTTGCATACACTAATCGCCTGGAGGACATTTGACCACAATTTGACGTCTGGTTTTATTTTGGCATGAATTTCAGACTTTATAAAATCCGCACTCATTTTGTATAGTATTGCGCATGACTAAGTGAAGATAATTAGAAGAGTGACCGGTCACGTGAGAGGGTTTAACCTGATATTCATATGACACCTGCATCATGAACTCACACGAGTGATAAACAAAGTGATTTAACTCCTTTTTGATGACCATAATGGAACAGGTTGTCTAATCTTAACCAACCCTAGCCAAACCATGACAAATTGACTCTTTATAACATATCTGACTAAGATTAATGAACTACGTAGGTATGTATGCGGCAAAATGGAAAGCGATCGATACTGACGAACAATAGAGCTAAACCACAAGGTAGCCAATCTACAAGGCATCATAAATCAGTGTATTTATAAAATAAAACAACTGATTTCATACTATTCTTGGTATCCCAAGGCAATCGTCTTAAAATGTTGTCAACATTTGGGGTAAACTTGGTTTTGAACACATGAAATCACATATACATGCGCTTAAGATGAAAAGTGAGAACGTGTTTTTTTGTTGGTAAACGGATAGTATGCTTACGTATACACGCACATGCATACGTTGTAAAATCTCAACCTCTCTGACAGCATAAACTTACAAACCCACTGCTTGATGACATTTTGTTTGGTTCGGCTTGCATTTGTTTTCGGTAAAATGAAGTAAGACTTAATTTAAAGTGGAGTTTCGTCAAAGGAAATCTTGCATTTCAGCGAACTAACGTTTCCTGACAGAGAGAATTGCTTCCACAATTTACAACTAAACCCTAAAAACAGTTTGGTTGGAAATAACCAATTGATTGGTAGATATGTGTCCTACCAATATATTGGTTAATTGTAACCCAAATATTTGTTACTCTGACCAATGTTTTTGTTAAAAAGACAAATATCATTGCGGGGGTTTCAACGTGGCACAAAGTCGTTTAAAACAATGAAGATCGTTTTGCCACTCTTCAGACACTTTTTCCGGTAAATATGTTTCGGTTGACAGTGAAGTAATTACCATTCGTGTTTATGCATTCTATAATCGTTTTATAAGACAGGGTCCATGAGTGTATTTGACATTTCGGTAAAATTGATTAACACTGTAGTTTAAAGTGGAGTTTGGTCTTGCACGACATTAAGTCAAAATAATTAATATTGCAGCCCTGTAAATTGACTTCAACAATGTAAGAGTTTTTTTATGGAACCAATGATTTTCAGGCAGATTTAAACTAACGAATAAAAATATCATATACACTGATGACAGTATATCGACCAGATATGGCAAAACCTTGAAATATACTTATATAAACTCTGAAGTTAAACAGTAAAGGCGAATCGAATTTACACTTACCTGTACATAATTGTGTGACTGGTGAGCCATGTAAAGAAACAAAACAGAAATGTTAGAAAAGTATTTATTGATAAAGTTTAATAGTGTGTATTAAGGGAAAACCAAGAAAATGGCACCGGATTCAAAACTTTGTCTTCATCTTACGTCTCAATAAATATTAGTATTACAAAGTTTCAACGTTTTCTTCTGGATATTTCCTTCTTTCCTCTGGATTTTTCTTATTCCAATGAAATAATTGTAAAAAGAAGTTGAACCTGTAAAAAAAAGAAGATAAAAAACAAAAAACAAACAAACCCGCAAAACTCCGTCGTGTAATGAAATCACGAAAACAGACAGATTGAGTGAAGCAAGGTTTGGGGAAACTATAATACTCATAAGTTTTGTTGTTGTTGAAGGAAATTTGACTGGACTTGCTTTTCTTTGTAAATATCTATTTCTGGCTCAGGAGGTTAACTTCTTTCCTTTTTCAAGTTACACTTTCTTCCTTTCGCTTGCAATCGGGTGATTTATGAGAGAAAGGGCCAGCCCATTATTATCGTGAGTAAAAGGAACAAAATATCAGAAAAAGCACATTGAGTTCGTTTTCAGCTCATTCAATTTCAATGGAAGGTAATGGAAAGTAAGTCATACGTAGCTGAACCTCTATGAGTAAAAACAAACTATCAAAGACACGGAAAGAAACACTAGTTTTTAGTTACAAACAAGGCAGCTAGTCTGGTTTCCTGACAAAATCATTGATCCTGTATTGATCATAATAGTATTACTACTGTTGGTTCTATATTCACTCATATTTGTATGCAACAAGAACTCAAACATGGCATGGCACAAAGTCGTTAAAAAATTAAAATCGTTCTGCCACTCTTCAGACTCTTTTCCCCGTAAATATCTTAGGTTTTTGTGCAGCATGTAAATGTTTCGGTTGAAACTTTAAAGCAGGTTGACAGTGAAATAATTACAATTCGTTTGTATATGCATTCTATAATCGTTTTACAAGACAGGATCGATGAGTGTACTTGACACTTCTGTAACATTTATTAACACTGTAGTTTAAAGTCTGAAGTTTGGTCTTGCACGACATTAAGTCAAAAGAAATAATACTGCATCCCTGCAATTGACTTCAACAATGTAAGAGAGTTTTTTATGGAACCAATGATTTTCAGGCATATTTAAACTAACGAAGAAATATATCATATACACTGATGACAGTATATCGACCAGATATGGCGAAACCGTGTAATATACTTATATATATGAACTCCGAAGTTAAACAGTGAAGGCGAATCGAATGGATACACTTACCACGACCGGCATGGGTGGAGGCTGTAAAGAAACAAAAGAGATGTTAGAAAAACATTAATTTATACAGTTTAATAGTGTGTATAAATGGAATAAAAACCAAGAAAATGGCACATGATTCAACACTTTGTCTTCATCTTACGTCTCAATAAATATATGCCATTACAAAGTTTCAACGTTTTCTTCTGAATATTTCCTCCTTTTCTCTGGATATTGTTTTAATTCCAATGACATAATTGTATAAAGAAGTTGAACCTGTAAGATAGCCTCCCCCCCCCCCAAAAAAAAAAAAAAAAGATAAAAAACAAAAAACAAACAAACCCGCAAAACTCCGTCGTGTAATGAAATCACGAAAACAGACAGATTGAGTGAAGCAAGGTTTTGGGAAACAATAATACCCAGAAGTTTTGTTGTTGTTGAAGGAAATTTGACTGGACTTGCTTTTCTTTGTAAATATCTATTTCTGGCTCAGGAGGTTAACTTCTTTCCTTTTTCAAGTTACACTTTCTTCCTTTCGCTTGCAATTGGGTGATTTATGAGAGAAAGGGCCAGCCCATTATTATCGTGAGTAAAAGGAACAAAATATCGGAAAAAAGCACATTGAGTTCGTTTTCAGCCCATTCAATGGAAGGGAATGGAAAGTAAGTCATACGTAGCTGAACCTCTTTGAGTAAAAACAAACTATCAAAAACAGGGGGGGAACACTAGTTTTTAGTTACAATCAAGGCAGCTAGTCTGGTTTCCTGACAAAATAATTGATCGTTTATTGATCATAATAGTATTAAATAGTTGGTTCTATATTCACTCATATCTGTATGCAACAAGAACTCAAACATGGCATGGCACAAAGTCGTTAAAAAAATTAAAGATCGTTCTGCCACTCTTCAGACTCTTTTACCGGTAAATATGTTAGGTTTTTGTGCAGCATGGAAATGTTCCGGTTGCAACTTTAAAGCAGGTTGACAGTGAAATAATTACAATTCGTTTGTATGCATTCTATAATCGTTTTACAAGACAGGATCTATGAGTGTACTTGACACTTCTGTAACATTTATTAACACTGTAGTTTAAAGTGGGTTTGGTCTTGCACGACATTAGGTCAAAATAATTAATATTGCAGCCCTGCAATTGACTTCAACAATGTAAGAGTTTATATGGAACCAATGGTTTTCAGGCAGATTTAAACTAACGAAGAAAAATCGCATATACACTGATGACAGTATATCGACCAGATATGGCAAAACCGTAAAATATACTTATATGAACTCTGAAGTTAAACAGTAAAGGCAAATCGAATTTACACTCACCGTGAAACGCTTGCGTGATGAGCCATGTAAAGAAACAAAACAGAAATGTTAGAAAAGCACTCATTGATAACGTTTAATAGTGTGTATAAAGGGAATACGAACCAAGAAAATGGCACAGGATTCAACACTTTGGTTTCATCTTACGTCTCAATGGATATATTATTACAAAGTTTCAACGTTTTCTTCTGGATATTTTCTCCTTTCCTATGGATTAATTTTGTTTAATAAATACCTAGGAGAGTTGAAGGCTTCTGATTGGCCGAGACTCGATCACGTGCAGGGCATTATATGTAGTAATATCATGGGTTCTCCAAGGGCCGTTTTCTAAACCCCGGCTTAGGGCTGCATTCTGGCCACATTACAGACGTTTTCCTAGTTCCGGATCGCAAAAAATATTCAGGCTGTTTTCGGCAAGTCTAATCCTCAAACTTTAAATGAAATAGGTTTAATAGTTTACCTTGAGTGATGGAGAAACTACAGTTTTTGTTTCGATATTTATGCTCTTCTTTATTTGAAAATACGACGTCAAATATACCGACATCCCTTTAACTATTTGCGGATCGGTTTAACCAATTCCGGATCAAGTAAAAAACTGCTTCGTACATGAACAATTATCACGCTAGAACCAACCCGAATCAAGGCTATATTTCTGATAAAGTATTCATTAATTTATATAAATACAGTTTAAAATAAATTTCAAATACTTTCACTTCCAATAAAGTTTAAAAAGAGGACTTGCAAGGAAATGCTTTGAAATGTCTTGTCCGTGTACGTGTGTGGCGCGCGGCAACGAGCCGATAAACTTTGTCCCGCCGTGGAGGACTAAACTCCATGGTCCAACAGAACACGTCATATGAAATCGCTTGCGCGCGTGTAGTTGATGCATGTATTTTACGGGCGATCCGGAACTAGGAAAAAAGGAACGTGCAGTCTTTGGCAGTTTTTTTTAATAATGGAGACTTTTAGACTTATTTTTACTTATTATATGTATCATCAAGAAGCTTGTATGTTTCTTTTCAAAATGCACTTCATCTAAACAAATAGTACTGGAGACCAAGCCATAACAAGGTAGGTTTTTATTTGAAGCGATCCGGAACTAGGAAAAATCCGGAACTAGGAAAACAACTGTACCACTGCAAAACTACATGAACAAAGCCAAAATACGGAAACGAAGCTGCGTTTGTAAAACGGCCTAGAAGAAGCCGCAAAGTCGCGAAATTCGGAGTATTTTCACCATTTTTCTCGTTAAAAAGGTATTCGGCTCGATTCATTACCAGCGGTCATTTCCAACCCGGTCATTACCACGCAGTAATAACCGGGTTCTCGCACTGTTATTACCTATTTAATTACAATGACATAATTGTAAAAAGAAGTTGAATCTGTAAAATCGACCTCCAAGAAAAACGAAAAACGATGCCGTGTAATGAAATCACGAAAACAGACAGATTGAGTGAAGCAAGGCTTGGGAAACAATAATACTCAGAAGTGTTGTTGTTTTTAAAGGAAATTTGACTGGACTTGCTTTTCTTTGTAAATATATGTTTCTGGCTCAGGAGGTTAACTTCTTTTCTTTTTCAAGTTACACTTTCTTTCTTTCGCTTGCAATTGGGTGATTTATGAGAGGGAGGGCCTGCCCATATTATCATGAGTAAAAGGAACAAAATATCGGGAAAAGTACATTGAGTTCGTTTTCAGACAATTCAATTTTAATGGAAGGTAATGGAAAGTAAGTCATACGTAGCTGAACCTCTATGAGTAAAAACAAACTATCAAAGACAGGAAAAGAAACACTGGTTTTTAGTTACAAACAAGGCAGCTAGTCTGGTTTCCTGGCAAAATCATTGATCGTGTATTGATCATAATAGTATTACATAGTTAGTTCTATATTCACTCATACATGTATGCAACAAGAACTCAAACATGGCATGGCACAAAGTCTTTAAAAAAAATTAAAATCGTTCTGCCACTCTTCAGACTCTTTTCCCCGTAAATATCTTAGGTTTCTGTGCAGCATGAAAATGTTTCGGTTGAAACTTTAAAGCAGGTTGACAGTGAAATAATTACAATTCGTTTGTATATGCATTCTATAATCGTTTTACAAGACAGGATCGATGAGTGTACTTGACACTTCTGTAACATTTATTAACACTGTAGTTTAAAGTCTGAAGTTTGGTCTTGCACGACATTAAGTCAAAAGATATAATATTGCAGCCCTGCAATTGACTTCAACAATGTAAGAGTTTATATGAAACCAATGATTTTCAGGCAGATTTAAACTAACGAAGAAAAATCGCATATACACTGATGACAGTATATCGACCAGATATGGCGAAACCGTGAAATATATACTTATATGAACTCCGAAGTTAAACAGTGAAGGCGAATCGAATGTACACTTACCCGTCGCGGCCATGGAGGCTGTAAAGAAACAAAAGAGATGTTAGAAAAACATTAATTTATACAGTTTAATTGTGTGTATAAAGGGAATACAAACCAAGAAAATAGCACAGGATTCAACACTTTGTCTTTATCTTACGTCTCAATAAATATTAGTATTACAAAGTTTCAACGTTTTCTTCTGGATATTTCCTCCTTTCCTCTGGAATTTGTTTTAATTCCAATGACATAATTGTATAAAGACGTTGGACCTGTAAAATCGCCCTCCAAGGAAAACGCAAAACTCCGCCGTGTAATAACATCAAGAAAACATAAAGATTGAGTGAAGCAAGGCTTGGGGGAACAGTAATACTCAGAAGTTTTGTTGTTGAAGGAAATTTGACTGTAATTTATTTTCTTTGTAAAGATTTATTTCTGGCTCGGGAAGTTTACTTCTTTCCTTCTTAAAGTTACACTTTCTTCCTTTAGCTTGCAATGGGGTGATTTATTAATGCTTCGGTGTAATTTATTAATGCTTCGGTGCAATTTGTAAATTACAAAATGTGTCTATTAGCTGGAGGTGGATTGTAACTCTTCTATAGTATTATGGTATCTACATGTACATGTATACTTCTTGGTAGGTTAAAACAACAAGTAGTAACTTTTACATGACAAAATGTTGCACTGAAGATAAAACTTTTTAAGAGGGCTAATTGAGACCTATATACAGTTGCGTCCTCTAAAAGAAATTACAAAAATAATGCTATTTTTCGACACAGAAGATTTGGGGCCTACGAAAGATTTGGAGCCTACGACAGATTTGGAGGCCTGCAAAATATTGGATGGCATGTATGGTGGCCCTAGAGGGACAACGCAGATTGTGAGTATTGACGTCAATATTCGCGACAAATTTCACGACTTTTCCCAAAGTCGCGAATTTTGACGTCAATATTCGCGACAAAATTCACGACTTGCCCCCAAAGTCGCGAATATTGACGTCAACATTCGCAACAAAAAATCAAGACTTTGTTATCCTTCTTTTGTTTTTCGGAAGACCTCCATACGATTTGTACACGATTTGGAATCGTGGATCTTCTGTCAATAATTTTAATAATTTTAGCGAGATTTCGTGTAAATAGTGATAACATTTGTTTGGTTCGGCTTCAGTTTGTTTAAGGGGGGGGGGGGGGTTGAGACACATATGAGACATTCGCTGTATTTTCTATTGAGCGCCTTGAAGAGAGAACCGAATGAGGCCGCATCTAATGGTTTTTGGTCCTAATGTTATCAAAACCATTCAAAAGAATCAAGACCTCATTAGGGTTGGTCATGATGAATTTATCAAGTTCATCATTTGCTATTCCCGAATCTTTGCCGAGAAGATGACCGAAAGAGGAATCAACAAGATTAGATTCCTGCAACATGGCACACATCTTTAAAAGAAAGACGAGCTTGAATCTGTTCAGGATTTCGCTTACTTCATCGGCCCAATCGTATACAATCTTGCCAAAAATGGTTGACTTACCGACCCCTCCCATACCACAGTAAACGAGGCGTTTGATAAGTTTCCCAGTTCTTGATCTTAATCTGAATATTTTGTCATACTCGATCTGTTGAGTTTACAGTTTCTCTTTTCTGGCCAGTGACAACTGCTACCCGTTCCTTAACTTTACTTTACTTTAGTGTATATGCCAGCTATGTGCTTCTGGTCATTATCAACGTCAGGCAACAACTGCACGTAGCTGCCTGTTGTTTTATAAACTTTCTTCAAAATATCCCTGGTCTTGTTACTTACATCTACAGAACTAGGAGCCGCCAACGCTGGATCTTGGTCTGGTCTCTGACCAAGCTGAGGTATTGGTGCAGGAATACCTATTTAAACCCAAAACAGGAAATAAGTTTTGCTTCGATAATACATTGTTTCTGAAATGGATTGTGACTAGTCTAGAATAAAAGAAATGACTCTGTGATCTATGGTGCTACACAAATAAGTTTGGTACAAAATATATACATGTTTTGGCAACTATAGCGCTGTTAGATGCAAACTTGTGAAGTGTTTTCTTAAGGTACATTCCAATTTTTAAAACCAACAAAAAGAAATCCGGACAAAAAGCTGGTAACTGCAGGTGTACAAACAAAATGACTGGACCTCATTCTCCCGAGACTTACTGAGATGATAGAAAATTATCATCTTGTGGTTGTACACCATAAATAAGACAAATCTGGTTCCTCAAATTCTGATTAAAGATAAGTTGAAGTCCGTCGCAATGTACAAACTCACGCACCACCACGCACATTTATCATGATTATTAATTATTTTCCCCCACAATGCCGTTTATTCATGTAATTCGTGCATCTATTTGGCGTGGGTTCATAAAGGAACAAACTCTAAGAGAAAGTTCGGGCGCGAACTATAGTTAACCATCGTTCGACTAACGTCGCTCGAACGCAGAATGGTTGGACTATCTATAGTCGACTATTTGGAACCAGACCCCGGAGCACGGTTGCCGCTGGTTGACAATAGCCTCCTTTCATAGGAAAACATGCAGAGAACCAGTGACGTAGAAAAGGTGATGTCGGTAGTCGGACGGAGGGAAAGGCAGTAACGTTAAGTGAAAATTTGGCGGGCCTAATGTAATTTTTGTCTTGTTTTTGGACCAACATGACTAACGTTATGACTTATCCTACTTATATGCGTGGAAGAATAGTGACAATACCTATTTCATTCATGTCGCAAATGTAAACAAAGCGGTTGCCATCTTTTCAACAATAGTTCGACTAGAGCCGTTCGAGCGAACTGCATTTTGAGCATGCGCATTGGTAAAGCAGAGACTGACTAATGGTTAACTATACACTCTAAAAACTGAAGTGTTAAAACCTAGCACTATCCAAGTGCTACATAAATTCAGCACTTTAAGTTTTAAGATAGTGCTATAATAACACTTGGAGGCGTTCATTTCCAACACCATAATTGGTGCTATTCTAGCACTTCAAAGTGCTTTAATACACAAACATCTAAAACATCTAAAACATCTAAAACATAGGATATTTGTTTGGTTTTACCTCGATAAACGTATTGTTTTGTCTAAACTTTTGACATGGTTGTTGCTTCAAGGGATCAAGTAAAAAATAAAGGCTAATTTGAAGAGACATCCTTTTGAATTTGTCATTTCTCTGTTCAATAAAGTAAGTCTGCACAAGGACCTAACTATCTTAAATTTGTCCAAAAATTGGTCCTTGTGTCAACTAACTTCATGAAAAATCACTGCCCCCAACCACCCCGCCCTGCCCCCACTGCCCCGCCCATTTAAAAGTAACGCCTAGGAAGGACTTATATTAGCACTTCATTGGTGCTGTATCGATTAGGAAATTTACCTACAGCAACTGACCAATCAGAAGGGAGGAAATGTGTGTTCACAATAGTCGATGTTAAATTGTGGTATTTAGTCCAACAATTCACTTTTTTGACCATGATATGTAATTATTCAAACGATTCCTCGATTGAATTTTGATTTTTGGGCAAATAGTGAGAAAAAAATCGCATTACATTTTATTCGTATTCAAATGTTGACATTATTCATAAAAATTTGCTGTGACTTTTTCGTGGACAACAAAGCGAACTATAAAACTAACAACGGCAATAGCTAAGTTTGTAGTAAGTGTTCAGTAGGTAATATCTAATAGGAATAGGTTATTATTGTATGTATGTGTAATTGCAATGTGCAATAAGTTAATGTAGTATTACGTAATCTGTACACGCAGTGAATATGTACATGTACATAATTAGAGTGTTCAACAGTAGATTTTTGTATCTTGCCAATGTGCATTGAATGTTGTACGAATGTTATTTCACAACGTTTCTTTGTAACGTTCAAAGGACGTCAAGAGAACTCCACACATTTACGTTCCCGCAACGTTTTTTTCCAAACGTTCCGGAAACATTACCGTAACGTTGTAAGAACGTTCATGGAACGTTTTTTGGTTAGCTGGGATGCTGACACTTCATCAAATGCTGTATGGATTGCACCTTGGGGTGCTGGATGTACACCAAGATGGTGCTACAAAGGACTTAAATCAACACTATATTAGTGCTGTATTGGTAGCACTTTCACAGCACTTAGATAGTGCTGCAATGCTGACACTTCATCAAGTGCTGAAATGGCACTTGAGGTGCAGTCCCTCAGGAAGCACCTGGATAGTGCTAAATCTAACACTTAGGGATTTATTTATAACACTTCAGTTTTTAGAGTGTAGTTCGCGCCCGAACTTGCTCTAAGGTGTCACCGCTATAAATACCGCCCTCATATTGTGTCCAGCATATCCAACTGGCTTGTAATATTTGCACCAAGGAAAATGAATGACTCTTAATAGTCTTAACAGTTTGTGTTGTGTTTATGTGGTTTACCACCTACTCCTCCAAAATACATTTGAATTGATATAAAGCTACTTTCATTTTAACAAACAAGATTATTATCAGGTAATTGTAATTATAACCAAGAAAGGTAATGTTGTTGCTACCACTAACTGTGCCAATGTTCTCGGTGGTTTCAGTTCGTTGTGGGAAATCTAAAATCAGAAGCAAGAATTAAAATATCCCTAAATAAAGTAGCTAATCACATCCCCTAATGTTCTGTTTTGTAGAAACAAAGTTTAGGCTGAGTAGAAAAATAAAAAAACACATCACTTTGTCAGAAATAGAATAAGTGTCCCTTACTGCAACCTTAAATGCTTACACCCGATATTATAATACCCCAGGGACACCCCCCCCCTCCCTCCCCCCTCCCCCCCCCTCCCCCCTCCCCCCCCCATTCCATGTACAAATGCCAAACCTTTCCCTTTTAAAGGTGAAACGAACTAACAAAATAAGCTTCTTTTCGAACTGGGCTCCCGGACTATTACATTTGATATACAATTTGTTTAATGTTATTATCAAACATGATTGTATTTACCTGGTCCCTCCATTGGGAAGTGAACTGCACTTGGACCAGCGATGGTAGGGTTCTGGCTACCACTGACTGTATCAATGTCCTCGCTGGTTCCAGTTTGTTGTGTGGAATCTAAAATCAGAAGCAAGAATTAAAATATCCTTAAATAAAGTAGCTTATCACATCCCCCAAATTTCTATTTTTGTAGAAACAAAGTATAGGACGAGTAAAACAAAACATAATTACATCAAAGTCAATTTTCTCAGAAATTGAATAAGACTTGTGCCCAACATTTCCGGCTATTCTGATTAGATCATTCAAATTTCATTTTTGTGAAGCTAAACTTTGCGATTGTATAAGCACCTGTTTATTGTTTCCTTCAATCATTACCATTTGAAATCCTGTTCTGATAGCCGAGAGAAAGTTAACGTGTGGATTGGTCTAATGAGAAACAGCAGAATCCTTGGACCATTGTTTTTTTCAATAGAAACATAAATGGTGTGTATATTTTTTGTTTTTTTACTCGGCCTATACTTTGTTCCTACAAAACAGACATTTGGGGGATGTGAGTAGCAAGGCAGGGATACCTTAAAAGATTGGTTAATTAAAGTACCTTGCTGCCACCTTGGATGCTAACACCCGGTCTTAAAATACTCCAGGGACACCCCCCCCCCCCCCCCCCCCCCCCTCCCCCTTCAATGTACAAGTGCCAAACCTTTTCCTTTTAAAGGTAGAATACACCATTTGCAGATATCAAAAATATTTACTACCGAATTATTAAGAAATATCTTACTCATTTGAAAGTAAATGTTGATTCTAGGCATCCAGCAAAATGATTGCGCTAAATATATTGTAATTAAATATAATTTTATAATGAAAAATTCGCGATCGCCGGGCGGCGATTGCAAAAAAACAAAGATAACATAAGAATAACTGCTCGACGCCGGTTGAAAACAAACGCTATTTTTCGTGCTTTTCTCGGCATCCATGATTGTAAAACTTCGGACAGCTCAGTTAAACGGTATTTACTATAAAATACAACCCCCAAAATCTATCCATTCGTGATAATTCAAGCAATTACCAATGGTGTATTCTACCTTTAAAGGTGAAACGAACTAAAAAAATAAGCTTCTTTTCTTACTAGGCTCCCAGACTAGTACATTTGATATACAATTTCTTTAATGTTATCAACAAACATGATTGTATTTACCTGGTCCCTCCATTGGGAAGTGAACTGCACTTGGACCAGCGATGGTAGGGTTCTGGCTACCACTGACTGTATCAATGTCCTCGCTGGTTCCAGTTTGTTGTGGGGAATCTAAAATCAAAATATCCGTAAATAAAGTACATGTACCTAATCACATCCCCCAAATGTAAATTTTGTAGGAACAAATAAAGTATAGGCTGAGTTAAAAAATAAAAAAAATAAAAAAATTATATCAAAGTCAATTTTGCTCAGAAATATAATAAGTGTGCCTAAAATGTTCTGCTATTCCGAATATATCATTTAAATGTTATTGTTGTAGAGCTCAACATTGCGATTGTATTTACCTGGCCCCTCTATTGGGAAGTAAACTGTATTTTTCAATCGCGACTACACAAAAAACACTCATCTACATGAAAAACTAGAATACAAGTACAAACTAGAAAACAGAAGGATAAAGAACCAGGACAACAACTAGAAATAGCAAATAAAATGCAACAATGAAATGGCAAATGCACAAACAGAACATTCTATCTCTCAGAGGGCCTTATTGAATGGAAAGAGAATTGCACAAGTAAAAGGGGGGGGGGGGGTGGGTCTTATGATAAACTAGGATTTCCCTTTTATTCTCCAGTGGTGCAGGTCATCTGGCAAGCCAGCCCGCGCTGCATGTCGTTGGTTATTTTTTTAATTCTATCAAACAAAATAACAACCGAGGCCTCAGTCTGCGGCTGCCAATTGGGGCCTGTGACCGTTTTACCTCTGATATAGAATTTGGACTAGTTTCTGCTTTTACACCACTACTTACTGACCTGTTGCAGCAGAGGGGGTGGGCTGAGCCTCCTGTTCGTCCATGGTACCTTATATCACCCGCCCACAAATGCAAGTCCTGTAAACGATGATTGGTAGGTTAACTTCTAGCAGATTTGTTATCACATCTATGACCTCTGACATGACATGACAGAAAGCAAGGCAATGGTCTGAACAGTTGGGATTGACATTGCATCAGGGGTATGGATGACAGACAACCAATGCAGTTCAGGCACAAATCCTGAGACACTTGTGAACCAGTCATGAATTATATTTTTCCATCATCAATTGAAGCAGAATAGTTTTCCCGGCTATATTAAAACATTTTCCATTTAAATTCACTAACTCTAACATTCAATTTCGTCCCCTAAACAAAATGTATACACGCTTTGACCAAACTATTTTAGTCGTTTACCATTTAATTTCTAATTTTGGTCAAACCAATTAAACATTTCTGGGTGAACATTCATCATTACATATCAATTTCGTCTAAGCTGTTGCTGAAAGGCAGCATTTAGCGATCGAATTACTCTAATATCAATCAATTTCAAACTTATGTTAAATAAATTAGTCTAAAATGTGTGATCGACTCAAATACACATGAAAACTAATTTAATTGGAAATCGAATGGTAAATGACTAAAAATTGTTTGTTTAAAGCAAAAATAATTGTAAGAATCGGTGCATTTGAATAACAAATGTTTTAAAATAGCCTGGAAACATAAATTGTAAGGAGAAACATAAATTATTGTAAAAAATCCCAAAGTATTACGAATGGTTTTGACAATAAGCCTAATTTGCCTTTATTTTACGTAATACAGTACGCATGCAACAAATAAATGTTCAAACTAAAAACAAGAGTGATCTAATCTTCATGTACAATTTAAAGATTATTCAGAAGAAAAAAAGTTTAACTGGTTCACAGCGCACCATAGGTTTGTGCACAAATTGGTTTCATTGTCATCCACACACAAATCGTGTGTGAGAGTCCAACAACCAGACAGCATCCCCCCCCAAAAAAAAAAAAAAATAATAATAATAGTTGTCAACAGTTTGTGCTGCGGAAAAATAAACAACGTGTCTTAAATATTTGGACTTTTTAATCCAGTATTACTCACTGCAATTTGTTGAATAATGGCCCTCTAAACTGTCGTTTTGCCGAGCTGTTGTGAGACCTAGCTACACCTTCGAAATTGTAATTGTTGATCACAAGTTTACTGATGTCTAAATAAATTGAAGTTATTTCCTGGACTGCGTGCTCATATTATATGTGCATACAGAGCAAGTTCGGGTGCTGTTGAACTTATCCCTTTTGTCAATTTTCGATTCAACTTCACGCATGGGTGGTCTGTGTTTTTACTCGTACGCCTCTAGTCTATCGATGACGTCAAATCTAGTTTGTGAGCAGACAACAGGCCTTCACGTTTAGTCCATGGAAAATACTTCATTTTGTTTTGTCAACCTCACACAAATTGCAATAGAATATTCTTCACCACAGTGCACTTCTATAAGGTCCCTAGAATGACATACTAAAAATCTCAAAAATTCCAAGTGGTGGAAATATGACTAATTTGCATAAATCGATAATCCCTGCCACGTAATATATTTATTCCTATATTTGGGTATATTATTATTTGTATTATTGTATTATTGTATTTTTGTAAGTTCCGTTTGGTGATTCTACTTACATATCCTTACTTCAATAACATTTTCTAAAGCATATAAGTGACTGAATAATTATGTAAACATAGTAATTATTCGAAACGACAACTTTGGGAGCCCATAAATGTGCGTACATTACACTGTCTGCAGATATCATCAAGTAGTCAGTATTGACGTGCTTTAAATTCACCAAGTTGCTTACTGGCACAGTTATCATATTAAAACCTTATGGAAAATCATATGAACAATGATAACATTTTGATATTTAGCCCAGCAAACAAAAACTGGGGGGAAATGGTGTGTCCATAAATTGGGTTGAAAAGTAGGTCAATTGTTGCCTAAGGTGAGAGACTTGAACAAGTTCAAGGAAACCCACCAAATGAAATTGTTTTGTTGCTTACAACTTGTTCAAGTCTCCCATGTTAGGCAACCTTTTAACTACTGTTTCGCCTAATTTATGGACACAGCATTTTTCCCAGTTTTTGTTTGCTGGGCTGAATATCAAAATGTTATCATTGTTCATATGAATTTCCATAAGATTTAAAAAAATATAATAACTGTGCCAGTAAGCAACTTGGTGAATTTGAAGTTTAATACTGACTACTTGATGATATCTGGAGACAGTGCAATGTGCGCACATTAAGGTTTCCAAAGTTGTCGTTTTGAATAATTATTCAGTCACTTATACTTATAGGCCTATGCTTTAGAAAATGTTATTGAAGTAAGGATGTGTAAGTAGAATCACCAAAGGAAACTTTAAAATAAAAATAAAAATAATAATATACCCAAATATAGGAATAAATATAGGAATAAATTATATTACGCGGCAGGGATTATCGATTTATGCAAATTAGTCATATTTCCACCACTTGGATTTTTAGAGATTTTTAGTATGTCATTCTAGGGACCTTATAGAAGTGCACTGTGGTGAAAAAATATTATATTGCAATTTGTGTGTGTATCGTAACCTTTTGCAAAGCTTGTCTCAGTTTACTTTTCCTCCATCTTAAAACCGTGACGTAAACTCGCGAGTGACTAGATAAACCATGGTCCTTGGCTAGGTTTAGCTAGTCAAACCACGCAGTGTTGGAGTGACAACTAGATTGACTAATAAATGGTTAAGTCTAGTCGATATAGTCCCCCAACCGAACTTGTTCCTAGATATAAGCCTGTGATACGCAAAAGATTAAGCACACATGAATCAGTAAGTATTATAACACCTCGCCCACTGGTTCTGTGTCTTGATTGGCCAATAGCTAGTCACGTGGCATTTTCTTTTGTTACTATTTTTTCTGAGCACGGCCAATTCCGAAAGTGTGTACAAATGCATGCTAGTACGCGTGTTGTGCGTTGCGTGCATTGTTCCAAAGAGCCAGCGCTACAGAGCTGGATTCAAACATTTCGTGAAGGGGTGATTTAGAAAAGAGCAAAGACATTTCCACCAATTTTGTATTTAAATCGAAGTTCATTTTAACTGTATTTAGATTTAGATAATTTAAAATTGTTTAAACCAAGCAGAATCTGTGTGTGAGGTGTTATAAAACAAATATTGAATGCTTTATCTCGTTATGTAGTAAAACTAGCATCCCTCGGTGACTCATGGATCATTCCATTCTTCCTCTTTTTAGCCTCGAGACAATAGAATGCTCCATAAGCACTCGAAGTATTCAATTACCAGGGGGTGTTCGCACGGCACTCGCTAGCTGAGTGGAGTCGTATAGTTTGGATTGTTGAGTAGTAAGGCTAAGTAAAAAGGAAGTTGACTTTAAAAACGAATACATAACTTGCCTTTATTACAAGTTACTGTACAAAATACACGCACCAATTTGGGAAAAAATTATCGCTCAATTCTGTATATACAATAAAGAAGCATTCACAATCACAAGAAAGTTACAATTTTGTTCAACTATATAGCCTAGGTTTTTGCACAGAATGCCTCCACACATAGTTCTAACATATCCCCAACGACAACAAAACAAGTTGGACAAAGTTTGGGCTGCGAAACTATAACTATTATAGGCTATGCTTCTTATTACTCACTGCAATTTCCTGAATAACGGCCCTCTAAACTGTCGTCTTGGCGAGCTGTTGTTGTGAGCACTGCACCTTCAAAATTGTAATTTTATATTCCAATTTTCGAGAGTTAGTTTTTGGCGTCCAAATAAATTGAGGTTATTTCCTGGTGTGCGTGCGCATACAACAAGGTGTGTGTTTATGACGGACCCTAGCCTCAGCAGAGGGGGGAGGGGGGCTTCGAGGCTGCGATTGCGAAACGCTGTGGTACCGTCCATTCTCAAAATATGAGGGAACCATTTTCTCACGCGAAAAATAAAGAGTTTTGGGAATCCAATCTTAACATCTTGTCTTTTGTAGTTAAAACAAGTTTGTTATTTACCTTAATTTTTATCATCCAATGACAAAAATTGTATTAATTAACGTTGACGTACCGTTGATGCGCGTGGAGATTGTGCACAAATACCCAAACAAATACCTCCCCTAGAAAGGGCAATAATAATCGAAAATTTTTGGACAATTCTGCTTCGAACCCACTCATTTTTGTCCATGGATACGTTTAAAAATGAGTGTAGCAGTGATATACTGGATTAAAAAAAATTGTCTGTGAACCCCATGCGTTTTATCGTGTTATTTTCTAAAGAAAATTGGCCGAAATGGCATCTCCCCAAAATAATTCGTGTAGATCGGGACTGTACCTTGCTTTGCGGACGTCTGAGAAATCACTGAATTCGGGGAGCGATGCACGGAGCTCATCGAGTGATAATTTGTACGTGTTTCAATGCTGCGCTTCGAGGTAGCGATATATACGTATTTTGAGATGTGCGGCTCGTGGGCGTGGAAGAATAAATTAGATACATTTCAACGTTGGTGGCGCACTTTTTTTTTTGATGTTCAATAAAATATGATTGACAATGCATCAGGGGTATGGATGACAGACAACCAATGCAGTTCAGGCACAAATCCTATTGAGACACTTGTGAACCAGTCATGCATTATATTTTTCCATCATCAATTGAAGCAGAATAGTTTTCCCGGCTATATTAAAACATTTTCCATTTAAATTCACTAACTCTAACATTCAATTTTGTCCCCTGAACAAAATGTATACACGCTTTGACCAAATTGTTTTAGTCGTTTACCATTTAATTTCTAATTTTGGTCAAACCAATTAAACATTTCTGGGTGAACATTTATAGTTACATATCAATTTTGTCTAAGCTGTTGCTGAAAGGCAGCATTTAGCGATCGAATTACTCTAATATCAATCAATTTCAAACTTATGTTAAATAAATTAGTCTAAAATGTATGATCGACTCAAATACACATCAAACTAATTAAATTGGAAATGGAATGTTAAATGACTAAACATTGTTTGGTTAAAGCAAAAACAATTGTAAGAATCGGTGCATTTGAATAACAAATGTTTTAAAATAGCCTGGAAACATAAATTGTAAGTATTACGAATGGTTTTGACAATATATAAGCCTAATTTGCCTTTATTCTACGTAATACAGTACGCATGCAACAAATATTGTTATACCACGGCAATAGATTGTGAATTTTTATTGGTCGAGAAGCGTTCACGTGACATGCCACAAAAACGCATGTATCCGAGTGTGCCGATGTATGAGTGATGTACGCCGAGTACGCGTGGTACATGAGTTCATGTACCCCACGGGGTACATGAACTTTCTTTTTCCAGGCCGCGGAATCTTTTTTTTACACGCTAGCGCATAGCCTGGCCGGCCATTTCTGTGATAAATACCATGGAAGCGACTGATATTAGAGTCTAGCAACGCTGTGTTATATTAGCTGGTACTACGTAAATTGATGTATGTTCCTGTGCGATGTAAACAGGGAACAGTGAAGTTAGCACTTTCGGCAACGCGACGACTAACGACCGCCATTGTTGTCGGTGCTGTGCGTGTTGTCGGTGTGTTGTCGGTGAATAGTAGGACCCTTGTTTACACCGGCTTTCGTTTATGCTGTTCGTCTGCTTTTTTTCTGTTCCAATTTTGCCTTATTTTCTCCGTAATGTCGGCAGACGACAGCATTAAGTCACCTCCAACGAAGCGATTTCTGTCTCGTTCAAAAGAGGAGATCAGAAATTTGATTTTCGAGCAAGACAGCGCCAGTACGAAGAAAAACACGGAACATTCAGTGCGACTAGTACTAGCCTACTTCGGCAATTTTGCACCGCAACAGGAACGGACCCATAACAAACAATTCTTGCCTGCTGTAATCTATTACCGTGGTATAACAAAACAATTGTTGCCTGCTGTGATATGGTCCATGGCGTTTTGTACACCCTCGGGGGCAAATGGCACCCTCGGCTTCGCCTCGGGTGCCATTTGCCCCCTCGGGTGTACAAAACGCCATGGACCATGTCACAGCAGGCAACAATTGTTAAATGTTCGAACTAAAAACAAGAGTCTAATCTTCATGTACAATTTCAAGATTAATCAGGAAAAACCAAAGTTTAACTGGTTCACAGCGCACCATAGGTTTGTGCACAAATTGGTTTCATTGTCATCCACACACAAATCGTGTGTGAGAGTCCAACAACCAGACAGCATCCCCCAATAAACAAAAAGTTGTCGAAAGTTTGTGCTGCGGAAAAAAACCCAACGTGTCTTAAATATGTGGACTTTTTAATCCAGTATTACTCACTGCAATTTGTTGAATATTGGCCCTCTAAACTGTCGTCTTGCCGAGCTGTTGTGAGTCCTAGCTACACCTTCGAAATTGTAATTGTTGATCACAAGTTTACTGATGTCTAAATAAATTTAAGTTATTTCCTGGACTGCGTGCTCATATTATAAGTGCATACAGAGCAAGTTTGGGTGCTGTTGAACTTATCCCTTTTGTCGATTTCCGATTCAACTTCACGCATGGGTGGTCTGTTTTTTACTCAAACGCCTCTAGTCTATCGATGAGGTCAAATCTAGTTTGTGAGCAGACGACAGACTTTCACGTTGTTATAGAAGCAAAATGTTGGCCCGTAATTTGTATTTGTTGAATGATTTATTTCTATTAGTTGAAAGCGTTATCATCATTGGAGAAATTTATCGTAACCTTTTGCAAAGCTTGCCCCAGTTTACTTTTCCTCCATCTTAAAACCGTGACGTAACTCGCGAGTGGCTAGAGAAACCATGGTCCTTGGCTATGTTGATCCAGTTGGACTATAGCTAGTCAAACCACGCAGTGTTGGAGTGACAACTAGATTGACTAATGGTTAAGTCTAGTCGATATAGTCCCCCAACCGAACTTGTTCCCAAGGTGAGAGACTTGAACAAGTTTAAGGAAACCCCCCAAATTTAAGATTGTTGTTGCTTACAATAATCCTTTCTACAGTTAAAATGTTTTTTTGGTATTTTCTTGAACTTGTTAAAGTCTCCCATGTTAGTCAGCCCTGTAACTACATTTTCGCATAATTTATGGACACACTATTTTCCCCAGTTTTTGTTTGTCGGGCTAAATATCACAATGTTATCATTGTTCATATAATTTTCCATAAGGTTTTAACTGTGCCAGTAAGCAACTTGGTGAATTTGAAGCTCCCCAATACTGACTACTTGATGATGTCTGGAGACAGTGTAATGTGCGCACATTAATGGGTTCATGAAGTTGTCATTTTGGATAATTACTATGATCACATAATTATTCAGTCACTTATATGCTTTAGAAAATGTTATTAAAGTAAGGATGTGTAAGTAGAATCACCAAACGAAACTTTTCAAAAAAAATAAAAATAATAATATACCCAAAAATAGGAATAAATATATTAAGCGGCAGGGATAAACGATTTATGCAAATTAGTCATATTTCCACCACTTGGATTTTTTGAGATTTTTAGTATGTCATTCTAGGGACCATAAAGAAGTGCACTGTGGTGAACAAATATTCTATTGCAATTTGTGTGAGGTCAAAACTTATTTTCCCTGGACTAGTTGTTATAGAAGCAAAATGTTGGCCCGTCATTTTTATTTGTTAAATGATTTATTTTCATTAGTTGCTCCACTTAATTTAGTGCAATAAATAATTATCTTGTTGCAAAGCGTTATCATCATTGGAGAAATCTATCGTAACCTTTTGCAAAGCTTGCCCCAGTTTACTTTTCCTCCATCTTGAAACCGTGACGTAACTCGCGAGTGACTAGATAAACCATGGTCCGGGGATAGGTTGATTCAGTTGGACTAGCTAGTCAAACCACGCAGTGTTCAGTGACAACTAGATTGACTAATAAATAGTTAAGTGTAGTCGATATAGTCCAGCAACCAAACTTGTTCCTAGATATAAGCCAGTGATACGCAAAAGATTAAGCACACATGAATCAGTAAGTATTATAACACCTCACCCACAGGTTCTGTGTCTTGATTGGCCAATAGCTAGTCACGTGGCATTTTCTTTTGTTACTATTTTTTCTGAGCACGGCCATTTCCGAAAGTGTGTACAAATGCATGCTAGTACTGGGTGTTGTGCGTTGTGTGTATTGTTCCAAAGAGCCAGCGCTACAGAGCTGGATTCAAACATTTTGTGAAGGGGTGATTTAGAAAAAGAGCAAAGACATTTCCACCAATTTTGTATTTAAATCGAAGTTCATTTTAACTGTAATTAGATTTAGATAATTTAAAATTGTTTAAACCAAGCAGAATCTGTGTGTGAGGTGTTATAAAACAAATATTGAATGCTTTATCTCGTTATGTAGTAAAACTAGCATCCCTCGGTGACTCATGGATCATTCCATTCTTCATCGGTTTAGCCTCGAGACAATAGAATGCGCCATGAGCACTCGAAGTATTCAATTACCAGGGGGTGTTCGCACGGCACTCGCTAGCTGAGTGGAGTCGTATAGTTTGGATTGTTGAGTAATAAGGCCAAGTAAAAAGGAAGTTGACTTGAAAAATGAATACATAACTTGCCTTTATTACAAGTTACTGTACAAAATACACGCACCAATTTGGGAAAAGATTATCGCTCCATTCTGTATGTACAATAAAGAAGCATTCACAATCACAAGAAAGTTACAATTTTGTTCAATATATAGCCTAGGTTTTTGCACAGAATGCCTCCACACATAGTTCTAACATATCCCCAACGACCAAAAAAACAAGTTGGACAAAGTTTGGGCTGCGAAACTATAACTGTTATAGGCTATGCTTCTTATTACTCACTGCAATTTCCTGAATAGCGGCTCTCTAAACTGTTGTCTTGGCGAGCTGTTGTAATTGTGAGTGCTGCACCTTCAAAATTGTAATTTTATATTCCAATTTTCGAGAGTTAGTTTTTGACGTCCAAATAAATTGAGGTTATTTCCTGGTGTGCGTGCGCATACAACTAGGTGTGTGTTTATGACGGACCCTAGCCTCAGCAGAGGGGGGGGGGGGGCAATTTTCTCACGCGAAAAATAAAGAGTTTTGAGAATCCAATCTTAACATCTTGTCTTTTGTAGTTAAAAAAGGTTGTTATTTACCTTAATTTTTATCATCCAATGACAAAAATTGTATTGAAAATGAAAAAAAGCAGTCGCAAAAAAATTTACGTTGACGTACCGTTGCCGCACGTGGAGATTGTGCACAAATACCCAAACAAATACCTCCCCTAAAAAGGGCAATAATAATCGATACATTTTGGACAATTCTGCTTCGAACCCACTCATTTTTTTTCCATGGATACGTTTAAAAAGGAGTGTAGCAGTGATATACTGGATTAAAAAAAAATTGTCTGGGAACCCCATGCGTTTTATCGTGTTATTTTTGAACGAAAATGGCCGAAATGGCATCTCCCCCAAAAAATTCGTGTAGATCGGGACTGTACCTGGCTTTGCGGACGTCTGACAAATCACTGAATTCGGGTAGCGATGCACGGAGCTCATCGAGTGATAATTGTGTACGTGTTTCAATGCTGCGCTTCGAGGTAGCGATCTATACGTATTTTGAGATGTGCGGCACGTGGGCGTGGAAGAATGAATTAGATACATTTCAACGTTGGTGGCGCACTTTTTAGCCCCCCCCCCCCCCCCCCCCCCCCCCCCCCAGCCTTAGTACCTTTTCATGCTCTAGTTGTGTAGCTGATGAAAAAAAAAAGTAGACACCGTGTATTAACAACGTTGATTACCATTGTGACGTATGTTAAATGTTTCGCTATAACCGGTAACTAAAAGTCAAGTGAATGGATCTCATTGCATTAGTAGACAGGTGTAGTTTGTTATCAAAATGGCGAACAGCAAGGTTCGTGAATTACGTAACAGCGTTATAAAAGGTAATTAAAATATTAAACGAATGAAGTGAAGTTTAATTATAATTCTACCGATTAAATTACCGACACTGAAGGACTTACATGAAGAGTCGTACAGTATTTAAAAGTTCATTTCTCATGCTCCTGTTATTTAATAGGAAACAACGTACGTTGCTTTGCAACTTATATCAGTGTCAGCCAGTTTCTGATTTACTGTTGTACTAGTTATATTGTAAAACTTTGACCGAAAAGAAATGTTTCTGTATAACCGTTTAGAAACTACACAATTAGAAGCCTATTTTACTCCCCAATTAAATACGCCGTCAGCAAACTTCTGACTGATTGGTACAATAGTTGTATTATAAAACTTGACAAATGTACTACCACTTGCCCATTGGTAGTGGTCAGTATGACATCCAAAATAATTCCTCTCTGGAAAGCTGCACTGCACGCCGGATCGAGTACTATAATATGCGCCTTAATTTAAACCTACTTATGTCAATACCGGCATCTTGCAGAGTCATTTTAATCCAACGAGAAAAAATGTCTGAGACCCTACATGCTTGTATGGGAAAGTATAACTCAAAAAATTATTTCTTTCCCGACCTCGGAAAACTTAAGATTTAATTAGATATTCTCTAAAACAAAATTTGCTTAAAACACATACGTTCTCGTCGTGTGGATACCTTGACAACACGGCATTATTCGGCTTACTGCCAACTTTACTGGTCTTTGTTAACTTAGTAACAATGTAGTAACATTGACCTGATCTATGTCCTAGATAATAGAGACTAGATAAACTGCGTGGTCTGTTTAACCTTAATCCACCCTACACGTTGCCGATTCCCATCAATATTGATTTATATACACCCCACTATGCTTTTTAATGGCGGAAAACAGCGAGTTTCTAAATACGACACCGAGTCTTAAAATTCCAAGTTTCGGTTCGTTGCAACATATTCGTGTTCGAGTTTGTAATAATATAAACAGTGGGAATTCCCCCTTTGAAAAAAACACGGAGGGTAATTTTGCAATAACCCCTGGTCGGTGGAATTCCCATTTGTTTTCTCCAATTATTAAATTATTAAAGTTGGTATACACCCCCTTTCTCAAGAACACTTGCAATTATTTCACAGAATGATTGAGACTGCTATTTACGTACATGCAGTAAAGTAATATTTCATTAATAACTCAGTAGTGTGTTTTTGTTTGTATGTTTGCAAATGTGTACACTACCTTTAATGGCCACAAAACATACTCATATTACTCAAGTTTGTGTGTGAACGGCAATCTGAGAGACGTTGTTTTCCGAAACTTGGAATTTAGTGTTATTATTGTTTAATGTACAAACATGTTTTATTGTGATTCAGTAACAACGAATATATACTGATTTACTCATATTGTTTTCGAAGTGAAACAAAAACACCAGTGCAAACACGATCTATACAAAAATTAGTACGCTCAACCTCAACCAAAATGTTAGTAATGGTTACACAAATAATGATTATTAAAAATACATACAAAACTAACCAAACAAACTTTTACCAAACCAAAAATCATTAATCATTTAATGATTTGTCAACATTTGGGGTGCGTTCCACTTACGCGAACTGTTTGCGCGAACGTTCGCCTACGTTTTGAGTTTGCGTTAGTTGAAGTGGAACGATATTTAAAAAAATACGTTTTCAAAATGGCGGTGCCCAGTGACAGTGACATCGTTTGGTTGGCTGTTTTTTGTCCAACTCATTATTTTAATTAAGAAGACCCCTGTAACTGCTCAAAACGATCCACCGTTTATAACGAAAAGTATGAAATGTAAATCAAAACCGTAACAAGAAAACTGTCGGCTGCTAACTTCTCCGCCATCTTTAAAATACGTCACTGGCCAACAGCGAACAGCTCGAAATGTCGTTCGCCGTTTTCGCTAACGTTTGCCAACATAATTGGCGCACATTGCGTTCCACTCAAGCGAACAACGCTAACGTTGGCCAACGTTCGCTTGAGCCTTTGGAACGCACCCCCACACTTTGTTAAACACCAGATCACAAGGCTGAAGCAGAGGGCGCTATTCGAGCAGTTGATGAGGGCGCCATTCAAGCGGTTAACGCAAACAAGAACTCAAATGGATTACTTCCTGGTTCCGGTCTCAGAAGTTGCATCCTTCGCCGGTTTTTTCTCAACTTAAGCATATGCTTCAAGGTTTTCAGTGCTGTTGGTGAACCAAACTGTAGGTGAGTTAATGGGGATAGTTTGTTTGGTTCTGGGTCAGACTTCTGTAGTGCGTACATTGATTCAAACAAACTTGTGAAGTAGGAGGACGCAACTACTATTCTGTTTCGGACCAAAGATGACCACGGCACTTCCCGTTTGCCACGGTCGCTGCCAAGCAAATATTTTAGCGAGGTGAAAACATCGCGAGGTGAACGCACTGCCACTTCAACTCTAAAATAAGTAAATTCCTCTCTCATGATTCCCTTTCAGTGTTAATTACGCGTTTGTGACCAGCCGTCTAAATAACTGTAATCCTATTGTACGGTCTGCCTATTGCACACAATTAAAATCAAATAAGTTAAGAGGGCCTAATATTTCGATCTAATAACAAGTCTCTTTTAGAGACAAAATGGCTGTGTGAAATGTACATGAAACTAAACATTTAAAGGGGGACATACAACATTATGTGCATCATGGTTGGCAGAAGAAACGCCAAAAGAGAAATAACAGAGTCCAGTGGAACAATCAACAAAAGGAGGATTAGGCTAAGGGAATAAAGGATGAGGTCAGTGTGGGTACAGGTTACCTGTTTTTATACATGAACAAAAACACTTCAGGGTGATCAGGCTTACAAGAATATTCCCACAGACTTTGAAAGACGCCAATTTTTTGTTTCAATGTTGGTCAGCCATCCAGCTTTGGTTTGGATGGTACATGTAATCGAAAACATTAAAATACCAGAATTTTTCGTCGTGTTGGGAAGTTTACTCTGAATCAAGTACCGTTGGACAGACCTAATAAAGAACAAATGCCACTGTGGAAGACTTTAAATTAAAACCCCCAAATGGAGCCATGAAGCGGTTAAATACATGAGGCAGGCAATAGTACTAATAGTTGGGTCATCTGGAACAATTCCGTGACCGTGGAGAGCAAAGGTTCGTTTCTAAGTGGATTTGTCTTCTATGAAGGTTATATAACAAATCTAGCGGGGGTGTCCCTCGCGAAAGTGTGGGCGGAATCCGTGAGAGTCAAAAATCCAAAATGGCCGCTGTCGGCCATTTTGAAAAATATTATTTTGATCGGTTTAGCCTCTTTTGCTGTTCAATATATGGTTTATAAGGTTGTTGGGGTCAAGGAACTCATATCTGATGATGATTTAATGATTTGACCTATTTTTGACCTTCATATTCAAGATGGCGGCCAAAAATGGCCGCCAAAAATGGTGAAATCATACAAAATCAAAACTAATATCTAATAAATATGATCAATTAGTAAAATAGCAATTAGGATTTCATTCCCTGGATAGTAGTAGCTAATTTTCAGTAGTTCAGTTATGTTTTCATATTAAAAACATCCCAAATGGCCGTCTAAAATGGCCTCCAAAATTAATAAAATAACAGAAAACCGCATATACCAGCTCAAAAATGTGTCATATCGTTTTAAAAAATACCTTTGGATTTGACTCAATGGTTATTAGTAACTAATTTCTGGCAATTAGGTTTTATTACCATTAAAACAATCCAAGATGGTGTCCAAAATGGCCAACAAATAGGTAAAATGAATATAACGTATCAACAATTTGAACATTGGGTAAAATAAACTTTGGGATTTGGTTCCTTGGCCATCAGTAACTATAGAACTACAAAGATGGTGGCAACAATGGCTGCAAAAATGGGTAAATAAAAACTTCAACAATTATAATTTAGGTTACATGTACATCTTACAAAGTGGCCAAGGAATTAAAGTTGATGGTTCATCATGGTTATCTTCTCTAGATGGAAGTGCACTACATTTACCCCAGACAGAGTTGCACTTAGCAATGTTTGACTGAAGTAATAACAATCGCGATTAGAATTTGAAGAACAATTTCCGAATGAGAAGAAACAGGTGAAATCCTTTAATATTAACTTTTTGCTCATTCCGTTCTATTTGTATTGCTCTATTCCAACACTATTAGGTAACGTATACACTTAGAAACACTTTAACAGAACCTTAATATTAGTATGGGGATGGTCAGACAAGAAACCGAAGCTTGTACTATATACTAGGTCTGCCCCCATCACAAAAATACATTTAATTATACAATTCATGATTAACCAGGTAGATAATAATAACAAAACAATACATATGAATACATTAATTTCATGAATTCATGACCAAATAAATATTAATAAATCACATCCTTAACTTTTAATGTGTTAATAATAACTTAATTCCACAAAATAATAATAATAATTTGCTCTTAATCACAATTTACATTGACAACAACAATTTTTTTTAAATATTTTATACACGCTCTAATAGACGTCATTGGGCAGGAAGATTAAATGCTGTTCCACAAAAAACGGGTCCTTGGTGCCTAACGATTGAGAGGTGTAGAGATGTTATAACTTTATTAAGATGAAGCTTATTTTAAGACCTAGTGTTGTTATGAATATATCAGCGTTCCTTGCAAAGAACAACTATATATTCAGAGGCAGTGTATTTTGTTTTCAAATTATACATCAGAGCACACAAATGATATTTATCGAGATTGTACACAGATAAAGTGTCGAATTTAACGAATATCGGTGAATTTAACGAATAGCGTTTTCATCACCATGATCGCGTGTTTTGGTTTTATCAACAGAAACAAATAACAAAAAATAATAAGAACAAGACAGCCTGTCTTCACATCGAGGTCCAACTGGAAAGGCGCCCTCAGCAGCTGCAAGATGAACATGACACCTTGGGCGGACGCCTCCAAAGTGAACGAGCAAACTGTGTGACACCCCAAGATATAAATACAAAAATTACCAGCCAAACCGAATTATATAATAGGACTTTTCAAATAGAGATAAGTACCATACTCGATTGCCACTTGTACGCCATAAAACGGGAAAATGCACTGTTTCTTGAAGAAAGTAGAAGTACATTAGGTGTGTAAAACCGAAATCATCCAAGGAAAGGTGGTGGCTTTCTAGGACATCCTTTCGGGACTGGTATCGTTTGAACGTGTGGACAGCCATCTTGTTCATGTCGTGAAGTGTGTGTGCGATGCGGATATGAATAAACAACAAACTTGTGTTTGACCAAGTTTCAGGATAAGGTAAAATTATTTGTTTCTGTTGATAAAACCAAAACACGCGATCATGGTGATGAAAACGCTATTCGTTAAATTCACCGATATTCGTTAAATTTGTGTACAATCTCATTAAATATCATTTGTGTGCTCTGATGTATAATTTGAAAACAAAATACACTGCCTCTGAATATATAATTGTTCTTTGAAAGGAACGCTGATATATTCATAACAACACTAGGTCTTAAAATAAGCTTCATCTTAATAAAGTTATAACATCTCTACACCTCTCAATCGTTAGGCACCAAGGACCCGTTTTTGTGGAACAACATTTAATCTTCCTGCCCAATGACGTCTAGTAGAGCGTGTACAAAATATTAAAAAGAAAATTGTTGTTGTCAATGTAAATTGTGATTAAGAGCAAATTATTATTATTTTGTGGAATTAAGTTATTATTAACACATTAAAAGTTACCTAATAGTGTTGGAATAGAGCAATACAAATAGAACGGAATGAGCAAAAAGATAATATTAAAGGATTTCACCTGTTTCTTCTCATTCGGAAATTGTTCTTCAAATTCTAATCGCGATTGTTATTACTTCAGTCAAACATTGCTAAGTGCAACTCTGTCTGGGGTAAATGTATTGTACTTCCATAGAGAAGATAACCATGAACCACCAACTTTAATTCCTTGGCCACTTTGTAAGATGTACATGTAACCTAAATTATAATTGTTGAAGTTTTTATTTACCCATTTTTGCAGCCATTGTTGCCACCATCTTTGTAGTTCTATAGTTACTGATGGCCAAGGAACCAAATCCCAAAGTTTATTTTACCCAATGTTCAAATTGTTGATACGTTATATTCATTGTACCTATTTGGTGGCCATTTTGGACACCATATTGGATTGTTTTAATGGTAATAAAACCTAATTGCCAGAAACTAGTTACTAATAACCATTGAGTCAAATCCAAAGGTATTTTTTAAAACGATATGACACATTTTTGAGGTGGTATATGCGGTTTTCTGTTATTTTATTAATTTTGGAGGCCATTTTAGACGGCCAATTGGGATGTTTTTAATATGAAAACAACTGAACTACTGAAAATTAGCTACTACCATCCAGGGAATGAAATCCCAATTGCTATTTTACTAATTGATCATATTTTTTAGATATTAGTTTTGATTTTGTATGATTTCACCATTTTTGGCGGCCATTTTTGGCCGCCATCTTGAATATGAAGGTCAATAAAAAGTCAAATCATTAAATCATCATCAGATATGAGTTCCTTGACCCCAACAACCTTATAAACCATATATTGAACAGCAAAAGAGGCTAAACCGATCAAAATAATATTTTTCAAAATGGCCGACAGCGGCCATTTTGGATTTTTGACTCTCACGGATTCCGCCCACACTTTCGCGAGGGACACCCCCGCTAGATTTGTTATATAACCTTCATAGAAGACAAATCCACTTAGAAACAAACCTTTGCTCTCCACGGTCACGGAATTGTTCCAGATGGGCCAACTATAAGCCCCCATTTCACTGCCTTGCAAATACATGTACACAGCGGTGACGGAGCTATACGTTTGTTTTCACCCCGCATAAAGCGTTACTTCGTGAAAACGCCAGAAAGGGGTCGCGCGTACCACGTGACATTAGTGTTACTTCGTGGTGACGGTGACTTTTTATGTCACATTTACGCCGATTGTAGGAAAGTCGCCCGCCCGGTGAGCTTTTTGCCTAAAATTGCACGGGAGTCGGGGAAATCTTACGGTCACCGGCGGATCAATCGGAGCTATCGGCCGATTAAAACACGCCGCACGGGCCGCCGCCAACTTTTAACGCGGAGTTATAATTTTCCGATGGCCGGCAGACTTTGTTTTTCGACCCAACTCATCGCAAATGAACCGCAGGGGACCCATAAGGGAACCGTCTGATAGCCTAACGGCCATCCCACGACACCCGGCGGCATAGTACGGTCATCAACAAATTAATTAAGAGAATAGGAAAGGCTCGGGGGCCACCTGGACCGTACGGTGTCTATTAAATCCCAAGCGGGCATCGTGCGGGATACGTCCGGCCTCCCCCCATACACCTGACGGGCTCCGCCCGGGCGAAAAACATCAGCCGGGTGCCTCAAGGCCTCTGTACAGTGCCTGGACGATGTCCGTATAGGGTCACCCTACGGTCTCCGTCCGTTGTCTGTTTGACTTAATCGGCGGAAATCTCATTTGTTGCCGTGCGGCGTCCGTATTTCATGTGACCGTGAACAAGTGCAATTTGAGACATCTGGGATTTGTCTGCGATGGCCGGTACATCGGGTGACCGCCCGAAACCCCCACTCCGCCCGGCCCGGCGCCCGGCAGAAACGTGACTGGGGAAAAACCACGCAAAGTTGCGTCCATGGACCTATAATGTTCAACATCATCCTAATTTGTCTTTTTCTAGATTTTCTCTCATTATACCATAATAACCCAATTCTACCTCTAGACCTCTTTACTGGAGACAGCAAAATGTCCCCATGCACAACTCGGTAAGTTTTTTCCAAAAAGAACAAAAGAACCTGTCCCCACAACTAGGTGTATGTTAGAACAAAACAGTTGAAACTAATAATTAGATACCGGAACTCCTCGATATACACCTAGATCAACCTGAATATATATATATATAAAAATTCATTGACCTTCACTGACCTTTCAATCAATAAAACCTTTAAATATATCAAATCTATTATTCCTCGCAATATCGTCCGCGTGGCCGAGAGGCGCTGCTGTGAAATCTGTCTAAAATCTGCAGAACAGCGTAGGTTCAAATCACAGGTATAAGACACATGAACGATTGAAAAAAGTGAGAACGAATGATGTGAAAATATAGAGAACAATAGTCGGCAATGGAGAAAAAAAAAGAACGCAGAGAATTATCCGACAAGAACTTTTCCCGTATTCAGGATTGAAAAAAACCAACCAAATGGTAAATGTGGTAATCTTTCCCCAAAGTTCATGGAGAGATAATAAAACTTTCTAAGTAATTCCTAACAAAATTTAAAATGTTGCTCAGTCCCAGATTCATGTTTTTTTCAACATTTTGGCACTGATTGACCTTGTTACGGCCGAGTGTTATGGCCGAGTGCATGGTTATGAGCGCGTGGACTCGAGCACTATAGTGTGTCTGATCAGCAGAGTGTGGGTTCGAGTCTCGGTCTTGACACGTGTGTCCCTAAGCAAGGCACTTAACCACTATTGCTTCGTCGTTCGGATGTGACGTAAAGCTGTAGGTCTATTGTGTTGTGTAATGCACGTAAAAGAACCCAGTAACACCCATCCCGAGCTATTAAAGAGGAGGGGTTTGTCCCGGTGTTCCTGGCAGTGGCTGCAAAGTGCGCCGCAGAAGCGCAATAAGTGCCGTTTACGGCGGATCCTGGCGATATAAGTCTCCTATGTATGTATTGACAAAAACAGGGTCAGGTTGCAACATTCTTTTTTAGGAGGTTATCTGGTGCTTATAGCCATAGAATAGAAGTCGAAAATGATGGGCAAAGTTGATGACAGTTGTTTTAAGAGCAGACAAATATTCAGTATCATCAACCTTTTTGTCTTTCTTGTTAGAGTTATATCCAAGATGAGTTTGTTCAACAGCGACGTACCGACGGTGGTGTTGAAAAGCCTTTTCTCTAAATATGACAAAGATGGGAGTGGCTCTCTCAACAGTGATGAACTAAAGGTGTTAGCAGAAAACGACCTGGGCATGACCAAGAGCCAGGCCGAGGCCTTCATCCTGCTTGGAGACAAGGACGGCAACCAGAAGTTCAGCTTCCAGGAGTTCTACGCCTGGATCAAGAGCGGGGAACGCTTCTCCATGATCGACGACACCTCCCGCTTCTACCTGGTCCGCAAGGCCATCGAGATGTTCAAGAAGCTGGACAAGGACGGCAGCGGGGTGCTGGAGAAGGCCGAGATGAATGAGTTCCTGCTGTCCGTCGGGGCGCAACCGGAGCACTTGGACGCCCATCTCAAGACCATCGACAAGGGTGGCGATGGCACGGTGTCCTTCTCTGAATTCCTGGATTATTTGAATTGGCTGCCGAGGGATTGAGTTGGAATCTTGGGCTGGTTGGCAGTTAACCCTATAATAATCCTAAACCTTTAACTTTTATAATGAGTTGGATGCTGGGGTTATTGGCGAAGATTTGTTGTTATCTATACCTTGGGGACTTAGGGTAAGTCAGTAGTGGTGGTGGACTAAAAGTATGAAGACAGATGCAGCAGGCAAAAGAAAACGAGGACTTGCTCACCCTCAAATTAACCCATGTGGATTCAGTCTCATTCCCGTGCCTACTTTTAACCTCATCTTCCCAATAGAGTACCGAAGTAAGTTGTGTATTTTGGTTACTATAGGTTTTCCCGCAAATTGTAACACTTGTATTGCACACATTTTCTATACCGATACTTTAATTTCGTTTGCCGAACATCAACGAGCTCAATTCTCAATTTGAATTTCAAAAAACCACCACTAGATTTCATTTAAGGCTAATTGTTATACAGTTGTAATACCGATTCGTCCTAAATTTGTGAAATTCTTCTCCTATAGCAATCAGAGTTGAATTGTAAAAGCAAATTCGTTTTTTTATTATTGGCTGTTCCCGATTTCGATCGAGTATCAGTTCTGGTTGATACGTGCGCTATGTACAAATCCAGCATTACACATGTATTATTATTATTATTATTGTGCAAAACATCCGGAGTATATAGAAAGTGGTTCATCTGCCCCGTCCTTGATCTGCAATTATTTTTTTTTACTTTTGTGTTTTCTTGCTATTTTAATCTTAATTGTTGTGAGGGTGTATCGAAAGTTTAAATTTTTATGTCATGTTTTTATGTTTTTAAACTTTTGTATAATTATTGCGGTCTCCATAGCTACACAGACCAATTTCAAATGTTTGCATCTAAAACTAAAATTCAAAAGAGAAGAAAATAGCAAATTGTGGCTTTATGCCCCTAGGGACCAATATTATTGTTGTAAATTTCAATAGTTTTTTAGAATAGGAGTATGTATTGTCTGGACCAATTCAATCAAGTAAATACCATTTTGTTTAATGAATTTATATATTTTTTGTACGACAATGTAAAAGGCTATAATATAAGAAACTTTTCAGAATCATGACGATTAAAGCAAAATCAGTTAACTAGTACGTTGGTACTGTTATTGTCATACACCTTATTCGCGTACGGGTCGGCCATCCTAAATTGAAAGTGAAGTAAAATTGAAAGTTTTTGAAATTTACAAATAGAAATGAAGGTAAAAATTGAGTTAATTACAAATTAATACTAGTCTGTTATAATTAATATTGTAACATGTTGCGGGTGAGACTGGGACGGCGCAAACAGCCATTTCGCGCTTGATCACTTATACATATTATAATCGATTATGTTGCGCCGTGTACGTGTATAATACCCATGATATTTTCTGACCATTTCGGGTCAATGTATAAGCCACTTCGACATCTCACGCGCGCAGTGCACTATGGGTAATGTCAAGGGTTATTGCAGATAAACAAATGGTGTCGCCGTTGGCAACGTACTCGTGTCGCGAGTAGCGAATGCCATTTTTCTATTTCTACTGTCGCGTTTTAGATTGTTTTTTTCTCAAATAACTTTGTCAATGTCCTCAGAGGATTCTTTTGCTTTGTCTTTAGATGTTATTGAACACTGGAATGTCGAGGCTTTGAAGGATTTTTTTTAAATTAAGAGGAAATCCAGCGGGGGGAAGAAGGAACTCTGCTTGATCAGCTCAACGTTCCTCTATCTGAAAGTTGACGAACTGACCGAAGACAAACACAGAACGAAGTTATATTCAGAACTTGGATGGATTATTGCCACAAAAGCAATTACAATTTCGTTTGTGTTAATTGGCAAAGCAGCTACCAATACCAGATTCCACTTTCAAAATTGAATTGTTGTTCATTGATACCATTATTGAATTTACCATTTATAAATTATATTGATTTTATAACTAGCTGATGCAGAGGTTACACAAAATATAGTTGTGTTCAAACATTAGACATTTGACAAATCTTGAATTGTTTTCGTATTTTGAAATAATCTTCATCTTTTATGTTACAAATTATGAAGGGTTAATTGCAGCTGCAAGTGGGTGTATAATAATTGTTAATTAACTAAGCAGCTTAAACAATACTATTTTAGTCAGGCTTTAATATCTTTATTATTTTTTAATACATGCATGTTCACTGTTTTCTTCTTGCACCTGTTGATTAAAGCACGATACCTTTATACGTTCACAAACACGTCAGCCGAGTGATTTTATATGCTTCGTGATAAAGAGTGAAAGCATTTTATTAATATTACATGTAAAAGGAAAGCCACCAGCCCTATACAATCATTATTTCACGTATAGTGTACATTTATATCTGCACACTTTATTTGGTCAACGAGTTATTCACAGCTGTACAGAGATACATTGTATAAATTTAGACAATGAGGTCTGGTTAAAGAATACTAGAACAGCAAAGACTAATTATATCATCGGCTGAAGATACAAGTGTCTTGAGCATACACGATCGACGATTTTGCAACCCAGTTCCTGTTTGTTTTGGGATATTTCCTGTTGATCATCTTGTGCCAGCGACGACTGGTGTCTTCATCACGCTTCTCAGTTGAGAATGGAATGGAGGTTCACAATCACATGTTCCGAAACCAAAAATGGCATCCATGCTTTGTACATTGTCCTCCTTTTCATTGTTTAAGTTGATTATTGATGTTGCCGCAGTTTGTAACAGAACATATATCCTCAGGTTCAGCAAAAGAAGGTCCTCATCACCTTATGAAGGAAGACACATAAAAGTGAACAATAGAGTTGCCTCTAAGGCTAAGCATGTGGAGAAATGAGAAGGTTTTGTCATTGTCATTATCACTTTGATCCCTAAATTTCCTTTAAAAAATAAAACTCCTAGGCCTACTTAATTAGGCCCTACCCTACTTAATTAGGCCGTCCTATAATGAAAACTCTACAAATACAATTCAAAAATACATTATCATGATGCAATTGCCAAAATACATGCAAGTCTTTTGTAGTTTTTCCTTTAGAAAAATGTGTTTCAGACAAAGATAAAGCTAAGTAGGTCGTGCCTGCACCCTAGAGAAATTATGCAGGCCGCCACATTTTTAATTATGGGCGCCCTAGATCCCAAACGTACATGTAAACCGTTCACACCAGAGCATGTTCACACACACACTGCATAAACTGTGACTGCGTGCCGTGGTCGACCATATAAAGTTTACATTTTAGCGAACTCGAAACGAGATTTGTTTTGCTCTATCTGAAGAAAAACAAAGTTAGGTAACATTAATTATCTCACCATGATGAAATTCGAGTCAGGATTCTGCTGTATTGGGTTTAATAAACACAAGAAAAATTGTGTTTTTCCCCCCACATGCTAACGAACGTTAGTTAAGCAGTATGTTTACACAATGTATCGTACCCGCGTTAATATGCACGTTGCATACGTGCAGTGCGCCTTTGTTTATCTCAAATTTCAGGTTGCCAAGGCAAGTAACGCATGCGCAGTTGGAATGTCGAAGTGGCTTATTCTGCTGAGATGACCATACACAGCGCTGTACACAAGGCTATATGGCACTGACCTCTACACCTGGACGGATCATTGCCCATATTCTGCCGTACTAACGCTTGAAGTCGGCGCGAACGAGAAGTGCAACATGGCGGACCCACCAAGTCGTCACTTCTGTGAGCCAATGAAATGTCCAGGTGTAGAGGTCAGTGGATTTACTCTGTACATTTGTTATTGAAACATTACGTCATATATGTACCGTACCCACTGACCTCTACACCTGGACATTTCATTGGCTCGCAGAGTGACGTCGTGGGTCCGCCATGTTGCATTTCTCGTTCGCGCCGACTTTAAGCGTGAATGGGCAATGATCCGTCCATGTGTAGAGGTCAGTGCTATATGGTGACTGAGACAAGATGGCACAATTCCAACCTAATTTCGAGGCAGTGATTTTTTTTCCTCTATCTTATTACGTAACCTTGCTTCCTGGTTGTGATGGGCCAGAACCTTCCGTCGCCGAAGCGACAAGTGGGCTTGCCGAATTATCGTACCACCAATGCGGAAGCCGACACTGACCTCTTCGCTGAAACACACGGCTATTCCCTGACACTAACAGTCCGCATGGCGGCCATATCGAAACTCGTACCTCGTCTGTACTGCATGTTATTGCGTTCGGCGATCGAGCTTATTCTGGTCTCCCAAGCTGGGCCCCATTAGCCTGATTCTCGACAAGGAATCGGACACGTACGGACCATGGGTTTGCACGCATACTGAGGCAACAGGTGAAGCTCCTCGGTTGCAGAAGTTCGGGGGCCCTGGTTCGAATCCCGGGCTGGGCCGACTTCCCTTTGTCATCTTTAACGCACTCGGTTTCGCAATCTTATCTTTATATTAATTTCTCGTCGAATACCAACCGAATTCAGCCCAATCGCTTAATTCGTCAGTTTGGGACTGTCCGCGAAGTTCAGGTTCGCACCTTCGTACATCAGGCACGGATCCGGAGTTCGTTTGCTAGCAAGACTTAGGGCGTCACTCCGCTTCTCCCTGTTTATGGTGCGTGGCCGTCGGGTTAGTGGACAGGGAACTTAAGGGAGTGTGGTCGGCCGGGAAATTCTAGAACCCAGAAGAGTCGGTAATGGGAGTCGGTAATGAGCTCATTGAGTTGAGTCATAAGTCCGTACCCCTGAATGCTGGGTCAACACCACGTAACTTGTTTTTTGCCCCCATTCCTCTTACCACCAATGCAGACGTGCTTTTCTTGATTCAATTATTAATACCCTTGGAAAGAAAAGAGGGGGGGGGGGGAGGAAAACACGTTTTTTTGTTTAAGTTATATAAATATTGCAACAGACTAAAGCTCAGCCTACAATCAGCGTTAATATTGTAACTATACAATTACGCTTAGTTAGGGTAAGTTTATTGGTCAGTAAAATTGGGATAATTTTAGTCTGCATTAGCCACGTCAGGACCCGCGACTGGCGACTATCGGGCAACAGATGGCGCTCGTCATCCTGAACACAGAGCCCTGTTGGTGCACACAGTACCAACATACTCTTGAAATTCGTGCAAAAAGCTCATTAACATTGTGTGATCCTCGGATAAATTTGAATGAGAGGTCATTGTGGCCTATAAATTGAACTGATTGTAAACATTTCTGTGGGGATCTAGTATGTGTGACTTGTGTCTTCCAACTGGGATGATTTTGTTCACAAAACTTAGACCAACGTGTGGGTCTATTTGGCATAGAGGCGGGAGGGGGGGGGGGGGGGCTACTTTTAGACTTGGGCGCAGAGATTGACGACCATTTTAGGGGGGAGGGGTATACAACAAAATTGGGTTGGTTAACCAACCCTCTTAGAATTGAAAAGAAAAAGAGAACGTAAATCAGTGGTCTTCAGAAACCTAAAAAAAAATCGACTATGACAGTTTTCGTCTGGGCATTCGCAATTCCACACTTACCGTCTCGGCCAATGATCCACCCAGTTTAGATTTAGTTGTGGGATCCTACAACACAAAACTTGCAGCCCTTCTTGATTAACATGCCCCACTGCAATCAAAGACCTTCACTCTTCGACCGAATACACCATGGTTTACGGAAGCAGTCAGAGCTGAGAAACTCGAACGTAAAAGGTTGGAGCGACGCTGGCGACGTACACAACTTACCGTTGACAGAGAACTATAAATTATAAGACACAGAGAAATAAGGTCGTGAGGTTGATTAATGAAACCAAAGCCAATTACTATCAGAATCTCATCTGTGAGAGCAAGGGTGATTGTCACCAGATATTTCGTGTGATCGATAAACTGTTGTGTCGTAAGACAGCTATAATGTACTACCTGCACACACCTCGCTGGTGGAGCTGGCAAATCGCTTTGCCTGTTTCTTTCATGACAAGATCCAGAACTTAAGACAGATTTGTGATGTTGGCAGAGTTAACTTTGCTGACGACTCGGTTCCTATTCTTCCTGATGGATGTGAACTTTGACTGGAAGGAGTTACATGTACCCAAGTGCAACAGCTAATATGCAAATGCCCACCTAAGGTCTCCGATTTGGATCCGATACCAACCAAGCTTTTAAAGGGTTGCTTGCCGGAGATTGCGCCGGTGATTACATCGATCGTCAACTCTTCTATCACACAAGGAATTTTTCCTGAAGCGTTCAAGTTTTCCACCATCACACCTATATACCGAAACTTTAAAATATGAAGTCTGACCAGGTAGATAATCTCAAGCATTACAGGCCTATCACCAACTTACCGTTTTGCTCCAAGATTCTCGAAAAGATAGTTGCACAGCAACTTATCGATCACATGACGAAGCCCAAGCTGCATGAACCTTTCCAGTCAGCATATAAACGTTTTCATGGAACAGAGACCGACGGCTCTTGTCCGTAGAATGACATCCTGCAAAACATGGACCAGGGTAAGGTTTCAGTCTTGGTGTTCCTCGATCTCAGCGCAGCATTTGATACGCTCGATCAGGCATGACACACTGCTTCGCCGGCTAATGACACATGTAGGTGTGTCACCGTGTACACTTGACTGGTTTTCTTCGTACCTGAATGGGCGCTACCAAAAAGTCAGGATTTCCAGCACCTCTGAAAACCACAGAAGGTCATCGTCCTCAGCAGAGAGTGCCTCTTATCCGTTACAGTTTGGTGTTCCCCAGGGTTCTGTGCTGGGCCCACTCTATTCAATGTGTATATGCTACCACTGGGTGACATCATCCGACGTCATGGTCTCAGTTGTCACTTCTACGCCGATGACACTCAATTGTACATTTCTGCAAGGCCAACGTCCAATGATGTGCATGATCGAGTGTTAGAGATGGAGGCATGCTGTGATGATTATAAGGTGCTGGATGTCGGCAAATTCAATACTTGAAACTTAATGATGATAAGACTGATGTTCTCGTCATAGGATCATCTACAATTGTTAAGGAAGATTCCCAAAACTGTGGTTTCTATTGGAAACCACAATATCACTGCAGTCTCTGAGGTCAAGAGTACGTTTGGGGGTGACATTTGACATGAACATGAACATGCAATCCCACATTAGGAATGTTTCTCGTTCTGCTATGTACCACTTGTACAATATTAGTAAAATCAAGCGGTATCTTGGGCAACTCCGCCACAGAGCAGATTATTATGCTGGTTACTTCTCGTATTGATTATTGTAATGCTGTTCTAGTTGGCCTCTCTGCCTCATCCATGGCTCCTTTGCAGAGAGTACAGAATGCTGCAGCCAGGTTGCTCACAGGTACCAAGAAATATGACCACATTACCCCAGCTCTCATGCAATTGCACTGGTTGCCAGTTAAGTACAGGGTTATCTTTAAAGTGTGTCTCTTGGTGTATAAGTGTCTCCATGGATATGCTCCTAATTACTTGTGTGACATGCTAAGTATTAGAGTTCCAACTAGATTTACTCGTTCTGCGCAAGACACGTCTCGATTAATTTGTCCTAATGCCAGGCTGGTTTCCGCAGGTGGGAGAATGTTTTCTGTGGCTGGTCCCCGCCTGTGGAACCAGCTTGGAATTCCCCTTAGAGAGTCTACTATCATAGTGTCGACAGTTTTAAATTAGGTTTAAAAACACATCTTTTTAAGCAAGCTTTTTTAAATCTATAGGTAATGGTTTTATTCCCCACTAGCTAATGGTTATTTTGTTTGTAGTAATGGGCTTAATGTAGTTTTTATGTATTAATCATCACGTTTACTTTTTAATTAAATTAATATCGATTTTTACTTGTACAGCGCCTATAGCTATAGGAGCATGTTATGGTTTTTGGGGCGCTATAAAAATGTTAATTATTATTATTATTATTATGGTGACGGTAAAACCACGGAGGAATCTTATTCCTCCATGGTAAAACCGTGCAGCGGTTTAGAACTAGAAGTTATAAATGCAAATTGAATGTTTACAAATTCAATTTGTGTGTACTGTTTACGTACGTACTTACGTGGGTTTCGCACCTAGTCTTGGTTGCAAGACGTCCTAATCAAAAACCGTAGAGCGCCGCAAGGCGCGGCGCTCTACGATCTTTGGTCCTACGTACGTACGCAGCGCGGGTATGCCGCCGATGAGGGCTTCCTCTCAAGTACGCCGTACTTTTGAATAGGTCGTCTTGGCCAGCTCACACAATCGCTCAAACAATTTCGAACAGAATAAGCCATTTGCGAGTTAAATTTAAATAACATCTAGTACACAAAACAGTCTCAGCTTTGGTCTGGAAAATTCAAAGTTACTATCGGCTTTATTTACCCTAGGACATAGAATGGAGTTGCCCTGTATTTATATAGTTGTACCCCAGAATATACTGGGTCACTCCATTCTATTTCCTAGATTAGATTAAACCGAGAGTAAATTGAGTGGCCCTGCATTATATACTTGTACCATGCCCTGAATTCTGTGATATAGCAACAGTGTCTTTATTATGGAGAATTTAAGTGAAAACGTACCAAGCATTTGAAGCAAGTCAGTGAACCAGATTTTTTAATTTAACTCGCAAATGGCTTTTGACTGTGTCTCGTTTGCGTGGGTGTATGAAGTTGCGTGCAAAAAACCCCAATGAGTCAGCAATTGTGCATTTTATATACATTCTAATAGTTACTCCACGATAAAAAATTTAAATGTGTTAACAAGTCAAATTTAAGAGTGAAAATATTGAACCATTTAGTACTGAAATAAATTGAAATTTGAAATTGAAACAGTGTCATAGGGTTCTTTCCATTTATTGTTTGTAATAAGTGCATAAAAATACATGTATTAATTATTATTATTAAATTATTGTACATATAAAAGTTTGTCCAGAAAGAATTCAAAGATCTGAAATTTGTTTTATTTTGAAATACTGTACTTGACTGTATTAAAGCATGGAGTATAAGGCATAACAATTTTTTTATGTTGGCGTCATTGTAACGGGCCCCCAAAAATAGGGTAGGTAGGTAGGGATTTTTCTTTTTTTTCTTTTTTTCTTTCTTTCACCCAGCAATGAAAATGATATGTTTTCTATTGTTTAAGCCGGTAGTGATACACGATAACAAAAGAAAACAAGGCTACACACAACAAATAGTATACTTTTAAACTCTTGATGACATTTATTTTATTTGTACGTCTTTCTTATATACCATGGCATGACAAGAGTGACCTTGTACATTCCAGGGCATCTGACAGGCAAGATACTACACTCATGCCTCGAAATAACGCACGGCACCCACAGCAATTGCCGTGGTGCTCTGTGCTTTTGCTGTGGTGCAAAATTTATCCGTTTTAAGCGATCAAAAATGACCGCAGATCCACATTTTCCCTTGATGGAAACACTGTACGCTTCGGAACCGGGCGCCATTTTGATGCGACGGTGTAAACAACACGGGGCCGGGCCGCCGGGGTCACAAAATAGTTTACAATTTTTAGAATGTATATATATCAATTTTTATTGTGTAAAATGCTGGAACAATAATTAAAATAATTTATATTGTAACGAACTATTGTTTGAACACGAAATAAATAGCCAATTATTTTTAATATTGTATGTAGCAGTCCGCGCCGTGCAACAGTCTAGGACGAGGCTACCATATTTTCCATTGCAGAGAGAGCAGCCCAGAGCGGCCTCACGCTCGCTGAACCAGACTTCCAAGAAAGCAGCCCGTGTATTCACCATTGTTCAATATATACACAATCCACACACACAACAATGAGAAACGGTCAGAAATGGTTTCAAACGTATTTCTAACTAGATTTATATAGATTTTAATAATTAAATTTCGTCCCTTGAAAAAACATAACATTGTTTTTTGTATTCCTTAGCCTAAGTGAATAATAGACTCTGGCATTCTGTCATGGATGCGACTGTTATCATTGTCAAGGAAAGTGCAATTTCGGTTTCCGAACTTTTTAAAAATGCTTTTCCAAATTTATCAAATTTAGTTTGTCCACAGTTCAACAACATTCATATTTGGAATCTACACCCTAGCTTGCATGTGACCTGTTCCAACAAACCCGGACAAAGTCGCACAATGTGTTTTATAACAATGAACTCGTCGAGTCATTTCAGAGTGGATTTTACCATTTTGACGTTTTAGGTTTCTTTGAATCACAAACTATTTATCTACAAATTTGAACATAATCCGTCACTCAGAAATTGTTTCTTTGTTGATTTTGTTAAACAATTGTGTATAGAAATAATACGCTTTTCTTCAAAGCTATTTATCTCCTAAGGTTGTCAGGGTTTTATCACTAAATCCTTTCACTAGGGGAGATAGGGTGGGGGTACATTTGTAAATGATACATCATTTTAAAGCTAAGAGAACCTAGATAATTTGAAAAAAAGCAAAATCCAAAACAAATAAAATTGTTAACTTTGTCCGGGTTTCGTTGGAGCAGGTCGCATATGTAAACATTCATGTGCTGCATAATTGGGGATCACAAAATATTTGTTCATGTCTGATCATCCTTTGGTCTAATAATAGCACTTGGTTATATTCGTTGTATGTGTTGAGTGCAATTTTGAGCAAACTTAAATTATTCCCTTCAAAGCTTATTTCCCTTTGAATGAAATCCATTCAAAGGAAATTAACTCCATAGGGAGAACAATAAGTTTGTGTGAAACTAAAGATTGCGTTCAACATATGCATGGAACAAACATGTGAATTTTGTTAAAAAGAAGAAATTTGTTTTGTCAAGATATCTTAAAATTTATTCCGGTTTTTTTCTTCTTTTCTTTTCTTGTTTTTTTCTATTCTTGTTTTTTTCTAGGTAACAAACGGCCACTACTAAGTTTTGCCATTGATGGGCTAGAGAACTGACTATCGTCATCACCAGACTTATGGGTATGCGTTAAGCACTATGGGAGTTACCTGCATTTTCCAACTGAACTTGGAAAACAAATACACCCATGACAGATGTTACGAAACTAATGGTCAACTCGGCATTGCTCTTCAAATATCGGGGCTTCATAAAATGCAAAACTCGATCTATAGACAGCAATTATGCTGATATCCTTGCGTGCTTCTTAAACAATGTCGTTTGGATCCAAATGAAATGTTTTACATTGTCTGTAGATTGTGTAAGGGAACGCTGTTAGGTCGAAAAACAAAACTCAATGTTTCTATAATGTGAGAGAATGTGACGATGGACAGAGCACACTGTCTGAAACGTCGAGTTCCTCTCGATGCTTCTCAGATTCTTCTCGTAAAAGAGATTTTACCACATGGTGCTACCGCACGCAACTGATATCTTATTGCCTTATCACCATGCAAACCTTCCAATCTCAATGTGAACGTTGAAACGGTTTCAACAAAAGTTGCATTCTAATAACATGGCTCTATGGGGGTCGTCCATAAGAAGCCACAGACTTCAATTTCGAACTGCACTGTGGCTCATTGTGCTCTTGTATGTCTGCACGTTCTGCGTTGTTCTCCCAATCTGTTGCCGAAACCGACCCTTCTCCCGATACTATCTGAAGTCCAGCCGCACCGTTGGGAGCGCCATCTCGAATGACGTCACCCAAGGCCAAAAGGCAGATGACTATTTTGAGCGTCTCGACTCGGAGTCGTCGCTAGCATTCCACACCAGACCCCTGAAGCAGCCCCAGAGCAGCCCGCCCAAGTACGCCATCGGAGTCATCACCGTAAAGCGAAAAACGTCACACTATAAAAAGTACGACCCGAGATACTTGACCAGAGTCGTTGGCGAATTCGACAGGTTGCTGAAAGCGGCTGAGCGGACAGACGTTGTGTTATTCGTATGCAACGCAGAGAGCGATCCAAGTCAGCACAGCGAGGCAGAACATCTTGCAAAATACGTGCCTGTAGTAAATAAGCGCGAGAACGCGCCCCCCACGTCTGACGATGCCCGTGAACAGGAAAAACGCGACTACATCTTCTGCATGAGTTGGGCTGAGACCTTCAATGCAGAGTACTCCGTCTTGGTCCAGGACGATGCTTTACCCTACCCACAATTCTTAGCGTCTCTGGATCGGCTCCTGGACACCCGTGTTAAGAATAAGATGGTCCGTGGTAGGCTGGTTCTTAGCCAGGACACCTGGGCGGCGGTGAAATTTTACTTCCCCGAAAAGTGGCAGGGGTACGGAAACGAAACCTTCCTCATCAATGAACTGTTAGCGGCCGCAATATTTGGAGGCGGGATTTTACACGGACTCCTTCTATTCCTCACCGGCTCGGAACTCAGCTGGCTTCAGACTTTCTGCATTTTTACCCTCTTGTGCATTTTCTTTGGTGCTCTGATTTTCGTCATTGGACGGCCGTACTTGTTGATGTTACGTCGGCTGTCGGTCGATTTGTACTCGGTGCGCGGCGCTCCCGGATGTTGCATACCCGCTGTTCTGTACAGAACTGAATCTCTACCACGCATACGGGAACATCTCCAGGGGATTACGTGCAGTAAAAATCACCCTCTCGATATTGAAATCAGTCAGTTTTTACATAGTGTCGGGGTCAAACAGTATCTTGTCATGCCAAACTTGTTCAACCACATTGGCATGGTTTCATCGTTGCACAATGACGTCAACAGTCCACACTCGTTCCTGGGTTGAATGGAGTCGCTTTTGTTCAGTAATCAATCGACGGTGTATACCACGTGATACTGATTCTCATATGTGATTGACCCTAACCCACCAGGGGCCATTTTCACAAAGCGTTAAGATGCGTCTTATCGTCAGGGAAGAGTAACTCGTCCCATGGAGCTATCCATGCTCATTCTAACTTAGGATGCGCCCTGAGAACGATTTCACAAAAATTAAGAAGGGTTAAACGTGCCCTAACTTCCATGACAACGGTGTCAAATCCATCTTAACTTAAGATGAGTGTATAGATCATCTTGGCTATTGAATTTTTTGCTCATATTTGTCGTCATATTTGTTTGGGATGCGTTGTCGGTGCTGTGCGTGTTGTCTGTGAAAGTATGACCGCAAATTGCGCAGAGTCAACTCGCCAATCAGCCATCTTTAATTTGCTTTGTGCACAGATTCCGACGGCCGTTTCAATAGTTCATTACAATAAATATAAAATAGCCATCAAACTCGCCAACTCAGCCTCGTTCAACAAATAGCGTACGGTTTTATTTATATTTACGATACGTCTTGCTTAAGACGCGTTTTGTGAAATCGCTTTTAGGACATATCTTATGTATGATCGATCTTACAGCTGGGACTCTTCCTAAATCTATAAGATCGATCGTAACGATCCTAGATTAATTTAAGAAGAGTTTTGTGAAAATCGGCCCTGGGTATTTTGGCTAAACATCTGGCCTGCCAGATGCAGCAATGTGCATCATTTGTCAAAGTGCAGCGAGATTCATCAGGTCAGAAATATCAAGGTCAAGCTGCATTAGAGTCTGCGGTCACCCAACGCAGCAGAATTCCATCTCTGGCATTGCTCAGCTTTTAATAGTCCATACTGTGGTCGTTTAAATGACATCAGCGTGTTGCTTTGGTTGTAACACCATCGTGCAGTTTTGTTTATATATCGTGCGGCTTTAGTTAGTGAGGGTTAGGTTGTAGGGTAGCCTGAATTATCATGAATGGGTGGATTTTGGGGGTTGTATTTTATAGTAAATATCGTTTAACTGGCCTGTTCGAAGTTTTACAATCATGGATGCTGACAAAAGCAAGAAAAACAGCCTGCCTTTTTTTAAACCAGCGTCAGGCAGTGGTTGTTATGTTCTTGTTGTTTTTTCGCGATCGCTGTTTGGCGAAGTGCCACATCCAAATTATCGCTTCTTTTTACCATTTAAGGGGCACTATTTGGAGTATAGATAATCTATTTTGTATTGAACCATAGACGATATGCCCTCTGTCTGAATATATATTCAAATGTCCCCGGCAGTATGTGTCGCATCATGTTTTTCATAAAATTTGCTTAAGGAGTGACGTTTCAGGTCAGATCACCTTTAAATTATGATGTCATTGTTTGTTAATCATGGATTTTTGAAAGACTTGCCTTAAGTCGAGGAATTAACAGTTGTCAGATTAACAATCATGTTTCAGATTGTGATTTTAATGTTATACTTCTCTAGGATATTTTGTACCACAGTTAAAATCAATGTTTGCGATCGAGTTTAATAAATTTAACAAAAGGGAGGACATACAGGCAGAAAAGAGAATATTTTTGTGTTTATCTCTGTTTTTTTAAACACATTTTTGCCAAAACAGCCAATTTTTCGGAGCCGGCCGGGTGAACTTGGCAATCATGACTCCCCCCCCCCCCTTTTTTTGCGGTCTTTCCCCGAACTTCGGCCTTGTTTTGATTGTGGCTACAAGTGAATAGCAAATATATTTATAACACATAGCTGAAATGATACCAGGGTTTAAAACACCGCGAATATATGATACCCAGACACATTGCACCTTTCCTTATTGCTTTACGGAATTGGCACCAAGCTGAAACGTACGGGGTATGCGCACATTATAGCGCACATACCACTGACCTAGAGGTCAGTGGCACATACGGTTCCACTACACTAAATACGGCGCTCATTGTAATCAACACAAAAATTGAAAGAAAGAGCGCCGCCTGGTGACGCTCATGAGTAGAGTGGCTATATTTGTTTGACTGGAAATCAAAGATTAAGACTCCTAGAACAATTTTCTTTTCAAATTTATGGGGGTTGACCGAATGAATTTTATTTTATACTCCCCTCCACACAAACCACCCCTAAACTGGTGGCCCAGCTCTGGGCCCAGGTATCAATGTAGCCCCCCGCCTCTATGCCAAATAGACCCACGTATTGGTCTTTTTTGTGAACGGAATCCCCCGAGTTGGAAGCCACGGGTCACCAATTCTTGATTTCCACAATTATTTCTACAATCAGTCCAATGTATAGGCCCCAGGTACCTCTTATTCAAAATTACCGGAGGGATCACAAAATATTAATGAGCTCGCGCGCAGTGATTTTCACTGATTTAGTCACATGCACCCATACACGTATATAAACCTGGGTAGGGGTATGCGCAATCAAATGCACTAGCGCCCTCTACGACGACGACGTACGACCCCAGAAAGTGGTTAGAGTTAGGGTCTAGATTTCGGGCATTTGTCAAACAATGTTCTCCATTGTAGCTTTGCAGTCTGTATTTCCACTTGAAAAAGAAAAGGTAGGTTGAAATTCTGGCCTCGAAAGGTGTTTTCATGACGTCTATGAGTGCGGTGCAATTTTTGTTTTAGTGCATTAATCACTGCGCGGCGGCTACCCCCACAGACATATTAACTTATAGACGGACAGCAGGGGGCGCCAGAGTGAAATTTCATGAAAGCCACAAATCGTGGGCAAATTGTTTAATTTCTGTAAGAACTCATTATTTTTAACAATTTTTTTTTTTTTTTTAGAACTATGCTGCAGCATTTATATAGTTAACAGCTGAAAGTATTTTTAGTCGACATCAGCTGCGTTTTCAACCAAAATTACCGATTTGTATCCGTCCTCCCGGAGTTTGTCCATAGAGTCGTGCACATTTTTCAATCACTTCCGCCCACGATTTCATACTTAGTCAGGCGACGTCGAAATTACGGTACCTGGAGGTTGATTTCCATAGGCGCTGTCCGTCTATAAGTTATTTATGTCTGTGGCTACCCCTCCCACCAGGCCCACTGCGCTGCGTGCGAGAGTCGGACTGCTTGAAATTCGTACGGAGATTCCCAATCCCAACAATAAGGTTGTTTCACGTTCCGCGGCCATCTTGGATTCAGCGCAAAAAGGGGTACGCAACTTACCCGGATGATAGCGTGTTTATATGGGTGTTCCCCTCTCCTACATGTAGTAGGCATACAGAGGGCGCTCTACTGAGCATGCGCAACTGGAACGTGAAACAACCTTATATCATGAGCTCAAGAGAGCTGGAATTATTAAGCTAGGCTGGGACTAGACCCGCAAACGTGGTGTTGGTATACATGTCACGGTCTGTTACACGGTCAAGAATGACGAAAATGTCATCCGCTACGTTTCAATAATTTATGAGCTTAAAATTGCAGCAGAATTTTAAGCACTTTAACTTTAACTTTATCAATTTCTGAATTTGCTTAGTATTGGGGCTAGCCATACCATTTTTATTTTTATTTAAAATTTTAGATGTTCAAAGTACCATGTTATTTAATATTTATACTGTTTTTATGAGAAGCTGCAAAGTTGTATCTGGCCGGGCAGGCTTTATAGCCTCTTTGTATTGAATACATAAGGCCAAGTAAAATAAATCACATGTTGATCGTCCCCGCCCGCTCCGTTTTTTAGACGCCGCACCAATTTTTTTGTTAATAATTATTTAAATAATAAATTAAAAAAACAAAAAAAAAAAAAAAAAAAGGGGGGCTTGGGGTGTTCTATATTTTTAGTTTGTGCACACAAGGGACCACGCTCTATTTGCGTCACTCGCTATTCACTTGTCATTCAAGCTGCAAAATATACTGATATTGGCAACTTGCTTGACAAGTGGACAGCATGACATAACATCATTTGTTGATGTACATTGCACCTTAATAACTTAAACGGAACCATAAAACCATCTTCAAATATGTTATGGCGGGCCATCTTAGACATGGCGTCCATCTTGGAAAAAATAACAACAAATTAGAAAATAACAAATAATAAGGACCTCCCTCACCAACTGTTTAAAAAGTCCGGACGATCAACATGTTATTTTTTTTACTTAGCCTAATGTACCAGTACATTTAGCTGGCACTGTTTATGTAGTAAAAGGAAAGTCTACTAAAAGTATTTGTATGCATAGATCTTTGTTTATTCCAGCCTTACTCCTGTCGTTTACTTTCCCAACACCAGTTCAATTGAGAACATACAGTCAGTCCTCCGGTATCCCCAGCATGGCGATGAGCAAATCGACGAATGCGGCAGCAAAGAGTGCCTTCTATGTGTCCGCACCGGGAAAAGTGATACTCCACGGTGAGCACGCCGTCGTCTACGGAAAGACGGCGCTGGCGGCGAGTCTGAACCTGCGGACGTTTCTGAAGCTGGAGCAAAATATTGACGGGGCCTTCGCCTCCTTTAACCTGCTGGACATCGGCCTGGAGAGGACTTGGAGCACCGAAGACCTCACCAAGACTTTTTCCGATCACCTCGGACAGAAATCGCCTCTTGACGTGGGTCCTCCAGCTTCCGGACTGTTTGGCAAGCTGAAAGAGTTTGCAGGTATCTCCGAAGATGGGAGCACCCGGGATCTCGCGGTGCTTGCAGTCTTGTACCTTTACTTGTCCATCTTTGGCTCGGGTAGCGCGTCTTCTTTTCCTTCCGTGAAGGTACGGGTGTCCTCTGAGCTTCCGACCGGAGCAGGGTTGGGATCCTCTGCTGCCTTTGCCGTGTGCTTGTCTGCGGCTTTTTTACTCCAAGCAGGGGTGATCGCATCCCCAGATGGAAACGGATCCGGTTTGCCTTCTTGGACGAAAGACGATTTAGACCTTGTCAATCAATGGGCGTTTGAAGCCGAACGAATAATCCACGGTAATCCTTCCGGGATCGATAACGCCGTCAGTACGTACGGTGGTGCTCTTCGTTACCAAGGCAAGATCATTCAGCCTCTCTCTAAAGTTCCCCTTTTGCGCATCCTGTTGATTAACACAAAAGTGCCGCGCAGTACGAAGACGTTGGTTGCGGCTGTACGCAGAAGAAACGAGAAATTCCCAGCAGTCGTTGGACCGGTGCTAGACTCGATGGAGGGGATTTCCCAAACGTGCCAAACCCTGTTTGATAAATTTGCAATTGCCCAGCTAAATGAAAAAGAGGCGGGAGCAGCAGCAGAAGAAATTAACCAATCGGATCTTCCACAGCTGTCAGGTGACCGGGTCGCTCCAATAGGAGAAGAGACTGGGCTCGCCACAGACCAATCGTCCGCTTTGTACAGTGAACTCGAGGAGTTGATTGACATGAATCAGAAGCTTCTGGAGATCATCGGGGTTTCGCATCCAGCCCTGGAGCACATTTGCTCCCTGACGTCCAAACATGGCCTCCACTCCAAGCTGACGGGTGCTGGAGGGGGCGGGTGTGCCCTGACACTGCTGAGGCCAGACACGGAGACGGACACGGTGATACGCGTCAGAGAGGAGGTGGCTGCCGCGGGATATGACATGTGGGAGACCAGTATCGGTGGAGTTGGTGTGACTGTGCATTCAGATATGGAACAAGCTAAGAATGCCGGGTTTAATATGCCTGAGATACTATATGCATAGCACAGGGGATGGAAGGGGGGGGGGTGTGTTAATTGGTTTTAATTGGTGCGAGTACGTGTAACTTAATATGAAACAAGAAAATACTGTATTTCAATAAGTCTATTGATGGTGAATCTGTATCTGTCCCTAAATAAGGGGTCCATTTGTTGTGTCCCAGTTACTTATGACATAATTTAGGACACATTCTTTGTCTATCTCAAAAAATTACATGAAAAACAATGAAAAATAGTTTTTATCAATTTTACTGACACTTGCATTGGAAATTACACGTCGTGCGTAACTGGGTCACCCACAACTATTACACTTTTGGACCCCTTATTTATAGACTAACCATGTGCTAATTTTAAATTGAGTATCTCGAAAGTATCACAATCGTCAACTCAAGATTGTGTCTTGTAGATATTGAACTCCACAAGTTACTTGCAGACTGGATCAAGTTCAAAATAGTTTTTAACTGGGTACTGTACGTGTACTCTGGTGGACTTTGTTTTTTTCTGAAAATAACTTTATGCATCGATCGAGGTGGTTTTATCTGATACTCGCCTCGTACATGTACTGTAGTTGTTGCTATGAAAGATAAATGCAAAGTTTTTCCCTCCTTAGTCATTAAAGTGCTATATAACTTTTTCATAAACTGTGGGGCGTATAGATTTAAAGGGACAATATACAATGTCTCATTTGTAGGTTGTGCATTGTTATCGTTTGAAGCAGCAAAAGTGCTCAAAATAATTTATGAAGAAATGTGCTCGACAAACTACCTCATGTATTTTTTAAGCTCTGTAAATGCTGCATATTTCGAGAAAACAATATTCCTAAGATTTTGATTTCAATGCAAAATTGGCCAAGTTATAATTTGAATTGCGACCACATTTTGCGTTAAGAGCGCGTTCTCAGCCAGCTTATTGCAGCTACTTGCGTGTCACACTGAACTGACCAATAGTAGCACCAACGCATGCGCCGCACACCGCTCGAATACTTGTACGCACTATTTGCGCACTATTTGTGCACTATTTGCGCATTATTTGCGGAATTGTCTAAAAATGGCCTTGCTCGTGACGTGTTTATGCATCATCTGTTTTTGAATCTGGGGGAAACTTTGCATATACGTCCTCTGGCGCGAACTGGTTAAATGTCGGAAACTCGGACCGAAACAGTCTTGAAAAATACAACACTGCCTCAAGGTAATTAATGTACTAATTTATTTAACATCCACACTGTTACAAAAGCACATGGTACAGCCAGCATGAGTTGTCAGGCAGATTGGTGATTTAATGTTCAATCAAATGATAAAAGCGTGGAATTTGGCACACATTCTTAGTGTTATGAGAAAGATATTTGGTATGGGGCCATCGCACATGTGACACGATCAAGCGGAATGAGTCGGATGTTGGGGAATCCCAAAAATGTTTTAATCCGAACTGTGTTCTTCGTTGGTATTTGAACAAATTTACATAACTCGACAACAAAACATCATATCAACATGGGGTTTTCAGTTTTTAAAACGTACAGATGCCCTCTTTAAAACTACATTAACTGATTTTTTGACCGGGGTCGACATCCGACTCATTCCGCTTGATCGTGTCACACATTGTTCAGATTTTGTCCAATTTTCCAAATTGTTCAAATGGCTGTCATTGCATGTTATTCTATCTAGATATATTTTGTCAAGGTCAAATCTTCGATGGCCCTATAGCAAACATTATTTTTACCGTCTCATGACGTCCGTTTGCCAAATTGTATGCTCTTATATTGTGCACCATTGGCACTAATCTGCCCGACTACAGATCCTCAATTCTTCCGGTTTTTTTTCTCAGGATGTGGGCGACCTGTTCAACTGTGATACATCAGTCGGACAAGTTCATTCCGTGTGGGGGAGTACCGGCCACCTGTTTGTGTCTCTCAATGAGGGGCTTGCTCTGAAGGCATTTGACACAGCGCCAGTTGATCAAAAGGTATTGCTAAGAAGTGCATTTTTTTGGTTTCTGATGGTCATGTCAAAGGTCAAATACTGAGGCCATTTGAGGTCAAGTTACAAAAAACAGCCTGGAATAGTAATAAACATTGTCTCAATAAAAAACTTGAAGTCCAATTGCAATCAAACTTGGGTCGTGCATGCAAATGTGTAACCTTTATATGGCGGTTATGCCAAAGGTCAAGTACTGAGGTCAAAGGCCATTTGAGGTCAAGTCGTAAAATTGGATAATTGCAAAAGCAGACGAGACACGTGGTTCAAAAAACATCCTTGTTTTCGAAGGAATCTCACGGGACAACACTAATTAAGTACCGGTATGCAGTTTAAAAAATTTCAGGGTGAGCAAAAATTTAATATTGCCTTATATTTATGATATTCCCAGATACCAAAGGAAAAACGATCCCTTGTTGTTCATCAAGCCACATCGGAAGTCATAGAGGTCTGCACTTTGAAGCAAAAGAATGCCCCGGTCTACATTGTAAGTTTTTATCTGGCCTGAACGAAGTTCAGAAAGGGAGTATACGCAATCACTATTTCTGAACGTAGTTCGTCCGTCCCTCTGTCTGTCCCTCTGTCTGTCCGTCCCTCGGGCTGTCCGTCTGTTCGTACAACTGTGACCATCCCACAAAACTCATGTTTGTTCTGGTAATAAAACCACTTGAAGATTCTGCAAAAGCACCCTCGGCCCTGTACATGTACAAGTAGCTCATAATTAACCAGTTCGCGCCGGAGGTTGTATATATATATATACACGCAAAGTTTTCCCCAGATTCAAAACGGATGACGCATAAACAAGTCACGAGCAAGGCCGGAAATGTCTGTTAGGAGCGAGCCACGCCAGAAATGTGTGGATGTGCTTCCCGGTACCATCGGCCTAAACCCGCCTCGGATCGAGTTTCGTTAAAAATAATCCCGCACCTCGGCGCAAAAAGGATTCGTGAAGGTTAGGGTCAGTTATATATTTGATCTTATTACATGCATTCTCTTAAATTTTCACAATGGTCTGCTTAACCAGTTCGTATAGACACACGGAAAGTTTTTCCGAGAATAAAAACGGATGACGCATAAAGCGCGCAACAAGCAAGGTCGGAAATGTCATAGGTGTGCTTCCGGGTACAATCGGCCTGAACCTGCGTCAGATCGAGTTTCGTTACAAATAATCCCATGTCTCGGCTCGGTGAATGGTACAATAATCCCGGCACGAACTGGTTAAAATGTCTGAATATTTGCGCTAGGCGCTTAGAAATTTGGCCCTTCAAATGTCCAGGCTCACAGAAATGGCACACTCAAAGCGTGGCTGTACTCCGACAATGGCGGATGGGTTCATCTGGGCAACATCAACCTGTGCCTCAAGCAAGACGTGGAGCTGCACACGATCACTATTGACGAGGTCAGAGGTCGTGTGATCTGGGTCGAGGGTCAATTACATGGCAACCAAGATGGCTGCCACTACAGCATCTGCACAAGGACAATGACATTTGGTGAGTTGCCGAGGCAGAACACTTTTTTCAAGCTACATAAATGTATACACCTTTTGCAAACATCAAAATTTACCAGTTCGCGCCGGAGAACGTATATACATGCAAAGTTTGCAAAGTTTGCCGTGGCATACTGGGGAATAACCCCACCTTTGATTGTTTAATTTCTTTTTCACCATAGTAACGAGCAACTCCTTAGCTTTCCAATGATACCCACATTATTTATGTAGCTCAATTAAATATAAAGATATACCACAGGAAGGTTGACAGTGTGTCGACAAACTTTATAGATCTTGTTTTGAGATAAAGGGCTTTGACAAAAACATACGACTTTGCGCCACCAACACTAGTGATAAACAAAATTCATCATTTTATTCAACATTTGGGGGTAAGTTTCCAAAATACAAATGCAGTGTGAATCTCGGATACCTTGGCAACTCAATATAACTGAAAACTCAATCGATTTTGAAACTATTTGTTTATGTATGGCCAACTTCAGGTGGCGAATAGTCGAAACAATGTTTAGGAGGACATTCCTCATTTTAGCCTGAGTAGGTTACAATTTCTCTCGTTACTTGCAGAATCCACAGATGTGAGGCACAGCGTTGGGCCAGCCATGACGCTGCTTCAGAACTGCCCAAAGTGTGACATTTATTGTTCCCCTCTTGCCGTCAACATTTTACCCAGGTATTATTTTTGGGAGTGGGGGTAGGGGAGGGGAGGGGAGGGATGGGAGGGGAGGTGTGTAGAAGAGTGAAAGATAACGTAGTGACTGGACTCGAGTTGGACTTGAGTCACAACTTTTGTTGTTTGAAGGACTCGACTGGACTTGATTCCCTTATCAGAATCACTCGACTGGACTCGAGTCGCTCATCAGAATCACTCGACTGGACTTGAGTCCCTCATAAGAATCACGCGACTGGACTCGAGTCCCTCATCAGAATCACTCGACTGGACTCGAGTCCCTCATCAGAATCACTCGACTGGACTCGAGTCCCTCATCAGAATCACTCGACTGGACTCGAGTCCCTCATCAGAATCACTCGACTGGAATCGAGTCCCTCATCAGAATCACTCGACTAGACTCGAGTCCCTCATCAGAATCACGTGACTCAACTTAAGTGAAGGTTATTAGGATTCCCCCAAAAGAGAAAAACTTACGCCGGTGCCGGTTTATGTTCACATCACATTTATGTTAGCGAATAATGACTCGACTACACACCGACTTGACTCGACTACACACCGACTTGACTCGACTACACACCGACTGGACTCGACTACACACCCACTCGACTCGACTACACACCCACTCGACTCGACTACACACCCACTCGACTCGACTACACACCCACTCGACTCGACTACACACCCACTCGACTCGACTACACACCCACTCGACTCGACTACACACCCACTCGACTCGACTACACACCCACTCGACTCGACTACACACCCACTCGACTCGACTACACACCCACTCGACTCGACTACACACCCACTCGACTCGACTACACACCCACTCGACTCGACTACACACCCACTCGACTCGACCTTTTTTACCTCGACCTAAAAGTCCAAGTGAGACTGCACAGTAGAATTACACATAGGAATGGCGCAGCAAGTTTTCACGAGGCCGCGGAAGAAAAGGTCTAATGGGAACAGAGCTTTGCCACTGTCCTTTTTATACCGCAGTGATCCTTGCCCAAAAGGACTGTACTTCACCTGGCACTCAGACTCCTACCTACTGAAGAACCAGCTAGACGCACACATCCTGGGCCGTGGACGGTGCTTGTCAGAGGACCGGGCCAGCGCCGCGCTGGACTTCAAGGCAACTGCATCAAAGCTGCGGCATATATGGGCACAGGTGAGGGTTGTCGTCAGAGATGTCGGGAACAATCAGCTGCCGATAGCAATGTTAACCAATCGAAATGCACAAGGACCCAATGACACAGTCGTTGCATAATTAAACTTTAAAGGTGATTCAACAAACTCCCAATGCGAAGTACCTGTAGAGTGGTTGGGCAATTTCGGGGGATGCAATACTAGATATAAGCCCATTTGCGGATATCAAAATTTTTTACTACCGAATTCATATCTTACTTATTTAAAAGTAAATAATGATTGTAGGCATCCAGCAAAATTATTGCGCTAGATATCTTACGATTGTTCTAAAAAAAATTGAATTTTATAATAAAAAAAAATTAAAGATGCGAAAAAAAAGAACAACATAAGAACCACTGCTCAACGCCGGTTGAGAACGAACACCGTTTGTTTTACTTTTCTCGGCATCAATGATTGTAAAACTTCGAACAGGTCAGTTAAACGATATTTACTATAAAATACAACCCCCAAGATCCACCCATTCACGATAATTCAAGCAATTACCAATGGTGTATCCTACCTTTATTAACACGGGATGTCAGTGAATTTGAAGCATTTGGATGCGATCGCATCCTGCTAACGAACAAATCCCGGTTGTTTACATCAGACAGGATGGAGTACGCATACGTTTTTCTTGTCGTTTGTATTCAATTTACAATACACGTTGTGTGACACTATGGCTAGAATCACAACTACCAGCTCAAATTTTTAAGGTTGCAAAAGTGGACCCTGAAACTCAATCTAAACAAGAATAACACAAAAACGCCCAGTTTTTAAAGGATGGTTGTGTGGATGTTTATATCCTACTTTCAAATGCTCTTTCCGATTAACGTGTCGTTTAAAATGCATTCTGCAGCCCAATCGGCCCTTTCAGGACTGGACATACAGGTACATGTAGTGTTTCTTTAATTTTTACACTGTAAAATAAGTGCCGGTGATTTACACAGGATTTTGGTGGTAAACATGTTGTTTACTAGTAAATCTAAGAGAAAGATGTACACAGTACACATTTTTTCCTTTTGCAGAAATCCTCGCAGCCAGAACTGCAGGTGGTCGGCAAGACCTGTCATCTGTCTACCCGTGTGTTGTTTCTCATCTCCAGTAATGGGCACGTGCACACGCTCAGTGGAGCTGAAGGTACAAAGGTCAATTTACGAATTACTTAAATACGTTACGTTAAGTAGTGTACTTTCTGCAAAGCACTCCAGCAACCAATAATATCTATGGCAGCTAGCAACATTTCAACCGGCACACTTTGTATGCCCATTTACAACTTCCCACACATTGTCCGAGTATTCTAGTCTCGTTTATTTTCTTTTTTATGGCGTAAAACTGGCTATTAAAAGACTCATCTTATTTTACGACGACCCAAATACACGTCAGAACTTACGACGTATTTCAACCCATTGTCAAGTTACCGGTAGTTGCGATGTGTTCAGCGCATCACAAGTTTCGCGTAATGAATCGTACGACGTGTTGGGAGATGCGACGCGTTACTCACCATAACTCGAGTTGCAACAAATCGGGGGCTGATCCAACGAAACTCGGACAAAGTCGCACAATGTGTTTTATTACAATTTTACTCGTGAAGTCATTTCAGGGTGGATTTTACCATTTTTAGGTTTTTGTTTTTTTGTCAACTTTGTCCAGGTTTCATTGGAGCAGGTCAAATATGCAGTCAAGTGCATTTTCGAATAACCTAATAGTAAATTTTTTTCGAAAATAAACAGTTATCTTTTTGTTGCCCCTTAGAGTCGCTGAATGCGTTGAAGTTGCCCGATTCAGTAATTGTTGCCGATAGTGTCAGCTGGTTTGCTTACAGATTTGTCCTCGGAGCTCTGTTTAAAGATCACGTAATCAGGTAAAAACTTGAAAAAGTTTCCTCCATTTTCGACAGCAGAACTAAATGGTGTATACTACCTTTAAGGTTTAAAGGAAATATATACATTATTTGCTTTTGTTGCAATTGTATTTGTAGATACTTGAGAAAAAAACCAAGACAAAAAATCATGATCTTGTAGTCTTGTTCACCAACCTCACTTTAGGATAAATCGAGCCAATTTATAAACTCGTAGGGGAATTGTACAATCAGGAAACCAGTCTATCTGGCTTGTATCCATTCATATCGATTGCAAATAAATAAATATAGTAAATTGGGGGTAGTATTTCTAAAAAGCTAGTTTTTATCCCAACGCTGGTCGGCTGATCAGTTTGGAAATTGATATAAAAATACAACTTTTCTTGAAAATGACTGCACACCAGGTGCCATAATTTTACAGGATGCTTCAGACTGTCATTCACTAACAGTCAAGTGAGGTATTTCATAATAGTTTGGTAGATTTTGTTGTTGATGTTTGCAAATGTTGTATATTCCCTTTAAAGGGATCGTATACGTTTGGTAATTGGAACCCAGTCTTTGTTTCAATCCTATATAGTTATAGATATATACCATAAAACTAACCTGTACAAATTTCATTTCAAAAGGTGGTAGCGATTTTGAGATATTGCCGAAAATCTGGAGCGGTTATGTCTACGCAGGAAGAATAATCTGCATTGGAATACACAATCTGAGAAACGTCACTGCAGTAACGCTTCTCAGATTCAATTTTTTGGGGGGGATAAAAAGTGATATCTTTTTCTATAACTGCAGTACTTCAAAGTGAAAAGTTTCAAAAAATGCATTATACTATCCAAAGCTGCTGTACTTCTTACCAAGTAAGTTTTTATTGCCATTGGTTTTTGGAGTAATTACCAAACGTATACTATCCCTTTAACTTTTACAAATGGCTCTTAGGTTGATGAGTAACACGTCGGGCGATTTGCTGCAGGAGGTAGACTTAGCGACCGTCTCGGCAGATGCAGAGTTCACGCTGTGGAGCATCAGGGGAGTGATACCAAGAATCGGCGTCTGGAGTTCAAAGGGAATATGGGTTCTTCAGGTGAGGTACCATTATGTTAGCTGCGGGTAGCATCTCATGAAATCACCTTGTCCTTGCGTTAGTTATTTGTGACCCCTCCACAAAAACGTTTCATGTTGCGAAAAAGTGAAATCGAGTTATACACATTGTTGGAAAGCCCACAACGTAAGCTGGACATATGACATGTCCTGGACATATGACATGTCCTGGACATATGACATGTCCTGGACATATGACATGTCCTGGACATATGGCATGTCCTGGACATATGGCATGTCCTGGACATATGGCATGTCCTGGACATATGGCATGTCCTGGACATATGGCATGTCCTGGACATATGGCATGTCCTGGACATATGGCATGTCCTGGACATATGGCATGTCCTGTACATATGGCATGTCCTGGACATATGGCATGTTTGTATATTGATTACTTCCTTGGAGTTCAAATTACACAACTAAGGCCGCTTACTGAAATTGACTAGCCGTGATTCTGCAGTCCGTATGCGTTCTGGCCGATAAGTCTGCAGTTGATAAGGGAGGCGGAAATCTGCAGACTGGATGGGTGTGTGTGTTCAAGCGCTGCGAGTTTAATGAGCTCCACCAGCCATGCGCTATTGTCATCTCAACAATGATATAATGAATAAACATGAGTCACTAGAGACCTCATGAATCCCGACGGCCGGTACGCAGAAAGACGTACTACAAAAATTGTACATGAATTAGGATACGGTCGTTTTACGAGTTCTGAATCGCAAAAAAAAATCAAGCTGCTTTCGGCTAGACCAATCCTCAAAATTCAAGTAAAAGAGGTTTAAGATTCCTACCTCGAGTGTTGGACATACTAGAAATGTTGCTTTTCATAATTTGAGCTCTTCTTTTTTCGTAAATACGACGTCAACCCATGCGTCAACAGAGCGAAATCTCTATTCCTAGTTCCGGATCGTTTTAACCATTAACCAGTTCCAGATTTTTAGATATGTGGATCGGGTAAAAAAATGTTTCGTAAATAACAAAAAAAATCGCGCGAAAATCTATTTTCAGCTAGGATCACCCTGAATAAAGCAGATTTTCTGAAAACGTATTAAATAATTAATATAAATAAATGTCATTTTAAATACTTACAATAAAGTTTAAAAAGAGGACTTTTGAAATGATTATCGTTTAACGTTAGACTGAGCAACGAGTCTGCCGCGCCTGTGCTGCATAGCCGGCGGCCCGGCGCGGCCAAACAAAAACTGCCCCGGCAAAAAACACGTCACATAAATCGCTTAATTGCTCGCGTGTAGTTGGTACTTATGGTAAGGCATACACTTTACACACAATCTGAACTACATGTACATGGTACAGGTACATGGCCTAGGCACGTGGTGTTCTCATAAATTGTTATCCCTCCCACGTAAAAAATAAAATTAATCGGAACAATTGTAGAAACTAACGTATAGAACGTGAAATAAAGCTTTGCTATTAAATAATAAAGAGAATAAGGAACATAAAAGACTGAAAAGCTACGTAAACGCTAATAAAATTAAGTATAGGTGGTAGAAATTGTCTTTTTACCAGGGGTGGACGTTCATATCATGTATTGGCCAACTTGTTTAATGGTTGCTGCAAATGTCCGTGGCCAGCTCTGCGTTGCTCAGGATGTAATTTTGCGGCTCCTGTGAGTTTCTACAAACCATCCAAACCTATTCAAAGTGCGAGTCGGAAATCTAGCCAATTTTGTTTTCTAGATTTTTCATTGACAACAAAGTGTTTCAAAAATCTTTAACGCTACCTTTTAAAATGCACTTCATCCGAGAAATAAATAGTCTGAAAGTCCACCCCCCCCCCCCCCCCCCCCCCCGCCCCGCCCCAAAAGCAAAAGTCATTTAACAATTTAACACTGGTTTCCTTGACAACAATGTTCCTATGCAACCATCCTTGTTTTGGCCTTTATTAGCGTCTTCAGGCCGATAATCTCATTGGTGCTAGAATTCCGTCTCTATGACAATTTGCTGTCTAGCACTTAGTTCCCACGGTCAATACTTGGCGATGGGCCAAGAAGTTTCCCGCGCAAAGCATCAGTTTAAGTTGTGGACGGCTGTTTACTGTGCAAGTAGTAGACCTAAATGTGTTCGTCAATGTTCCTACATGGAGGTCTGCAAGCGCTGTCATCCCCGACGATTTAAGCTGCTTGTTTAAGTATTTTTAAAAATAACATTTAATTGAATTGATATAAATCTGCCTAGGATTTTCTAATAGTTTACCTGTCCCAAAACAACTCAAAATGATGTCACAAGACACCGTGTGTAAAAACAAAACCAAAGTTATACTGTATCATAAAAAAACGAATTTGTCCACCCCAAACATTTTACATTTATAAATTATCAGAGTGTACGGTCTAGTAGTAGGCTGAATGACCAAGGGATTGGAAGTTATTCGCCAGATGCAGACAACATGGTCTCGGGAACAGGGAGTTTATGAATAACTCACTGGAATTACTTTTGTCGACTGGTAACAATTATATAATTGAGAGATACCTTTCCTACATGATCCAGCATTGTCGCCATGTGTGTTTTTCTAATCATCCTAAAAAATTATATTTCCTTGCCTGTCTATAATTATAAAATAAATATGTATTTATAAAATTCCTATAAACATTATTAAACAACGGATGTTCACAATGAATATATATTAAATCAGGCCTAACGTGGCATACTTTCGGATTGTGCGAATGTAAACAATTCGTTAGACCATGTATAATAAAATGGTCAGACAATCCATGCAGCTAGCTAGTATGTTGTCGCCAGCTCAGGAACACCGTGGACGGAAGAATAATAAGCAACCGTTGATTATCCGCCCAGAGGCCTGCTACAGTGTCGAAAAACACCGACGATTTGCACCATACCATCAGCATTGGGAAGAATTAATTTGCTTTAATTTATCAACTTGGAGAACTGAGAAACTTTTGTACTGGAAGTTGTGCCACACAAACATTGTCCGTTAAAATTACTTGTGCGTCCCATATCTGCATTTTCAGAGTGCATACATAAACGGTCGTCGTGTTCCCCGTAGCTAGCTACATGTAGCAACTTGAATTATTGCGTGCCAGCGGGAATTTCCCGAGGCCGTTTTCCAAACCCCAACTTCGTCTCCACTGAGGCTTCGTTCCTGTAGTTTGGCAATAATGATGGAGCCCGCATAGGGCCTAGGCTGGGGTTTGGAAAACGGCCCGCGTGCTTTTAGTTCCGAGTTGTGCAATGCATGCGTGCGATCGCGAAGATCGCTGGAAAGTTCGAATCGTGTAAATAGGCTGTTTCGTGTATAATATCGCGTAAAGTTTTTTCTTTTCGTTTAGCAGTTTAAAACATAAAGATGGATAGAATATGCAAGATAAAGGTATCAGAGGAAATAAGAGATTCTAATCTTTGTTTAAATGATGCAAACTTTAAGAAACTTTGTGATTAATTTTGCAGTGTCTGTTCAGGAAAACAGAAAAAGGCCATGTATCAATTAGTCCCTTCGTGAAAACGAAAAACTCGATAGGGATACATTTTTCTTAATCCCCTAAAATAATCCCCCTTAAAAATAATAAATAATATCTCTTAACAATTTAAAAACAATGCCCTCTATTCGTGTTCGTGACATGCATGCATGTTCTTTTTAATGTCGCCAATAACCAGTTTGGTATGCTATTTGGTCAACTATTCTGTATTTTGTTCCCTAATATTTATAATAGTGAACCGGGCCCTCCAAATAACGAACACGATCGTTAACTTATAAATAATACTTGTACTTGGACCTTTACAAAATCCCTGGCTTCGGCTCTGTATCAGGCTAAAGCCTATTGCTAAACTGCAGAACGAAGACAAAGCTGATGTTTGAAAAACAGCCATGTTCGTGATCCGGGGCCAGTATGCCAAACCATCAAAATAGTTGCGGTTTTGCAAGTCGGTATTCTGCAGACTGACCGGCCATCGTCGTAACTATTCATATTTAAATTAGCTCCCTAGCGCTCCAGCTGGCCCGGCGGGTCTGCAGAAGATTGGGTATATTCACGTTGTTTGTTATTTAAATGAAGCGTTCTGGCCCGTGCTAGGACGGGTAACTAAGGGCTCTTTTGTTTAAAAAGTCTGCAGGAGTCTGCAGAAAGAACGCGGCCGGCACGGCTAGTCAATTTCAGTAAGCGGCCTAAGAAAACAGGCTTTGAAATTGCCGGCTCTGTTGTAGAACAACAGAACGATGCACACAGAATGATCGTTTTTTAAAACTTTATTCAACAAAAATCTACATTTCTGGGAATAAAACCTAAAATTGTAAGTATTAAAGATGTCATTCGTGACAACAAAATAAAATTTTGGATGAAATTGTTACCCTTCGAACGTTGAGCGAACCATTACGTGAATTTTGCACAAATTCATGCTTGTTTTTTTTTTCTTTTTTTCTTTTTTAACAGATGGAAAACTTTGAGAATGTGGCGTCCACCATGAGCACATCGGAAGCTGCCTCGACCCTGCGAGACTTCAGCGAGGATAGACTGGTTGCGAGGACCGCACTTCGGGGAGCTTACGAGGCTTACTCAGGGCGGAGTCACGATGAGGGGCGTGGCAAGGGTGTGGCTGTTCCCCAGCAAGGGTTTCAGAATCCCGGCCTTATGGTGTCTGTGCTCCAGGTGGGCTTGTGTTGTAGTTTTTTGTTTGAAATGTTTTATTCCATATTAATTAATAATTGTCGTGCTTATATGTGACCCACTCCACAATAATGGGTAGTATGAGTTATAAATTGAGTTATATACATGGTTGGAAAGCCCACAGCCTAAGCTTCCAGTTGGTATATAATAGAGCTCCATAGCTACTCCCGTTCTGGAGATATGACATGTTTGCTTTTGATTACTTCAAATGTCATTAATGGCAAAAAAAGTAAATCACATTTTGATGAAATGTTTACCCTCTCAACTTTGAGTGGGCCATTACATGATAACGCACAGCACGACTTAATACCCTTTTTTGTAGAGCCGGTCACATATAGCGCTTTCCATCATATCAACGATTTTGAAGCACTTAATGTTACAATGATTACCCCGTTCATCCAGCCATGGGCCAGCGGATTGTTTTTAGGATGGCACTGAAAATGTACAAAAACTCGGTGCAACATTTGTCTACCATACATTTGGGGCATACTCGACCTCAGCAGACCCAAACGTGAAGGTCTTCGTTCACAATCCAATCTGGTTGTTTCACGAACCTCAAAGAAGGCTAGGAACCGGGCATTTCTCCTATCGCCTTACGGAATGCTTCATCAATTGAACAGTTTAAAAGACTTTTGACCAGTTCGCGCCGGAGGACGTATATACACGCAAAGTTTTCCCCAGATTCAAAACGGATGACACACAAACACGTCACGAGCAAGGCCGGAAATGTCTGTCAGCAGCGAGCAAGGCCGGAAATGCGTGGGTGTGCTTTCTGAACCCGCCTCGAATCGAGTCCGCCTTGGATCGAGTTTCGTTAAAAATTATCTCGCGCCTCGGCTCGGTGATGCTAAAATAATCCTGGCGCGAACTGGTTAAAAACACATCTGTTCAATCGAACCTTGTGAATTGTAACTTGTTTTATTGTGTGTAATGTTCTCATGATTTCTTCATTCTCCCCAAGCGCTTTTTATCCTTTCGAAAAGGCGCTCTATAAATATGTTATGCCATGGACCGATATAGGTGCTCAAAAGGCCTCGACCCTCAAATGCACCCATGCTTCTAGGTGAAGAGAGGCAATTGTGGAACTTTAGGTGTCTTGCCCAAGGGCGAAAACGCCATCGTGCATCAAGTCGAACACCGTAACCACTAGGCCATGGCATTCTACAATGGGCCATAGATACATGTATTTATATGAATACTCAGTGTTGTCTAGAGGAATTCCTTCGAAAAAACAACAACATGGAATTTATAATTCAGTATATTGAGTTTTTCTTTTATTACCAACATATGTTGAAATACCGAGCTGGCTCGATTTTTACTCTTACATGTATTTTCTTGAATTACCTGAAATTACCTCATTTTCAATCCTTTACAAAGGGAGCTGACGCCAACCACAAGCCCCAGGCTAGCCAAGCGCTCCAGTCGCTCTACGAGAGGCGAGACGAACCCACGGAGCCGGAGACTAGATTGAACGATACCATCGGACCCCTGCTGCAGCATTACTGGGCACTGCACGGCGAAAAGCTGGCAGTCTGGGATACGTCATCTGACGTACGTGATGCTTGGGGGAACTCATGTGTCCTTTTTGGATCCCTTGTGTCATCTCAGTCTTGGGCTTAAGGCAATTCTTAGGATCCCAACAGCAGGAACACCAGCCACATTCGAGTGTCTGTTGTGCATTTTCTTCCATTTCTATAATTTGCTTCTCAGTGATTCGCATATCAGAAGCGAAGCAGAGGCGCAGATTTTTTTTATTGAAACAAGATCCGAGGCGGGTTCAGGCCGATGGTACCGAAAAAGCACACCCACGCATTTCCGGCCTTGCTCGCTGCTGACAGACATTGCCAGCCTTGCTTGTGACGTGTTTATACGTCATCCATTTTGAATGTGGGGGAAGACTGTGCGTGTGTATACATCATCCGGCGCGAACTGGTTAAGGCAATTCTTAGGATCCCAACTGCAGGAACACCAGCCACATTCGAGTGTCTGTTGTGCATTTTCTTCCATTTCTATAATTTGCTTCTCAGTGATTCGCATATCAGAAGCGAAGCAGAGGCGCAGATTTTTTTTATTGAAACAAGATCCGAGGCGGGTTCAGGCCGATGGTACCGAAAAAGCACACCCACGCATTTCCGGCCTTGCACGTTGCTGACAGACATTGCCAGCCTTGCTTGTGACGTGTTTATACGTCATCCATTTTGAATGTGGGGGAAGACTGTGCGTGTGTATACATCATCCGGCACGAACTGGTTAAGGCAATTCTTAGGATCCCAACAGCAGGAACTCCAGCCACATCCTAGTATCTGTTGTGCATTTTCTTCCATTTCTATAATTTGCTTCTCAGCGATTCGCATAATTATCGGAAGCGAAGCCGGAGCTAAAGAAGCAGCCAAGGTTTCTAAAACCCCCAAAAGATTTTACCCCACTGAAACGTAAATGCGGGGTGTGTAATTACGGTCAGTTACTATAGCAACTGATGGTCCATTCATCACCATGTGCCAGTCGCTAGGTTTGCCAAGCACGCACACGATTATTGATGCACAGGTTAAAAGGTAGGATACACCATTAGTAATTGCTTAAATTATCAGGAATGGGTGAATTTGGAGGGTTGTATTTTATAGTAAATATCGTTTAACTGACCTGTCCAAAGTTCTATATTCATTGATGCCGAGAAAAAAGCAAGACAAGCATCATTCGTTTTCAACCGGCGTCGGGCAGTGGTTCTAATATTCTTCTGAATTTGTTTTGATTAGAAAATAAAATTACAGGATATCTGGCACACTTCTTTTGCTGGATGCCTACAATCATTATTTACTTTCAAATAAGTAGGATAATTCCTAATAATTTGGTAGTAATTTTTCTTTCTTTCGATATCGGCACATGGTGTATCCTACCTTTAACCAGTTCGCGCCGGATGACGTATATAAACGCAATAATTCCCCCAAATTCAAAACGAATGACGCATAAACACGCCAAGTTCAAGTTCGGAAATGTATGTCAGCAGCGCGCAAGGCCGGAAATGCGTGGGTGTGCTTCCCGGCACTATCAGCCTGAACACGCTTCGGATCGAGTTTCGTTAAAAATAATCCCGCCCGTCGGCTCGGCGATGTTAAAATAATCCCGGCGTGAACTGGTTAAGCAGTTCGCGCCGGGATTATTTTAACATCACCGAGCCGATGCGTGGGATTATTTTTAACGAAACTCGATCTGAGGCGGGTTAAGGCCGATGGTACCGGGAAGCACACCCACGCATTTCCGGCCTTGCTCACTGCTGACAGACATTGCCAGCCTTGCTTGTGACGTGTTTATGCGTCATTCGTTTTGAATGTGGGGAAAACTGTGTGTATACATCCTGCAGCGCGAACTGGTTTGAGATAACTCCATACGTGAGCGTAACATGTTTTTCTCTATTTATTTGCAATCATCTAGGTGACACAGAAGCCGTTCACGATTCAAGACGCCGTCTTGAAACTCGTGGACAGCTGCTCTCCTCTTACAGCTAGTCTCAAGAGATCTCAAATGACTTATCTCTGTCTCAATGCTCCGGTGGAAACACTCGGCTGTTTGCTGAACGCCTTGAAAATTGGCGAACGTGATGAAAACGGTAACGTTTTTTTTAGGATTTTATTTTCTCATGTTAAAGTGTAGTTGTTATTTAAAGATATATTTAAAGATTTTTTTTTTTTATTTTTTTTTGGTAGCGACAACAATTGTGACCCAATCCACAAAAAAGGGTATTATGTCGCAAACAAGTAAAAGTGAGTTATATACATAGTTGGATAGCCCACAACATCAGCTTTCATTTGGTATAAAATAGCTCCAAAGCCTGTGTCTCCATATTTACCATTTTGGAGATTATGACATATTTGCATATTGATTACTTCCTTGGAATTCAAATTACACAACTAAGAAAACAGGCTTTGAAATAGCTGGCTCTGTTGTAGTGCAACAGAGTGATGCACACAAAATGGTCGTTTTTTTATATCATCAAAATCAACATGTCTGTGAATGAAACTGTAGGTACTCAGATGTCATTCATGACAAAAAAAGAACAATTTGAAAAAAAAATGTTCTTCCTTTAACGTTTAGCAGGCATTACTTAATAATGCACAGTGCGACTTAATAGGCCTTTTTTTGAAGCTGGTCACAATTTCTCAAAACCTTAACCAGTTCGCGCCGGGATAATTTAACATCACCGAGCCTTGCTCGCTGCTGACAGACATTTCCAGCCTTGCTCGTGACGTGTTTTTGCGTCATCCGTTTTGAATCTGGGGACAACTTTGCACGTATATACGTCCTCCGGCGCGAACTGGTTAAGAATGGTGCATAACAATTGATGTTTTAAGATTGTTTGATTTTGAAAAAACAAGAAAAAGAACCTCTGAACATGAATATCAATTTTGTTTTAAGGTCACATCTAATTCTATCCAATCCCATTGAATGGCGAGTTGTATTCCGCTTTTTCTTCCCTCTCATTGGCTGTGAAGGCCCTGAACATGAATATTAATTTTGTTTTCAGGTCACATCCAGTTCCATCCAATCCCATTGGATGAGGAGGAGTTGGATTCCACTCTTCCTCCCGTCTCATTGGCTGTGAAGGCCCCTGAATCTGAATTGGGACTGCCGTTGTTTGAGATAGTTTGCAGACTCATGTTCACAGAATGCCCTACTCAACTAGTAAGCTTTATTTTCACTCCATTTTTCATAATTGTTTTATTACAATTTTCAAAAACATGATGTTTAAAATCATGATGATTAAAATCAGGGACGCCTGTAAAAGAATAACAAATATACTAAAACAGATCATTCTCAGTATTGCAATGTTAGGTTTAAATACACAGGTTGTTTTCTAACCATACTCAACTCGCAATACATGGATGTCACACGTGTCAATTGTTTTTGTTCCTCCATCCAGCTTGAGTTTGTGCACATGAGTCAACAGGCACGGGATAAGGTGTTGGATGTCTCTGCCTTCTCAAGGAAGAAATCGACTGTAAGTCCCTGGTTCTTACATTATCGGGGGTGACTCGTGACTCGGACTCGAGTCTCGCTTTCCTTGACTCGGCCTCGAGTCTCGCTTACCTCGACTCGGCCTCGAGTCTGGCTTACCTCGACTCGGCCTAAAGTCTTGCCTTCCTTGACTCGGCCTCGAGTCTCGCTTTCCTTGACTCGGACTCAAGTCTCGCTTTCCTTGACTCGGCCTCGAGTCTCGTTTTCCTTGACTCGGCCTCGAGTCTCGCTTTCCTTGACTCGGCCTAAAGTCTTGCCTTCCTTGACTCGGCCTCGAGTCTCGCTTACCTCGACTCGGACTCGAGTCACGCTTTCCTTGACTCGGCCTAAAGTCTTGCCTTCCTTGACTCGGCCTCGAGTCTCGCTTTCCTTGACTCGGTCTCCAGTCTCGCTTTTCTTGACTCGGACTCGAGTCTCGCTTTCCTTGACTCGGACTCGAGTCTCGCTTTCCTTGACTCGGCCTCGAGTCTCGTTTTCCTTGACTCGGCCTCGAGTCTCGCTTTCCTTGACTCGGCCTAAAGTCTTGCCTTCCTTGACTCGGCCTCGAGTCTCGCTTACCTCGACTCGGACTCGAGTCACGCTTACCTTGACTCGGCCTAAAGTCTTGCCTTCCTTGACTCGGCTTCGAGTCTCGCTTTCCTTTACTCGTACTCGAGTCTAGCTTTCTTTGACTCGACCTCCAGTCTCGCTTTCCTCGACTCGGACTCAAGTCTCGCTTTTCTCGACTCGGACTCGAATCTGGCTTTCCTTGACTCGGACTCGAGTCTCGTTTTCCTTGACTCTGACTCGAGTCTGGCTTTCTCTGACTCGAGTCTCGTTTTCCTTTACCAACACTAGAGTCTTGCTTTCCTTTACTCCCACTCAAGTCTGGCTTCTTGAACCGGCCTTGAGTCTCACTTTCCTTGACAATAAATAACTTGTCTGGTAGGGATGTGTATTGGAACTGGGTAATCGAGTACCCGACCGTTTATGTCAGGAACCGATTCCAGATTATGAAATTCAGTACTCGTGGCCAATTATATATAAGTGCAATTATAAAATGTGCAACCTCCAGTATTGTTATCACGTTAGGGTTGACAGCAATTTCCCTATGAATTTCAAATGGATGCGTCCGTGTCTGTCATTCCCTGCAGCTTCAACTGTATGATATTGCTCTTGGCAGCTTGCCAGGACCAGACCATTCTAGAAATCAGGAGGGTGCAGTACTAGCCACAGCAAAGCTAATGCAACTCAGGTATTTAGAGTATTGTTTTTGTGCTTTACAGTGTGTAATTTTTGGGATTCATTCAGTTAAGTAAATTGTTTGCCCTTTTGAACACCCAAAATTGAAGTGTCAGAAGTGGCTAGTTGAAGAAAAATTAAGAGAAGCCGCAGAAATTATCAGAGGTCAGTCAAAAGTCAGATTATGACTTGATTTGACACGATTGGCTCGCGATTTGACACGATTGGCTTCCCATTCGACTAGATTAAGTTGTGATTCGACACGATTGGCTCGCTATTTGACACGATTGGCCTAGCGATTTTGACACGATTGGCCCGCAACTTTGACACGATTGGCCCGCAACTTTGACACGATTGGCCTTGTGAATTAACTTCTTATTCTTCATTTCCAAACAGCGCAATGTCCCACGGTTCCCTGAACGCGCTGAAGCTGCTCCTGAAGCACAAGCTGTGGTGTGAAGCCATCACCCTGGTACAGAAGAAGGCCGACGACACTCGGACCCACTCGGAGCTCTTCCATGTCTTGTTGATGTCCATACTGCAAGTACGTGTGAAACGGAGTAATCACGATCCAATTCTAGTTAAGAGTACTGATATCCAGCAGTCTGGGTTGGTCAGCTGTAAAAATAACGGCAGGGCCCGGAGCTTAAACTGATAGGGAAACGGCCGGCCTTGCGGGACCCATTCAGACAGGGTGCCATGTGTCTTGGGGATCCTCCATAGCCCACCTCCCATGGGACTCTCCTGGGAAAACTGCCCAGAATCAGTCTACCGTAATACATCTATACAATGGTTCTCCTTTTGAAATGTTTCTCATTCTTCTCCTGTGTGATAATTGTTCCTTCTTACTCGAAGTTTATATTCTCCACAGTTCACTTGATTGTTTTTTATGTCTTATATTTGTACACATTCCAGCCGTGAATATGGCCATGATGCCGGCACGGCGCTAAACCCAAAACTCACTCACTCACTTACTTGTGTTGGTCAGGGCAAATCGACCCCAAACACGACAGATAAAAGTTTAAAAAATCCAGACCGAAACTGATTTGAACTCCCCAAACCTATACCTGATGTTATTGATGTCTTTATCGGTTTGTTAGTTGCAATTCTATGCACCATCGTTAAAAAAATAATCAAACATTTGTTTTAAAATTATCGTTAGTGCTGCCACCATTTTGTTTTTGCCTGAGCTATCGACAACTTCTCTTACAGCTAGATTTTTGTATCATTGTAGCTGTAGCTCTAGATGGCATTTCAAACAGCGCTACGAAATGGCCGCCGCAGACAATTAGCCGTAGCTGTAGCTCTAGACATTTGTTTCGGTTATGCTGTAACTAAAACGTTGGCGACCATTTTTTTTACAAAACGGGTAATAACAATCAAAAAGTTGCCATCGCTGCAGGGGTGTATACCTTGCTAAAAATCACCACGAGCATTATTCCCCTCATTTGGTGCCCAACCCTCCAGGCTGATGGCGTAACTCTTACATATCCCCCAAAATCTGGTTTTGTTGTTGTTGTTGTTGTTGTCGTTGAATCTTAAATCACGGTCTTTAAATTTCCACTTTTAAAAAAATTTTCATTGAAACAGAATCGGGAAATAGTTCCAGAGTACTATGAAAGGCTGTGGTCGTGTCTACCACAGAAAATCAGGTTAGTGTTACGAGGATTATAGCATTTGTGACCCAACCCAACAAAATCAGTCGCAAGTCGCCAGAACTACTTTTGAGTAATGCACCTTTTAAGTGTCCTACACAACAGAAATCAACAGAAACAATCAAATAACAAATAACAACTTTACATTATAAGCAACCAATCATCAGTTGTACACTGAAATCCATATGGCACAGCTTAGACCACAAGGACTGGCATATAACAGCTGCAGGCCTTCAGCCTTACCTCCCTCAACCCCTCCCCCCATCTCCACCCCCTCCCTCCACAATAAAACAGGCAAACCGCAAGTTCACACAGAGGGAAACTCACCCTGAGACCGTTTCTAGGTCATTTGATACACCACAGCTGCTGTTGACAGGCGGCTAGCTTTCTATACACAAATGAATGGGGCTTCTACACAAATGAATGGGGCTTCTACACAAATGAATGGGGCTTCTACACAAATGAATGGGGCTCCTACACAAATGAATGGGGCTCCTACACTTGAATGGGGCTCCGCTCAGGGCTGGAATACATGAGGCTATATTGAAGGGTGAACAAACTCTGTGAGGCACAGGGATAGTTAGAAAACAAATTCAGCAGAATTGGCCCAAAGATTTTTTAGTAATACAAACAATATCAAAGCGTGCCTTACGGATGAGCCCCTCAGTTTAGGGAAGGGATAAGGTGTCAACCTTAGTGATACAACAAAATCAAGAGATTTGGTCACAATAAAAGTGTGTGACTAAAACCATCTAGGGCTTTTTGTTGTTAACTTCTGCATGTATGAAGCAATGTAGACCGGAGGTTGCAATTAAAGGTTGGATACACAATTTGCAGATATCGAACAATTTTACTACTGAATTATTAAGAAATATCTTACTTATTTTAAAGTAAATAATGATTGTAGGCGTCCCGCAAAATGATTGCACTAGATGTGCTATAATTGTTTAGAAAATTTTTATAACCAACAAATTTCGAAGAAAACAAGAACAACATTAGAACAACTGCCCGACGCCGGTTGAAAACGAACGCCGTTTTTCTTGCTTTTCCTAGCATTCATGATTGATAATTCAAGCAATTACTAATGGTGTATCTTACCTTTAAATGTCAACAATTGTGATTTCAATAAAGCTTTTCAAAATCACATCCAAATGCTCCAAATTCACATCTTCGATTATTAAGTCGTTAAAATGCAAATTTACATCAAGTGGATGCGAGTTTGGACTTAAACAACTTTTGTGAATTTGTAAAGAGGATGTAAATTTCGCTCATTTTTATGTGATTTTTGAAATCTTTTGTTGAAATCACATTCTTCTAATGACCGTGTCTGCGCTTTGATTGCAAAAACACATCCTGCCTTTTTTCTAGTTTTTACGATAGGTCAATTTCAATTTGATAATAATTTACATGTGCGTGTCTGTGTTCTGTCAGCTCCCTGGAGTTCTTGAAGCTGCTGACCACACACCACCAGCCCAGCAATCCCAGAATCCACTTGTGCCAACAGGTGCTGTGCCGACCCCAGGATGACCTCCAGATAGGCATGGTCAGGGATCAGCTCATCACACTGCTGGGCCGAGAAAAGGTAAAAGGTCAAAGAAACTGATGGGATATTTGTGAGGAAGACACTTGATACTAAACCGGTGTAGCGTTTCGCGATATATTATTTTTCAGGAGCTGGGTTGTGCGTCAATGTATATTCATGGAAAGAGCAATGGCAACTCGTATATTTTAAAGAGCTATAAAGAATTTAAAAAAAATAGCTTGCCAATAGCATAGTTGGTAGAGAGAAGAGCAATGGATCGAAAGGTCTGTGGTTCGAATCTGACTATCGTTAACGATTGCCTTTTTCTTCGACAATTTGTTTGATGTTCTATTATAACCATAGAACAAGGTTGAAGGGAAAACCGGGTTAGGTTAGGCTTAACAAAAATACAACGAGAACCGATACACTGGTTAGTTTTTAGCGACTTCCGGCGAATTGAGACGGAAGTGGGCACTGACAAATGTGTGGGGGAAATTATTATAAAAATGTGGGTGATATTTTTTGATTTATTTATATTGGTAATCTTTGATATGTCTACTACAAAGATTTTTGAGAAATGGTATGAAAAAACAAAACAATTCGCATCTTTTGATTTTCCCGAATATGAAGCTCAATACTCTAACCCTCTAGCGTATTTTGGCTAGAAACTCTGCCAGACGCAACAGATTGCATACTTTGTCACATTGACTTGTGTGCAGAGTCCACCAAGGTCAAGCAGTCACCACAGATACACTGTGCTGGATCTGGCAGGGTTAGGGTTAAATTAAAGGCATTTTTCCCTCAGTATATTGTATTTCAAACAGCCATAACTTGTCAACAGAATGCCTTATTGAAGTGTAACAATAGGTATTGCAACGAGATATTAATTTGTTTTCCTAATACCTGCAAAATCATTTTCATCATTTCATTTTATCAAATTCATTTCAACCTCTGCCCAGTTCTGTCTCATTTTGCCGGAACGCATTGATCGCATTAACCAAAAAAGTCAAAAATGTATTTGTTGTCATTGTATTTGTTATTTTGATGGTGCTTTTTGAAACAGTTAAGGGATGTAAATAATTGTATTAATTTAATTGATGTGCAATCAAAATTGGTATTTATAAACCTTATTAAAGAGGGATGAGATTGTCAAATAAAAATAAAGTCTGAAAATTGCTAAAATATCTACAAAGTAAAACCAAATATATCTTTCTACTATTATGTTAAAAATCACGACGCAATATTGATTTTAAATTAATTAATGTAAAATAATTTCTTTATTACTTTTATTACCTCTCTGTACACAATTTTTATTTTGTTTAGTTCAGTCACTTATCAATGAATGCAGACCTCTATTTTATCTTGTTTATAGTCGAAATTGTAAAACTAAAATTACATTTCGAAACTGGTGGTGTATTTTACAAAAACTGCATATAACAAAACTTTACTGAAACGCAACCACAGTGTATTGTTAGTCAGTAAAATGTTCATAAATTGTCTTGCATTTTGATTGCCTGGTACACATTTCAGTAGGTTTAATTTGCTCTATTATTGTTTGCACACTGATTTTTAATATGTCAGTCTTAGTGCTGTTTTGTAACAAAATGCTGAAATAAATTAATTCCAAAACCATGGTACTGTCAAGTTAGAACAGTTACAGTTTCTTGTTAAAATTTGTTTCAAAGTATCTTGTGCGGAAGCAGATAGTCTTTGAAAAATGTTGTCTTGAAGAATTAACTCTATTCCCAGTCCAAACATCCTACCCCAGATCCAAGGCCTCTACCCATCAACTTCCAACTCTCTCTGGAGACAAAAGTCCAAACATCCTACCCCAGATCCAAGGCCTCTACCCATCAGCTTCCAACTCTCTCTGGAGACAAAGTCCAAACACCACACCCCAGACCCAAGGCCTCTACCCATCAGGTTCCAACTCTCTCTGGAGACTAAGTCCCAACATACTACTCCAGACCAATACATCTACCCATCAGCCTCAACTCTCTCTGAAGACTAATATAAGTCGCAACATCCTTAGGGTTTTAATTTAGGAATACTACTCCGGGCCTGGCATTGTAGTGGTTAAAGCAAAGGGCTAACTACCTGAGGTCCGGGGTTATATCCCCACCCATACCAAACATTTTGAGATGGTCTGTATTGAAAATGAAAAGATAAGGTCAGCACCTTACAAATTAATTTTGGGGAGATTTGAGACATTTTGGGAACAAATCATATTTTGACCTAATTTGCATAACAATGCAAGGCTAACCCCTTACAAATCAATTGTGGGGAGATTTGAGACATTTTGGGAACAAATCATATTTAGACCTAATTTGCCTAACAATGCAAGGCTAACCCCTTACAAATCAATTTTTGGGAGATTTGAGACATTTTGGGAACAAATCATATTTTGACCTAATTTGCCTAACAATGCAAGGCTAACCCCTTACAAATTAATTGTGGGGAGATTTGAGACATTTTGGGAACAAATAATATTTTGGCCTCATTTGCATAACAATGCAAAGCTAACCCCTTACAAATCAATTGTGGGGAGATTTGAGACATTTTGGGAACAAATCATATTTTGACCTACAAGGCTAACCCCTTACAAATCAATTATGGGGAGATTTGAGACATTTGGGGAACAAATCATATTTTGACCTAATTTGCCTAACAATGCAAGGCTAACCCCTTACAAATCAATTTTGGGGAGATTTGAGACATTTCGGGAACAAATCATATTTTGACCTAATTTGCATAACAATGCAAGGATAACCCCTTACAAATCAATTATGGGGAGATTTGAGACATTTTGGGAACAAATCATATTTTGACCTACAAGGCTAACCCCTTACAAATCAATTATGGGGAGATTTGAGACATTTGGGGAACAAATCATATTTTGACCTAATTTGCCTAACAATGCAAGGCTAACCCCTTACAAATCAATTTTGGGGAGATTTGAGACATTTTGGGAACAAATCATATTTTGACCTAATTTGCCTAACAATGCAAGGATAACCCCTTACAAATCAATTATGGGGAGATTTGAGACATTTTGGGAACAAATCATATTTTGACCTAATTTGCCTAACAATGCAAGGCTAACGCCTTACAAATCAATTTTGGGGAGATTTTATACATTTTGGGAACAAATCATATTTTGACCTAATTTGCATAACAATTCAAGGCTAACCCCTTACAAATCAATTGTGGGGAGATTTGAGACATTTTGGGAACAAATCATATTTTGACCTAATTTGCATTACAATGCAAGGCTAACCCTTACAAATCAATTTTGGGGAGATTTGAGACATTTTGGGAACAAATCATATTTTGACCTAATTTGCCTAACAATACAAGGCTAACCCCTTACAAATCAATTTTGGGGAGTGTTGAGACAGTTTGGGAACAAATCATATTTTGGCCTAATTTGCATAACAATGCAAGGATAACCCCTTACAAATCAATTGTGGGGAGATTTGAGACATTTTGAGAAAAAATCATATTTTGACCTAATTTGCCTAACAATGCAAGGCTAACCCCTTACAAATCAATTGTGGGGAAATTTGAGACATTTTGGGAACAAATCATATTTTGACCTAATTTGCCTAACAATGCAAGGCTAACCCCTTACAAATCAATTTTGCGGAGATTTTATACATTTTGGGAACAAATCATATTTTGACCTAATTTGCATAACAATTCAAGGCTAACCCCTTACAAATCAATTGTGGGGAGATTTGAGACATTTTGGGAACAAATCATATTTTGACCTAGTTTGCATTACAATGCAAGGCTAACCCTTACAAATAAATTTTGGGGAGATTTGAGACATTTTAGGAACAAATCATATTTTGACCTAATTTGCATAACAATGCAAGGCTAACCCCTTACGAATCAATTTTTGGGAGATTTGAGACATTTTGGGAACAAATCATATTTTGACCTAATTTGCATAACAATGCAAGGCTAACCCCTTACGAATCAATTTTGGGGAGATTTGAGACATTTTGGGAAGAAATCATATTTTGACCTAATTTGCATAACAATGCAAGGCTAACCCCTTACAAATCAATTATGGGGAGATTTGAGACATTTGGGGAACAAATCATATTTTGACCTAATTTGCCTAACAATGCAAGGCTAACCCCTTACAAATCAATTTTGGGGAGATTTGAGACATTTTGGGAACAAATCATATTTTGACCTAATTTGCCTAACAATGCAAGGCTAACCCCTTACAAATCAATTTTGGGGAGATTTGAGACATTTTAGAAACAAATCATATTTTGACCTAATTTGCCTAACAATGCAAGGCTAACCCCTTACAAATCAATTTTGGGGAGTGTTGAGACAGTTTGGGAACAAATCATATTTTGGCCTAATTTGCATAACAATGCAAGGATAACCCCTTACAAATCAATTGTGGGGAGATTTGAGACATTTTGAGAAAAAATCATATTTTGACCTAATTTGCCTAACAATGCAAGGCTAACCCCTTACAAATTAATTGTGGGGAGATTTGAGACATTTTAGAAACAAATCATATTTTGACCTAATTTGCCTAACAATGCAAGGCTAACCCCTTACAAATCAATTTTGGGGAGATTTGAGACATTTTGGGAACAAATCATATTTGACCAATTTGCATAACAATTCCAGGCTAACCCTTACAAATCAATTTTGGGGAGATTTGAGACATTTTGGGAACAAATCATATGTTGACCTAATTTGCCTAACAATGCAAGGATAACCCCTTACAAATCAATTATGGGGAGATTTGAGACATTTTGGGAACAAATCATATTTTGACCTAATTTGCCTAACAATGCAAGGCTAACGCCTTACAAATCAATTTTGGGGAGATTTTATACATTTTGGGAACAAATCATATTTTGACCTAATTTGCATAACAATTCAAGGCTAACCCCTTACAAATCAATTGTGGGGAGATTTGAGACATTTTGGGAACAAATCATATTTTGACCTAATTTGCATTACAATGCAAGGCTAACCCTTACAAATCAATTTTGGGGAGATTTGAGACATTTTGGGAACAAATCATATTTTGACCTAATTTGCCTAACAATACAAGGCTAACCCCTTACAAATCAATTTTGGGGAGTGTTGAGACAGTTTGGGAACAAATCATATTTTGGCCTAATTTGCATAACAATGCAAGGATAACCCCTTACAAATCAATTGTGGGGAGATTTGAGACATTTTGAGAAAAAATCATATTTTGACCTAATTTGCCTAACAATGCAAGGCTAACCCCTTACAAATCAATTGTGGGGAAATTTGAGACATTTTGGGAACAAATCATATTTTGACCTAATTTGCCTAACAATGCAAGGCTAACCCCTTACAAATCAATTTTGCGGAGATTTTATACATTTTGGGAACAAATCATATTTTGACCTAATTTGCATAACAATTCAAGGCTAACCCCTTACAAATCAATTGTGGGGAGATTTGAGACATTTTGGGAACAAATCATATTTTGACCTAATTTGCATTACAATGCAAGGCTAACCCCTTACGAATCAATTTTTGGGAGATTTGAGACATTTTGGGAACAAATCATATTTTGACCTAATTTGCATAACAATGCAAGGCTAACCCCTTACGAATCAATTTTGGGGAGATTTGAGACATTTTGGGAAGAAATCATATTTTGACCTAATTTGCATAACAATGCAAGGCTAACCCCTTACAAATCAATTGTGGGGAGATTTGAGACATTTTAGGAACAAATCATATTTTGACCTAATTTGCATAACAATGCAAGGCTAACCCCTTACGAATCAATTTTTGGGAGATTTGAGACATTTTGGGAACAAATCATATTTTGACCTAATTTGCATAACAATGCAAGGCTAACCCCTTACGAATCAATTTTGGGGAGATTTGAGACATTTTGGGAAGAAATCATATTTTGACCTAATTTGCATAACAATGCAAGGCTAACCCCTTACAAATCAATTATGGGGAGATTTGAGACATTTGGGGAACAAATCATATTTTGACCTAATTTGCCTAACAATGCAAGGCTAACCCCTTACAAATCAATTTTGGGGAGATTTGAGACATTTTGGGAACAAATCATATTTTGACCTAATTTGCCTAACAATGCAAGGCTAACCCCTTACAAATCAATTTTGGGGAGATTTGAGACATTTTAGAAACAAATCATATTTTGACCTAATTTGCCTAACAATGCAAGGCTAACCCCTTACAAATCAATTTTGGGGAGTGTTGAGACAGTTTGGGAACAAATCATATTTTGGCCTAATTTGCATAACAATGCAAGGATAACCCCTTACAAATCAATTGTGGGGAGATTTGAGACATTTTGAGAAAAAATCATATTTTGACCTAATTTGCCTAACAATGCAAGGCTAACCACTTACAAATTAATTGTGGGGAGATTTGAGACATTTTAGAAACAAATCATATTTTGACCTAATTTGCCTAACAATGCAAGGCTAACCCCTTACAAATCAATTTTGGGGAGATTTGAGACATTTTGGGAACAAATCATATTTGACCAATTTGCATAACAATTCCAGGCTAACCCTTACAAATCAATTTTGGGGAGATTTGAGACATTTTGGGAACAAATCATATGTTGACCTAATTTGCATAACAATGCAAGGCTAACCCCTTACAAATCAATTTTGGAGAGATTTGAGACATTTTGGAAACAAATCATATTATGACCTAATTTGCATTACAATGCAAGGCTAACCCCTTGCAGATCAAATTTTGGGGAGATTTGAGACATTTTGGGAACAAATCATATGTTGACCTAATTTGCATAACAATGCAAGGCTAACCCCTTACAAATCAATTTTGGAGAGATTTGAGACATTTTGGGAACAAATCATATTTTGACCTAATTTGCATAACAATTCAAGGCTAACTTCTTACAAATCAATTTTGGGGAGATTTGAGACATTTTGGGAACAAATCATATTTGACCTAATTTGCATAACAATGCAAGGCTAACCCCTTACAAATCAATTTTAGGGAGATTTGAGACATTTTGGGAACAAATCATATTTTGACCTAATTTGCATAAAAATGCAACGCTAACCCCTTACAGATCAATTTGGGGAGATATGAGACATTTTGGGAACAAATCATATTTTGACCTAATTTGCATAAAAATTCAAGGCTAACCCCTTACAAATCAATTTTGGAGAGATTTAAGACATTTGGGAACAAATCATATTTTAACCTAATTTGCATAACAATTCAAGGCTTACCCCTTACAAATCAATTTTGGGGAGATTTGAGACAATTTGGGAACAAATCATATTTGACCTAATTTGCATAACAATGCAAGGTTTACCCCTTACAAATCAATTTTGGGGAGATTTGAGACATTTTGGGAACAAATCATATTTGACCTAATTTGCATAACAATGCAAGACTAACCCCTTACAGATCGATTTAAGGGAGATTTGAGACATTTTGGAAACAAATCATATTATGACCTAATTTGCATAACAATGCAAGGCTAACCCCTTACAAATCAATTTTGGAGAGATTTGAGACATTTTGGGAACAAATCATATTTTGACCTAATTTGCATAACAATTCAAGGCTAACTTCTTACAAATCAATTTTGGGGAGATTTGAGACATTTTGGGAACAAATCATATTTGACCTAATTTGCATAACAATGCAAGGCTAACCCCTTACAAATCAATTTTAGGGAGATTTGAGACATTTTGGGAACAAATCATATTTTGACCTAATTTGCATAAAAATGCAACGCTAACCCCTTACAGATCAATTTGGGGAGATATGAGACATTTTGGGAACAAATCATATTTTGACCTAATTTGCATAAAAATTCAAGGCTAACCCCTTACAAATCAATTTTGGAGAGATTTAAGACATTTGGGAACAAATCATATTTTAACCTAATTTGCATAACAATTCAAGGCTTACCCCTTACAAATCAATTTTGGGGAGATTTGAGACATTTTGGGAACAAATTATATTTTGACCTAATTTGCATTACAATGCAAGGCTTACCCCTTACAGATCAATTTTGGGGAGATTTGAGACATTTTGGAAACAAATCATATTTGACCTAATTTGCATAACAATGCAAGGCTAACCCCTTACAAATCAATTTTAGGGAGATTTGAGACATTTTGGGAACAAATCATATTTTGACCTAATTTGCATAACAATTCAAGGCTAACCCCTTACAGATCAATTTTGGGGAGATTTGAGACATTTTGGAAACAAATCATATGATGACCTAATTTGCATTACAATGCAATGCTAACCCCTTACAGATCAATTTTGGGGAGATTTGAGACATTTTGGGAACAAATCATATTTTGACCTAATTTGCATAACAATTCAAGGCTAACCCCTTACAAATCAATTTTGGGGAGATTTGAGACATTTTGGGAACAAATCATATTTGACCTAATTTGCATAACAATGCAAGGCTTACCCCTTACAAATCAATTTTGGGGAGATTTGAGACATTTTGGGAACAAATTATATTTTGACCTAATTTGCATTACAATGCAAGGCTTACCCCTTACAGATCAATTTTGGGGAGATTTGAGACATTTTGGAAACAAATCATATTTGACCTAATTTGCATAACAATGCAAGGCTAACCCCTTACAAATCAATTTTAGGGAGATTTGAGACATTTTGGGAACAAATCATATTTTGACCTAATTTGCATAACAATTCAAGGCTAACCCCTTACAGATCAATTTTGGGGAGATTTGAGACATTTTGGAAACAAATCATATTATGACCTAATTTGCATTACAATGCAATGCTAACCCCTTACAGATCAATTTTGGGGAGATTTGAGACATTTTGGGAACAAATCATATTTTGACTTAATTTGCATAACAATTCAAGGCTAACCCCTTACAAATCAATTTTGGGGAGATTTGAGACATTTTGGGAACAAATCATATTTGACCTAATTTGCATAACAATGCAAGGCTAACCCCTTACAGATCGATTTTAGGGAGATTTGAGACATTTTGGAAACAAATCATATTATGACCTAATTTGCATTACAATGCAAGGCTTACCCCTTACAAATCAATTTTGGGGAGATTTGAGACATTTTGGGAACAAATCATATTTGACCTAATTTGCATAACAATGCAAGGCTAACCCCTTACAAATCAATTTTGGGGAGATTTGAGACATTTTTGGGAACCAATCATATTTTGACCTAATTTGCATTACAATGCAAGGCTAACCCCTTACAGATCAATTTTGGGGAGATTTGAGACATTTTGGGAACAAATCATATGTTGACCTAATTTGCATAACAATGCAAGGCTAACCCCTTACAAATCAATTTTGGGGAGATTTGAGACATTTTTGGGAACCAATCATATTTTGACCTAATTTGCATTACAATGCAAGGCTAACCCCTTACAGATCAATTTTGGGGAGATATGAGACATTTTGGGAACAAATCATATTTTGACCTAATTTGCATAACAATGCAAGGCTAACCCCTTACAAATCAATTTTGGGGAGATTTGAGACATTTTGGGAACAAATCATATTTGACCTAATTTGCATAACAATGCAAGGTTTACCCCTTACAAATCAATTTTGGGGAGATTTGAGACATTTTGGGAACAAATCATATTTTGACCTAATTTGCATAACAATTCAAGGCTAACCCCTTACAAATCAATTTTAGGGAGATTTGAGACATTTTGGAAACAAATCATATGATGACCTAATTTGCATTACAATGCAATGCTAACCCCTTACAGATCAATTTTGGGGAGATTTGAGACATTTTGGGAACAAATCATATTTTGACCTAATTTGCATAACAATTCAAGGCTAACCCCTTACAAATCAATTTTGGGGAGATTTGAGACATTTTGGGAACAAATCATATTTGACCTAATTTGCATAACAATGCAAGGCTTACCCCTTACAAATCATTTTTGGGGAGATTTGAGACATTTTGGGAACAAATTATATTTTGACCTAATTTGCATTACAATGCAAGGCTTACCCCTTACAGATCAATTTTGGGGAGATTTGAGACATTTTGGAAACAAATCATATTTGACCTAATTTGCATAACAATGCAAGGCTAACCCCTTACAAATCAATTTTAGGGAGATTTGAGACATTTTGGGAACAAATCATATTTTGACCTAATTTGCATAACAATTCAAGGCTAACCCCTTACAGATCAATTTTGGGGAGATTTGAGACATTTTGGAAACAAATCATATTATGACCTAATTTGCATTACAATGCAATGCTAACCCCTTACAGATCAATTTTGGGGAGATTTGAGACATTTTGGGAACAAATCATATTTTGACTTAATTTGCATAACAATTCAAGGCTAACCCCTTACAAATCAATTTTGGGGAGATTTGAGACATTTTGGGAACAAATCATATTTGACCTAATTTGCATAACAATGCAAGGCTAACCCCTTACAGATCGATTTTAGGGATATTTGAGACATTTTGGAAACAAATCATATTATGACCTAATTTGCATTACAATGCAAGGCTTACCCCTTACAAATCAATTTTGGGGAGATTTGAGACATTTTGGGAACAAATCATATTTGACCTAATTTGCATAACAATGCAAGGCTAACCCCTTACAAATCAATTTTGGGGAGATTTGAGACATTTTTGGGAACCAATCATATTTTGACCTAATTTGCATTACAATGCAAGGCTAACCCCTTACAGATCAATTTTGGGGAGATTTGAGACATTTTGGGAACAAATCATATGTTGACCTAATTTGCATAACAATGCAAGGCTAACCCCTTACAAATCAATTTTGGGGAGATTTGAGACATTTTTGGGAACCAATCATATTTTGACCTAATTTGCATTACAATGCAAGGCTAACCCCTTACAGATCAATTTTGGGGAGATATGAGACATTTTGGGAACAAATCATATTTTGACCTAATTTGCATAACAATGCAAGGCTAACCCCTTACAAATCAATTTTGGGGAGATTTGAGACATTTTGGGAACAAATCATATTTGACCTAATTTGCATAACAATGCAAGGTTTACCCCTTACAAATCAATTTTGGGGAGATTTGAGACATTTTGGGAACAAATCATATGTTGACCTAATTTGCATAACAATGCAAGGCTAACCCCTTACAAATCAATTTTGGAGAGATTTGAGACATTTTGAGAACAAATCATATTTGACCTAATTTGCATAACAATGCAAGGCTAACCCCTTACAAATCAATTTTGGAGAGATTTGAGACATTTTGGGAACAAATCATATGTTGACCTAATTTGCATAACAATGCAAGGCTAACCCCTTACAAATCAATTGGAGAGATTTGAGACATTTTGGGAACAAATCATATTTTGACCTAATTTGCATAACAATTCAAGGCTAACCCCTTACAAATCAATTTTGGGGAGATTTGAGACATTTTGGGAACAAATCATATTTTGACCTAATTTGCATAATAATTCAAGGCTAACCCCTTACAGATCAATTTTGGGGAGATTTGAGACATTTTGGAAACAAATCATATGATGACCTAATTTGCATTACAATGCAATGCTAACCCCTTACAGATCAATTTTGGGGAGATTTGAGACATTTTGGGAACAAATCATATTTTGACCTAATTTGCATAACAATTCAAGGCTAACCCCTTACAAATCAATTTTGGGGAGATTTGAGACATTTTGGGAACAAATCATATTTGACCTAATTTGCATAACAATGCAAGGCTTACCCCTTACAAATCAATTTTGGGGAGATTTGAGACATTTTGGGAACAAATTATATTTTGACCTAATTTGCATTACAATGCAAGGCTTACCCCTTACAGATCAATTTTGGGGAGATTTGAGACATTTTGGAAACAAATCATATTTGACCTAATTTGCATAACAATGCAAGGCTAACCCCTTACAAATCAATTTTAGGGAGATTTGAGACATTTTGGGAACAAATCATATTTTGACCTAATTTGCATAACAATTCAAGGCTAACCCCTTACAGATCAATTTTGGGGAGATTTGAGACATTTTGGGAACAAATCATATTTGACCTAATTTGCATAACAATGCAAGGCTTACCCCTTACAAATCAATTTTGGGGAGATTTGAGACATTTTGGGAACAAATTATATTTTGACCTAATTTGCATTACAATGCAAGGCTTACCCCTTACAGATCAATTTTGGGGAGATTTGAGACATTTTGGAAACAAATCATATTTGACCTAATTTGCATAACAATGCAAGGCTAACCCCTTACAAATCAATTTTAGGGAGATTTGAGACATTTTGGGAACAAATCATATTTTGACCTAATTTGCATAACAATTCAAGGCTAACCCCTTACAGATCAATTTTGGGGAGATTTGAGACATTTTGGAAACAAATCATATTATGACCTAATTTGCATTACAATGCAATGCTAACCCCTTACAGATCAATTTTGGGGAGATTTGAGACATTTTGGGAACAAATCATATTTTGACTTAATTTGCATAACAATTCAAGGCTAACCCCTTACAAATCAATTTTGGGGAGATTTGAGACATTTTGGGAACAAATCATATTTGACCTAATTTGCATAACAATGCAAGGCTAACCCCTTACAGATCGATTTTAGGGATATTTGAGACATTTTGGAAACAAATCATATTATGACCTAATTTGCATTACAATGCAAGGCTTACCCCTTACAAATCAATTTTGGGGAGATTTGAGACATTTTGGGAACAAATCATATTTGACCTAATTTGCATAACAATGCAAGGCTAACCCCTTACAAATCAATTTTGGGGAGATTTGAGACATTTTTGGGAACCAATCATATTTTGACCTAATTTGCATTACAATGCAAGGCTAACCCCTTACAGATCAATTTTGGGGAGATTTGAGACATTTTGGGAACAAATCATATGTTGACCTAATTTGCATAACAATGCAAGGCTAACCCCTTACAAATCAATTTTGGGGAGATTTGAGACATTTTTGGGAACCAATCATATTTTGACCTAATTTGCATTACAATGCAAGGCTAACCCCTTACAGATCAATTTTGGGGTGATATGAGACATTTTGGGAACAAATCATATTTTGACCTAATTTGCATAACAATGCAAGGCTAACCCCTTACAAATCAATTTTGGGGAGATTTGAGACATTTTGGGAACAAATCATATTTGACCTAATTTGCATAACAATGCAAGGTTTACCCCTTACAAATCAATTTTGGGGAGATTTGAGACATTTTGGGAACAAATCATATGTTGACCTAATTTGCATAACAATGCAAGGCTAACCCCTTACAAATCAATTTTGGAGAGATTTGAGACATTTTGAGAACAAATCATATTTGACCTAATTTGCATAACAATGCAAGGCTAACCCCTTACAAATCAATTTTGGAGAGATTTGAGACATTTTGGGAACAAATCATATGTTGACCTAATTTGCATAACAATGCAAGGCTAACCCCTTACAAATCAATTGGAGAGATTTGAGACATTTTGGGAACAAATCATATTTTGACCTAATTTGCATAACAATTCAAGGCTAACCCCTTACAAATCAATTTTGGGGAGATTTGAGACATTTTGGGAACAAATCATATTTTGACCTAATTTGCATAATAATTCAAGGCTAACCCCTTACAGATCAATTTTGGGGAGATTTGAGACATTTTGGAAACAAATCATATGATGACCTAATTTGCATTACAATGCAATGCTAACCCCTTACAGATCAATTTTGGGGAGATTTGAGACATTTTGGGAACAAATCATATTTTGACCTAATTTGCATAACAATTCAAGGCTAACCCCTTACAAATCAATTTTGGGGAGATTTGAGACATTTTGGGAACAAATCATATTTGACCTAATTTGCATAACAATGCAAGGCTTACCCCTTACAAATCAATTTTGGGGAGATTTGAGACATTTTGGGAACAAATTATATTTTGACCTAATTTGCATTACAATGCAAGGCTTACCCCTTACAGATCAATTTTGGGGAGATTTGAGACATTTTGGAAACAAATCATATTTGACCTAATTTGCATAACAATGCAAGGCTAACCCCTTACAAATCAATTTTAGGGAGATTTGAGACATTTTGGGAACAAATCATATTTTGACCTAATTTGCATAACAATTCAAGGCTAACCCCTTACAGATCAATTTTGGGGAGATTTGAGACATTTTGGAAACAAATCATATTATGACCTAATTTGCATTACAATGCAATGCTAACCCCTTACAGATCAATTTTGGGGAGATTTGAGACATTTTGGGAACAAATCATATTTTGACTTAATTTGCATAACAATTCAAGGCTAACCCCTTACAAATCAATTTTGGGGAGATTTGAGACATTTTGGGAACAAATCATATTTGACCTAATTTGCATAACAATGCAAGGCTAACCCCTTACAGATCGATTTTAGGGAGATTTGAGACATTTTGGAAACAAATCATATTATGACCTAATTTGCATTACAATGCAAGGCTTACCCCTTACAAATCAATTTTGGGGAGATTTGAGACATTTTGGGAACAAATCATATTTGACCTAATTTGCATAACAATGCAAGGCTAACCCCTTACAAATCAATTTTAGGGAGATTTGAGACATTTTGGGAACAAATCATATTTTGACCTAATTTGCATAACAATTCAAGGCTAACCCCTTACAGATCAATTTTGGGGAGATTTGAGACATTTTGGAAACAAATCATATGATGACCTAATTTGCATTACAATGCAATGCTAACCCCTTACAGATCAATTTTGGGGAGATTTGAGACATTTTGGGAACAAATCATATTTTGACCTAATTTGCATAACAATTCAAGGCTAACCCCTTACAAATCAATTTTGGGGAGATTTGAGACATTTTGGGAACAAATCATATTTTGACCTAATTTGCATAACAATGCAAGGCTAACCCCTTACAAATCAATTTTGGGGAGATTTGAGACATTTTTGGGAACCAATCATATTTTGACCTAATTTGCATTACAATGCAAGGCTAACCCCTTACAGATCAATTTTGGGGAGATTTGAGACATTTTGGGAACAAATCATATGTTGACCTAATTTGCATAACAATGCAAGGCTAACCCCTTACAAATCAATTTTGGGGAGATTTGAGACATTTTTGGGAACCAATCATATTTTGACCTAATTTGCATTACAATGCAAGGCTAACCCCTTACAGATCAATTTTGGGGAGATATGAGACATTTTGGGAACAAATCATATTTTGACCTAATTTGCATAACAATGCAAGGTTTACCCCTTACAAATCAATTTTGGGGAGATTTGAGACATTTTGGGAACAAATCATATTTTGACCTAATTTGCATAACAATTCAAGGCTAACCCCTTACAAATCAATTTTAGGGAGATTTGAGACATTTTGGAAACAAATCATATGATGACCTAATTTGCATTACAATGCAATGCTAACCCCTTACAGATCAATTTTGGGGAGATTTGAGACATTTTGGGAACAAATCATATTTTGACCTAATTTGCATAACAATTCAAGGCTAACCCCTTACAAATCAATTTTGGGGAGATTTGAGACATTTTGGGAACAAATCATATTTGACCTAATTTGCATAACAATGCAAGGCTTACCCCTTACAAATCAATTTTGGGGAGATTTGAGACATTTTGGGAACAAATTATATTTTGACCTAATTTGCATTACAATGCAAGGCTTACCCCTTACAGATCAATTTTGGGGAGATTTGAGACATTTTGGAAACAAATCATATTTGACCTAATTTGCATAACAATGCAAGGCTAACCCCTTACAAATCAATTTTAGGGAGATTTGAGACATTTTGGGAACAAATCATATTTTGACCTAATTTGCATAACAATTCAAGGCTAACCCCTTACAGATCAATTTTGGGGAGATTTGAGACATTTTGGAAACAAATCATATTATGACCTAATTTGCATTACAATGCAATGCTAACCCCTTACAGATCAATTTTGGGGAGATTTGAGACATTTTGGGAACAAATCATATTTTGACTTAATTTGCATAACAATTCAAGGCTAACCCCTTACAAATCAATTTTGGGGAGATTTGAGACATTTTGGGAACAAATCATATTTGACCTAATTTGCATAACAATGCAAGGCTAACCCCTTACAGATCGATTTTAGGGATATTTGAGACATTTTGGAAACAAATCATATTATGACCTAATTTGCATTACAATGCAAGGCTTACCCCTTACAAATCAATTTTGGGGAGATTTGAGACATTTTGGGAACAAATCATATTTGACCTAATTTGCATAACAATGCAAGGCTAACCCCTTACAAATCAATTTTGGGGAGATTTGAGACATTTTTGGGAACCAATCATATTTTGACCTAATTTGCATTACAATGCAAGGCTAACCCCTTACAGATCAATTTTGGGGAGATTTGAGACATTTTGGGAACAAATCATATGTTGACCTAATTTGCATAACAATGCAAGGCTAACCCCTTACAAATCAATTTTGGGGAGATTTGAGACATTTTTGGGAACCAATCATATTTTGACCTAATTTGCATTACAATGCAAGGCTAACCCCTTACAGATCAATTTTGGGGAGATATGAGACATTTTGGGAACAAATCATATTTTGACCTAATTTGCATAACAATGCAAGGCTAACCCCTTACAAATCAATTTTGGGGAGATTTGAGACATTTTGGGAACAAATCATATTTGACCTAATTTGCATAACAATGCAAGGTTTACCCCTTACAAATCAATTTTGGGGAGATTTGAGACATTTTGGGAACAAATCATATGTTGACCTAATTTGCATAACAATGCAAGGCTAACCCCTTACAAATCAATTTTGGAGAGATTTGAGACATTTTGAGAACAAATCATATTTGACCTAATTTGCATAACAATGCAAGGCTAACCCCTTACAAATCAATTTTGGAGAGATTTGAGACATTTTGGGAACAAATCATATGTTGACCTAATTTGCATAACAATGCAAGGCTAACCCCTTACAAATCAATTGGAGAGATTTGAGACATTTTGGGAACAAATCATATTTTGACCTAATTTGCATAACAATTCAAGGCTAACCCCTTACAAATCAATTTTGGGGAGATTTGAGACATTTTGGGAACAAATCATATTTTGACCTAATTTGCATAATAATTCAAGGCTAACCCCTTACAAATCAATTTTGGGGAGATTTGAGACATTTTGGGAACAAATCATATTTGACCTATTTGGAATAACAATGCAACGCTAACCCCTTACAGATCAATTTTGGGGAGATATGAGACATTTTGGGAACAAATCATATTTTGACCTAATTTGCATTACAATGCAAGGCTAACCCCTTACAAATCAATTTTGTGGAGATTTGAGACATTTTGGGAACAAATCATATTTTGACCTAATTTGCATTACAATGCAAGGCTAACCCCTTACAAATCAATTTTGGAGAGATTTGAGACATTTTGGGAACAAATCATATGTTGACCTAATTTGCATAACAATTCAAGGCTAACCCCTTACAGATCAATTTTGGGGAGATATGAGACATTTTGGGAACAAATCATATTTTGACCTAATTTGCATAACAATGCAAGGCTAACCCCTTACAAATCAATTTTGGGGAGATTTGAGACATTTTGGGAACAAATCATATTTGACCTAATTTGCATAACAATGCAAGGTTTACCCCTTACAAATCAATTTTGGGGAGATTTGAGACATTTTGGGAACAAATCATATGTTGACCTAATTTGCATAACAATGCAAGGCTAACCCCTTACAAATCAATTTTGGAGAGATTTGAGACATTTTGAGAACAAATCATATTTGACCTAATTTGCATAACAATGCAAGGCTAACCCCTTACAAATCAATTTTGGAGAGATTTGAGACATTTTGGGAACAAATCATATGTTGACCTAATTTGCATAACAATGCAAGGCTAACCCCTTACAAATCAATTGGAGAGATTTGAGACATTTTGGGAACAAATCATATTTTGACCTAATTTGCATAACAATTCAAGGCTAACCCCTTACAAATCAATTTTGGGGAGATTTGAGACATTTTGGGAACAAATCATATTTTGACCTAATTTGCATAATAATTCAAGGCTAACCCCTTACAAATCAATTTTGGGGAGATTTGAGACATTTTGGGAACAAATCATATTTGACCTATTTGGAATAACAATGCAACGCTAACCCCTTACAGATCAATTTTGGGGAGATATGAGACATTTTGGGAACAAATCATATTTTGACCTAATTTGCATTACAATGCAAGGCTAACCCCTTACAAATCAATTTTGTGGAGATTTGAGACATTTTGGGAACAAATCATATTTTGACCTAATTTGCATTACAATGCAAGGCTAACCCCTTACAAATCAATTTTGGAGAGATTTGAGACATTTTGGGAACAAATCATATGTTGACCTAATTTGCATAACAATTCAAGGCTAACCCCATGCAAATAAATTTTGGGGAGAATTGAGACATTTTGGGAACAAATCATATTTGACCTAATTTGCATAACAATGCAAGTCTAACCCCTTACAAATCAATTTTGGGGAGATTTGAGACATTTTGGGAACAAATCAGATTTTGACCTAATTTGCATAACAATGCACGGCTAACCTTACAAATCAATTTTGTGGAGATTTGAGACATTTTGGGAACAAATCATGATTTGACCTAATTTGCATAACAATGCAAATCAATTTTGGGGAGGATTTGAGGCATTTTGGAATAGATCATATTTTGACCTAATTTTCATTAAAAACTATTACCATTCATGGATATTCATCATAACTTATGTAAATAGACATTTCTACGACCACATTTGTTTTAAATTTAGCTAAAAATGTATTAACAAGTGATCCACGATCGATGCCTCTATCTCGGGCACTCCGTGTCAAATCAACATGATTTGTCATCTGATCCTCAGATTAAATGTAGGGGTTATAATTGACCAATACGAGAATCACCAAAAACTGATTGAACACAACAAAATTGGGTGTAATTTGGCTTGTTTTTGAGATACAGGTCACTAACTTTGAATTAATTCGGGCGATTCACAATGCAGTGCGCCACCAAGCGTTTGACTCAAAAGAGCCACTTTTAAACTTTACGGTCGACTTCTTCCGTACATCATACTGTAGTGAAATATCTATTCTTCATTGTTCACGCGAGGTACAACACAAACATAAATGTATTCGGAAGCGTCGTTGGTTAAAACATTGTTATTTGCAGAAAAAAAATGGAACTTTAATCGTGCGCGTCCAAAAAGACGTAAAATCTGATGAGTTCATGCAAAATGAATACCGTTTATGCAAAATGAATACCGTTTTTCAAACTATTGCTGACTTTTTCCCATGATGCACTGCGGGTATAGCAGGATTTGCGCCTCCAACGGCAGCTTCTATGTATTGTGAATCGCTCGAATTATTTTACTTCATTAGCAGGTTAAAAGGCCTATAAATTGTATTGCAAGTTTTAGAAAAATAAATACATTTGCGCAGGTTAAATGATTATTGAATATTTGACATAAAATTTAATCATATTTGATGGCAATTTTGAAACAAAAATTGTTAGATCAAAATTTGGCAGAATTAATATCATTTATTTTATTTTTCTAAGGAATGTTATAAACCACTTATTAAAACGCAGAACTGTTAACCAGTTCGCGCCGGGATTATTTTTACATCGCCGAGCCGACGGGCGGGATTATTTTTAACGAAACTCGATCCGAAGCGTGTTCAGGCCGATAGTGCTGGGTAGCACACCCACGCATTTCCGGCCTTGCGCGCTGCTGACATACATTTCCGAACTTGAACTTGGCGTATTTATTCGTCATCCGTTTTGAATTTGGGGAAATTTTTGCGTTTATATTCGTCATCCGGCGCGAACTGGTTAAGACACTAAGACACCAGAGTATGTCAATAATATATTGCTTCTTCTTCAAGATACAGCATTGGCAGATATTTAAAAAAATTACGACCGATTTATTAAGAAATATCTTACTTATTTGAAAGTAAATAATGATTGTAGGCATCCAGCAAAATGATTGCGATAGATATCCTGTAATTGTTCTGAAAAATTGATTTTGTTTAAAACAATAAATCACGATCGCCACTGCCTGACGCCAGTTAAAATCGAACGCCGTTTTTCTGGGTTTTTTTAGCATCCATTATTGTAAAACTTCGAACACTTCAGCTAAACGATATATTTACTAAAAAATATCACCTCCCAAATCCACCCATTTATAATAATTCAAGCAATTACCAATGGTGTATCCTACCTTTAACTTGTTTTAAAAAAAACCACCAGTATTTGTGCGTCAAATTTCAACCCGATCACCACAGGTGTAAAGTTTCAAAATGAACAATAGGGTTTGTGTGTACACTTTTAAAAATAAATTACAACTTTAAGAGTTACAACATGTGCTTTACCGTATCTTGTTAGGAATAAAATGTAATCCGCTCCAGAAAAGGGGAATTTAAAGTGGCATTGTACTTATATGTATAAAAGGGTGAAAATCTTCGTCAACATTATATTTTCTTAATTTATTTTCTTCTTAAATTACATCTTTAATATCTTAAGTTTCGGGTTTAAAGGTAGTATACACCATTTGCAGATATCAAAATTATATTTTCTTAATTGATTTTCTTCTTAAATTACATCTTTAATATCTTAAGTTTCGGGTTTAAAGGTAGTATACACCATTTGCAGATATCGAAAATATTTACTACCGAATTATTAAGAAATATCTTACTCAATTGAAAGTAAATAATGATTCTGGGCATTCAGCAAAAGGATTGCGCTAGATATTCTGTAATTATTCCCCAAAATAGAATTTTATAAAGAAAAATTCGCGATCGCCGTGCTCTTTTCGTGCTTTTCTCGGCATCCATGATTGTAAAACTTCGGAAAAGTCAGTTAAACGATATTTACTATGAAATACAACCCCCCAAATCTACCCATTCATGATAATTCAAGCAATTACCAATGGTGTATGCTACCTTTAATCATCCAAAAGGTTCATTGCGATAAAAAAACCTTTTGCGAACGGAAGGGGCTATGGCGCTCTACTATGTACCAAACGAAAGATTTTGTCCTGGACTTTCTAACCATGTATTTGACTTTATTTTTGTGACATAATATACCCTTTTCCAGAGCGGGTCACAAAATGTCTTTTTGTTGTTTACTTGCTAAAAATGAACACATGCTCAATTTCATCCCAATAATTGTGTCATCCTATAGGCTTTTTATACATTTTTTATGACTCGCTACACAAGTTAAACTGTGCTGTCATACCCCCGTCACACCGGAGGCGCTGTGCCACTCTGTTTTTTTTGTCAAAACCGATATCACCGTAGTGACACCGCCAGTACTTTTTAATAGTTTTCCCCTACCCGTTTTCCCCTACTGAGGAACCAGGGCGGAATCACGGCGGAACCACGGCGGTGTCACTGCGGACATGGCGATCCCATTGAGTTACCACTGCGGTTTGATGGCGGTGCCAAGGCGATCATTGGAGGGAGGACTGCGGTGTTGGCGGTGGTAGCACCGCCATAAATGCAGTAGAACCGCCACGGGATCGCCGTAGGGTCGCCATTCTACTTTTTTGGCAATTGCACGGCGGTTGTACTGCGGAGGCACGGCGGTGATGGAGGTGCTACTGTGGTCCTTGTACGGTGCTACTGCGGTCCTTGTACGGTGCCACAACGGTCATGGCGGTGCCGCGGCGATCCCACTACAGATTGGCCCAACCCGCAGTGGCACTGCGGATGTTTTGAATATGTTCAAAGTTTCCGCCAGGCCAGCGCGAAGGTCCGCGGTTTTGACATTTTTCCGCGGTGATACGGCGATCAATGGCGGAACCACTGCGGAACCACGGTGATCATGGCGGTGCCACTGCGGTGTATGCCGTACAAGCACCGCAGTGGCACCGCACATCGTCCTCCGGTGTGACGGGGGTATTAGCCCCTTAACTATTTCAGCATAAACAAGATCATAAACCTCTAATTAATTATTACGTCTCTTTCAACTGGGTACTACAATGTACGGTTGGTGAGGGACCATCTTGGATTGCTCAGAGCAGACGTAGATCCATTTGGGACGGACAAACGACAGCCCTGGCTGGTCCGACAAAGCCTGTAGGAGACAATAATAAAATACATTGAAATCCACATTCAAACACACAAAGCTTTACCTTAACATACGTACTGTGGACATTCCTTTGTCTTCGTGTAGTTAAAAAACGTTGACTAAATACTCGTTTTTCTCGCTTCCCCAAAACAAATTTACCCTCAAATTTTGATTCTGGGCCTCTCAGCTGTTCCTTCTATCTTTTCTATATATAACCCTAACCTGTTTTTCCTCTAGCGCTCTTTTTTGGAAACTGAAAAACGGATTGTGGACGTGGGCAAGTCCACAAACCGTAACCTCTTCCCGCATCGTGTGGACCTATATTGTTCGGAGGTCCACAGTGCGTATGCAAGACTAACTCAGTCATGTATAGACCGGCAATCGTGGACGGGGCATTGTCCGACCGTCTTACCTCTTTTGTTTGTACTCTAACGTTTTTGGATGATCGCCATAGGATTTGTACACGAGTTGAGATCGTGGACGTTGTGTCAATCGTGGACCCATTGTTTGCCTCCCAATTCTTTTGTCCGACGACAACGATTGCCGGTCAATACAAACCCACTTTAACCCTCATGTGTTCTGGGGTTAATTTCATAGAACTGCTAAGCACAAAAATGTGCTCAGCATAAAACAAATTCCTTAGCTCAAAAAAAGTTACAAATCAAATGTAACCTGCTCCAACGAAACCCGGACATGTTGAACATTTTTGTTTTTTAGATTTTGCTTTTTTCCCAATTTTCTAGGTTCTCATCTTTAAAACGATGTACCCCCACCCTATCTCCCCGGGGGGAAGGATTTAGTGATAAAACCCAGACAACCTAATTATGAGATAAACAGCTTTGAAGTTCAGAAAGGCATATCATTTCTATACACAATTGTTTTACCAAATCAAAAACAAAAAAACACTTATGGGTGATGGACTAGGTCAAAATTTGAGAAAGATTGTAGATTAATAGTTCGTGATTCAGAAAAACCCAAAATGTTAAAATGGCACCCCGAAATGACTCCACGAGTGCATTGTAAGAAAACAAATTGTGCGACTTTGTCCGGGTTTCATTGGAGAAGATCACAATTGTTCAGGTAATGTATATTGTTTGTGACTGGTATTCAGCTGGATTTGCTCAACCTGAAAAGCACACAGTTTTGGCTGGTCACCATTTTTTTTTTTTTTTTATCAAGTAAAACTTTTTTGTGCTAAGCAATTTTGTCGTGCTTAGCAGCTCCATAAAATTGGCCCCTGTACTCGCAACACTTGTGCTCCATTCTCAACTAAGGTCATGAAAGTACAGTTTACATATAACCATGTAACAAACACACAAACAGAGAGATTTCTAAAATTGGAGATAAATAGACAACCTATCAACTTTTGAGGCAGACTTAAAGGGATCGTATACGTTTGGTAATTACTCCAACAAATTATTGGCAATAAAAACTTACTTGGTAAGAAGTACAGCAGCTTTGGATAGTATAATGCATTTTTAGAAACTTTTCACTTCGAAGTAATGCAGTTATGGAAAAAGATATCACTTTTTTTTAACCCCCAAAAATTTGAATCTGAGAAGCGTTACTGCATGGACGTTTCTCAGACTGTTTATTCCAAATGCAGATTATTCTTCCTGCGTGGACATAACCGCTCCAGATTTTCGGCAATATCTCAAAATCGCTACCACCTTTTGAAATGAAATTTGTACAGGTTAGTTTTATGGTATATATCTATAACTATATAGGATTGAAACAAACAGTGGGTTCCAATTACCAAACGTATACGATCCCTTTAACAGTTTGTGTACCAAGGAGATACAAACACTAATAATGTACCTTGTCAAAGTTCTCATCCCACTGTGAGTTTGTTATTACGTAAGACACCTCATTAGACATGTAGTCTTCCACAGTTCTGGAAAGAAAACAAACAATTAAGAACTAGTTGCCCTAATATGATGGATTCCGAATAAGGAAGTTATTCAACGTTACTGGATATCTCGAAAAACGTAGGATACTTACGAGGACCTAATTTGCATATTTAATTTACCTAATGGACTTTAATCTAAACACTAACTACGCAAAATCGCGTAATTTAAGAGGTTTTCGATCATCTGATCTCACCCAAAATATGGGAATATGTAGAGGAGGACTTGGGCTTTTCAAATTACGCAAAATCTTAAAATTGACCACCTCTTCATATTTGGATGGCCATATCTCCAAATCACATTGTGTACGACTTCACTCTCATTTTGTGGTGACAGGTCACATATAAGTTTCAGGTTGAGTTTTTTTGACAAATGTTGAACTTCTACATTGCTTTCATGGATTTTGATAAAACATTGATGCAGTGATGCTTGGGTGAGAAGACACAATTCTCCATGGATTACTGAGGTCAAAAGTCATTAAAGGTCAGAAGTCATTAAAGGTCATTGTTCAAGTATGCTTCAAATGTTTCTTTGTCTACAGAATTTGCTAGATTTTAATGCAACTCCGATGAAGTGATTCTTGGGTGAAGATTCATCGAAAGTCTCGTTTGAAATAGGTCAAAGGTCATCTATAGGTCGTTTGAGGTCATTTAAAAATTCACAAAATGTGACTTTTTTTATTCAGTACACGTTTGAGGGCGTGCATACATGCAATGTTTTTCCGGAATTCAAAACACATCACAAGCAAGGCCAAAAAATATCTGTCAGCGACTGGCTCGCAGCGAGGGAGGCCGGAAATATGTGACCCGCTCCATCGTAATCAGGAATAAGTCGCTGGGGCCGTTTAACGCAATCGGCCGTTGAAGTGAACGCATGGGTGAAAATCGTGACCAAGTCGTTTTTCTGAACATTGTATTTTTAGGAAGTGTAGTTATCACAGATTATTGTCATTAATGTCTTGTATGTAAAAACAATCAATAAAGATGAAAATGAAGAGGATTTGTGTGCGCTGTCTGTATGTTTTTGGTCAATTTTGTTTATTTCAAAGCTGTTTTTCTCGGAATGTGGATTCGGCAAATAAATATACACCTGTCATCTTCATCAGACCATAACTCATTAACCTAAACAGATACACACTTGTGATGGGTATCATTAAAAAGCTTATGAAATTCCCCTTCACACCATGTGCATATACATGTACCCAAAAAGTCATTTTGAGACTTATTCCTGATTTTGATGGAGCGGGTCAAATATAAGGGTGTGCTACCCACAGATGCTGGCTTGAACCAGTCTCATCTTACCCTTCGAATGTAAGGATCAGCCTACTAATCTGTCTCCTTTCCTCCGTGTCAAATTGGCCGTACAGAAAGAAATTCTTGTCGGCGAAAAAGTCCGGCAAGTCTGGGATGTTGTCTAAGGAAGGTGCAGCGCCCTCTGTTGGGATAACTGTCTCTTCGTCTGTCGAGCTGTCATAGTTGTCTTTGACGGCTGCGGCCCCTTTTTCTTGTATCCTAAAGAGAAAAGTTTATCAAAAATCGTGAGAAATTGTGTAAACGCGCGAAGAAAGGCATAGTCAAAATTGTCTCTTTTTTAAAAATTGGTTTATCTGATCGTCCTGAACAACTGGTAATTGATTGTTAGGGATTTAGTCTTTAAAACAAACATATAATCTCAAAATCGACCACCCCTTCAAATTTTGACTTTGACTGGCCGTACTGGGAAATCACTCCGTGCGACTTTACGCTCGTTTTGTGATGACAGGTCACATATTTAAAAATGGCCTGAATATTGTTGATGTTCTTGCTTTTGGCCCGGGCGTTAAATGTCCCGTTAAATGAGCCGGTTTCAAACGTACTTGTTTAAAACTGGCCAACCACATTTGTATTCCCTTATTCATCCACCGACCTCCTCACTTCATCCTCCGTGTCGCCTCCAGACGACACATCGTAACGCCGCTTGGACGGCGCAGTCTTCGTCACATTGTCAGTGTCGCTGTCAATGTCCGTCGTGCTGCAATCATCGTCATCTCCCTTGCCATCAGGCTTAGAGGATGTCACCTGTAAACAAGGAAAGACACGTCAAAGATATACATCGTCACGCCGCTTGGACTAGGCAGTCTTCGTCAAATTGTCAGTGTCGCTGTCGGCCGACCAACGTTGAAAACAAAAAAATGGCTTCTTTCAAATCCTCCCCTCAATTTACCATTTTTAGTTAGTCTGCATTTTGTAGGCAATCGATATGAACGGGTACAAGCCAGCTAGACTGGTTCCTCGATTGTACAATTCCCCGCCGTTTATAAATTGCCTAAATTATCTTAAGTGGGGTGAGGGAACCAGACTTCAAGAACATGTTTTTCTTAGATTTTCCAGCATTTACGAACACAAATCTTCAAGCAAGTCAGTGTAACAATATTTGCTATACAATACTAACCCTAACCCAAATCCATCCAATCACGCCACTGTTATTCGCATCCTCTGCATCGTTGGGTGTGGCCTGTTTGGGTGTGGCCTGTTTAGGTGTGGCCTGTTTGGGTGTGGCCCGATTGGGTGTGACACTTAGTCAGTTTTGATGTACCCCTCTTACCCTTTCAGCAGCCTTTGATGTTCCCTGGTCACCGTTATTCCCATCCTCTGCATCGTTGGGCGTGGCTTTCTTTATAGGAGAAGCCTTTTTGGGTGTGGCATTCTTTGGCATGGCTTTGCTGGGCGTGGCTTTCTGAGGTGATGGTTTCTTCCTCCTGGTTGGTTCCCAGTCGTCCTCTTCATCCGTTTCGCTCTCTTCACCATAGCTGGAGCTATCGTCACTCTCTGTCACCATAGAATACCTTTTAGTATGAAGACAAAAATGTTAAAGGTAGTATACAGCATTTGCTTTTGTTGGTTCATAGTAAATATTAAGACGCTAATCTGTTTTAAAGTTTTGTGTTTATAGATGCTAAAGAAAAACAAAGAACATTAATGCTGTTTTGTAGTCTGGTTTCTTGACTTGACGAAACAGATGAAAATATTGGCACATCAGAGGCCAAGATTTTACTGGATGCTTTAGACTTTCATTCCATAACAGTCCAGTAGAATATTTCGTAATAATTCGTTGATGATTGCAAATGTTGAATATATTCCCTGTTAATAATTAATAATGAATAATTAGACAAATGATAAAATCCTAATTTTCCATTGTTTTTAACCTACCTCCTTCACGGGGGTAAACACTTCTTTTTGTAGGAATCCAGAATTCAACCCTTGGTGAAAATCTTCTCTTTGTCTAATGGGTTTCTACGCCTAATGGGTTTCTACGCCTAATGGGTTTTTACGCCTAATGGGTTTCCACGCCTAATGGGTTTCTACGCCTAATGGGTTTCTACGCCTAATGGGTTTCTACGAATAATAGGTTTTTACGCCTAATGGGTTTCTATGCCTAATGGGTTTCTATACCTTATTGGTTCACCTACCTCCTCCAAGGGTGTAAAGGGTGTAGGAATCCTGAATCCAACCCTTGGTGACAATCTTCCCTTTTGTCCTGAGCCTATTGGGTTTGTGTACGCCCAACAGGTTTCTACGCCTAATGGGTTCCTGTGCCTATTGGGTTTCTACGCCTAAATGGGTTCACCTACCTCCTCCACGGGTGTAAAGACTTCTTCTTGTAAGAATCCAGAATCCAACCCTTGGTGACAATCTTCCCTTTGTCCTGAGCCTAATGGGTTTCTACGCCTAAATGGGTTCACCTACCTCCTCCACGGGTGTAACAACTTCTTTTTGTAGGAATCCAGAATCCAACCCTTGGTGACAATCTTCCCTTTGTCCTGAGCCTAATGGGTTTCTACGCCTAAATGGGTTCACCTACCTCCTCCACGGGTGTAACAACTTCTTCTTGTAAGAATCCAGAATCCAACCCTTGGTGACAATCTTCCCTTTGTCCTGAGCCTAAAGGTTTTCTGCGCCTAAATGGGTTCACCTACCTCCTCCACGGGTGTAACAACTTCTTCTTGTAGGAATCCAGAATCCAACCCTTGGTGACAATCTTCCCTTTGTTCCTGACCTGGTTGAACTTTGGGGTATTTGCAAAGGCACAGCTGTAGAAAAAATGACGGAGACAACGTCAAACGACTTTCTACAAACTGAATACCAAAAACATAGCCCAATGAGCCGTATTGCTGCAAACAATATTCACACTACAGACTCTCAACCTGGGTGTAACTCGACCCCTGGGTGTAACTCGACCCCTGGGTGTAACTCGACCCCTGGGTGGAACTCGACCCCTGGGTGTAACTCGACCCCTGGGTGTAACTCGACCCCTGGGTGGAACTCGACCCCTGGGTGTAACTCGACCCCTGGGTGTAACTCGACCCCTGGGTGTAACTCGACCCCTGGGTGTAACTCGACCCCTGGGTGTAACTCGACCCCTGGGTGTAACTCGACCCCTGGGTGTAACTCGACCCCTGGGTGTAACTCGACCCCTGGGTGTAACTCGACCCCCGGGTGTAACTCGACCCCCGGGTGTAACTCGACCCCCGGGTGTAACTCGACCCCCGGGTGTAACTCGACCCCCGGGTGTAACTCGACCCCCGGGTGTAACTCGACCCCCGGGTGTAACTCGACCCCCGGGTGTAACTCGACCCCCGGGTGTAACTCGACCCCCGGGTGTAACTCGACCCCCGGGTGTAACTCGACCCCCGGGTGTAACTCGACCCCCGGGTGTAACTCGACCCCCGGGTGTAACTCGACCCCCGGGTGTAACTCGACCCCCGGGTGTAACTCGACCCCCGGGTGTAACTCGACCCCCGGGTGGAACTCGACCCCCGGGTGGAACTCGACCCCCGGGTGGAACTCGACCCCCGGGTGGAACTCGACCCCCGGGTGGAACTCGACCCCCGGGTGGAACTCGACCCCCGGGTGGAACTCGACCCCTGGGTGGAACTCGACCCCTAGGTGGAACTCGACCCCTGGGTGGAACTCGACCCCTGGGTGTAACTCAACCCCTGAGTGGAACTCAACCCCTGAGTGGAACTCGACCCCTGAGTGGAACTCGACCCCTGGGTGGAACTCTATATTGAGCTGTCACCAACACCAACTTATTGTGCATGAAAACATTTGTGTTTTGGGGGCAGTTTCAGGATAATTTCTAGTGAAGATGTCCAAGGGGTTAGGGTTAAACTTAGTAGGAGAAGGCTACTCACATGAGATGTGTACATCCAGACCCCCAGTCTGGCCGGTACCTGGCTCCCATCTCTAAGGCTTTCTCCCTGAGGTCACCTCTGAGAGGATTCTGGAAACCACTCAAGACAAACGTCACTCCCTCCATCAGACTCTCAAAGGGCTTAGATTTCGGCTTTCTTGGGGCTTCCTCTGGAAAGTGAGAAAATCAATTATTTACAAATGCACTGGAATGTATTCAGTGTTGTTTCTTCCCAAGTGTCTTCCCAAGTGTCTTCCCAAGTGTCTTCCCAAGTGTCTTCCCAAGTGTCTTCCCAAGTGTCTTCCCAAGTGTCTTCCCAAGTGTCATCCCAAGTGTCATCCCAAGTGTCATCCCAAGTGTCATCCCAAGTGTCATCCCAAGTGTCATCCCAAGTGTCATCCCAAGTGTCATCCCAAGTGTCATCCCAAGTGTCATCCCAAGTGTCATCCCAAGTGTCATCCCAAGTGCCATCCCAAGTGCCTTCCCAAGTGCCTTCCCAAGTGCCTTCCCAAGTGTCTTCCCAAGTGTCATCCCAAGTGTCATCCCAAGTGTCATCCCAAGTGTCATCCCAAGTGTCATCCCAAGTGTCATCCCAAGTGTCATCCCAAGTGTCATCCCAAGTGTCATCCCAAGTGTCATTCCAAGTGTCATCCCAAGTGCCATCCCAAGTGCCTTCCCAAGTGCCTTTCCAAGTGCCTTCCCAAGTGTCTTCCCAAGTGTCATCCCAAGTGTCATCCCAAGTGTCATCCCAAGTGTCATTCCAAGTGTCATTCCAAGTGTCATCCCAAGTGTCATCCCAAGTGTCTTCCCAAGTCCATCACAAGTCCATCACAAGTCCATCACAAGTCCATCACAAGTCCATCACAAGTCCATCACAAGTCCATCACAAGTCCATCACAAGTCCATCACAAGTGTCATTCCAAGTGTCATTCCAAGTGTCATTCCAAGTGTCATCCCAAGTGTCATCCCAAGTGTCATCCCAAGTGTCATCCCAAGTGTCATCCCAAGTGTCATCCCAAGTGTCATTCCAAGTGTCATTCCAAGTGTCATTCCAAGTGTCATCCCAAGTGTCATTCCAAGTGTCTTCCCAAGTCCATCACAAGTCCATCACAAGTCCATCACAAGTCCATCACAAGTCCATCACAAGTCCATCACAAGTCCATCACAAGTGTCATTCCAAGTGTCATCCCAAGTGTCATTCCAAGTGTCATCCCAAGTGTCATCCCAAGTGTCATCCCAAGTGTCATCCCAAGTGTCATCCCAAGTCCATCACAAGTCCATCCCAAGTCCATCACAAGTCCATCACAAGTCCATCACAAGTCCATCACAAGCCATAGACCTTATTCACGTGGAAGCAATTTTTATTTCAGTTACCTGAATGTATTTTATGAATTGTGAACTGTTGAATGGGATGGTGCCGGACTAATTTTGTATTCTAGCCTCACTTTAATTTTCTTTTTAAATGTGGCTTTAAATATCAAGGTATGTTTAATCGCAATTTTTTAATTATTCATCGGAGAAGATTGGTATTAATGTGTAATTAATTAAATTTAGGTCATTTCTCTGCAGTTTCTATTGATGTAAATTCCATTCAACTCTCACCTCTACTCTTCTTTGGGGGCGGGGCTTGACGGCTCCCCTCCTCCTTGTCTGCCCCGTTCCTTGTAGTCGCCACCCTCTGGTCCGCCTGTTTGGAGGGTGCCTCTTCTTCCTCAGACGACAGTCTCCTCTTCTGGGTTGTTTTGGGGGTTGCGTCGCTCCTCGTGTCCTTCTGTCCGTGTGTGTGGGCGGCGGGAGTTGTTTTTGGTGCTCTTTGTGCGAGTGACTGCAGAGAAAAAACAAAACAAATAAATCTACTTTGTTAGATTGAAAGGTGGTATACACCATTTGCTTTCCTGTAATTTTCAAAAATGGATGGGTTGGGGGTTTAATATATAGTCAATATGTGACCGGCTCTACAAAAAGGTGTATTATGTCGCAAACAAATTAATTGAGTTATATGCATGGTTGAAAAGCCCACAACGTAAGCTTTCATTTGGTATATAATATAGCTCTATAGCCCCTCTCATTTTGGAGATTTGACGTGTTTAGATATTGATTACTTCCTTGGAGTTCAAATTACACAACTGAGAAAACGGGCTTTGAAATAGCCGGCTCTGTTGTACTACAACAGAACGATGCACACAAAATGGTAGTTTTTTTCCACTTTATTTATCAAAATCAACATTTCTTTGAATAAAACCTGAAACTGTAGGTATTTAAGATTTCATTCATGACAAAAAATGAGTGCACAACGCGACTTAATACACCTTTTTGTAGAGCCAGTCAATTTCTAGTTTTATGTTTATAGAAACTGAACAAAACTAAGAACTTTAATCCTAACAGTCCTCAATCCTCAAATATCAATATGATTTTGCACACACCCAAGAGAGTAAGGGTTAACCAGTTCAAGTTCAAGTAAATAGTCAATTTGTTTCAGAAGATTGTTGGCCAGCTTTTAAAGGTAGGATACACCATTGGTAATTGCGTGAATTGTCATGAATGGGTGGATTTCGGGGGTTGTATTTTATAGTAAATATTGTTTAACTGACCTATCCGAAGTTTGACAATCATGGATGGCGAGAAAAGCATGAAAAACAGCGTTTGTTTTCAACCGGCGTCGAGCAGTTATTCTTATTTTATTTGTGTTTTCTTTATAATATTGAATTTTTCAGAATAATTACAGGATATCTAGCGCAATCATTTTGCTGGATGCCTAGATTCATTATTTACTTTTAGATGAGTAAGATATTTCTTAATAAATCAGTAGTAAGTTTTTTCGATATCTGCAAATATCTTTAAGCGGATCCAAAATTGCAACTTGTACCTGGTTGGATGCTGTTGACGCTGTCGTGGCTTGTGACGTTGTGACTGTGCTCGTCAGAGACGCCGCTGCTAGGGTCGATGCGGCACGGACTGCTGCGGCTCCTGCGAGAACCAGCGACAAATGAACAACATTACGACATTACGGTATTTAGCAGCTTTCTGAATACGAGTTTTGCAGGAGGGCTCTGCACGATTCATTTTTTTTAAACAAGTTTGCGCGGGATTATTTTTCACGAACCTTGATCCGAGATGGGTTCAGGCCCCCATTCGTGGGAAGCACACCCTAATATATTCCCGGCCTCGCTGTGCTGCAAGCCGGTCGTTGGCAACAAATTCCCGGCTTGCTCGTCACATGTTTATCCGCCGTCATCCATTTTGAATTCCGGAAAAACTGAGCGTACACACGCTATCCAATGCTTCTTTTGTTGTCCTTGTAATTGTTTTTGTTTGTAGATGTAATTAGTGGGGTCTCCACTTGACAAATTATGCAGTTGTAGATCTCCTTCCATACACAATTCCAAATGATAGATAATTGTACTTACATATGTGACCTGTTCCAACGAAACCCGGACAAAGTCGACTTTTTAGTTTTTCAGATTTTGCTTTTTCCAAATTCTCTAGGTTCTCAGCTTTAAAATGATGTATCATTTACATATGTACCCCCACCTTATCTTCCCTGGGGTTTGGATTTAGTGATAAAACCCTGACAACCTAATTATGAGATAAACAGCTTTGAAGTTCAGAAAAGCGTATTATTTCTATACACAAATGTTTCACAAAATTGACAAAAAAACACACTTCTGGTAAACAGATTTTGTTCAAATTTGAGGAGATTGTAGATTAATAGTGAGTGACTTAGGAAAACCTAAAACCTAAAAATGGTAAAATCCATCCCGAAATGACTTCAGGAGTACATTGTGACAAAACACATTGTGCGACTTTGTCCGGGTTTCGATGGAACAGGTCACATATGTATGTGTTGGGAAAAAAAATTAAACTTGAATAAAAACAAAAATTACCATCATTTGTTTCTGTTCGCTCATCGCCGAGTTACACTAACCCTAACCCCCTAGGCCTTACTTTTGGCTAAAGAACTGCGTACTACAGAATACTACTTAGTATTTTGTAGAACTGGGTCTCTCAATGACTGATGATTGGGTGTGTACTGACAGAGTACAGATACTGCCAACTACAAAATACTAATAGTGGCAATACAGGTCAGTAATACTTACCTGGCAAAAAAAATGCAGTAGTCCAGCCTTGACCCATTGCTGTGTCCCAAGTGACAATTTTTGCTGTAGAGTTTAGAACACAGCATACATGGGCCATGCACACTCAGCAAGCAGAGGGACCCAATGCTAAAAAGTACTACGAGTGCAATTAGGGGTGAAGTACCCAATACTAAAAAATACTACAGGCATTGCACACAAGTCAGTGAGAGTACTGCATACTACTTTTTATTTCTAGTAGTAAAGAGTAGCATTAGGTAGGGTTAGGGTTAATACAAGTAAGATAAATACAAAATAAGAAAAGTTACTCAACCTGTCAGAGGGGCTGGATCTGCTTTTATGGAGGTCCTGCTTTTGAAGAAACTTCCCGGGGTCATAGAGGTTGCTTTGGCGTCTTCCTTCAATTTGAACATGCCCAGTTTGGAGGTGGTCTGCTAAAAACCAATGGCACCAGAAAATTAGTCTCACAATTAATTAGGAAGTCAGGTTGGCGCAGCGGTTCTTTCCTCGCCTTCCACCGATGTGACCCGGGTTCGAATCACGCCTGGGCCATTATGTGGATTGGGTTTTCAGTCCCTGCCTGATTTTGTGGGGCTTTCCCCCCAGGATATTCTTCTGGGGTTTTCCACCCATCTCCAAAACTGTACCTTCTTCATTGTCTTCTCTCTACAGGTTTCTTCAGGCTCTTTTGAGGGATCCTTGGTTTCATTACCAGACAATAATAATAATAATCTGTAATTTTACAGATAAGAGTGTGAAGAATCAGCAATTGTCATCACATTAATTATTTAACCAGTTTTTGTCGGATGCCGTGTATACACGCCCATTTTTCCGGAATTCTAAACAGATGACGAATAAACACGTCACGGCCGAGGCCGGAAATTTATGTCAGCGACTGACTCATAACGAGCGGGGCCGGACATTATCAGGGCGTGCTACCCTCAGATGCCGGCCTGAACCCGTCTCGGATCGAGATTCGTGAAAAACAATCTCGCGTCTGGGCCCAGTCAATGTCAAAAATAATCCTGGCATAAACTGGTTAACCAGTTCGCGCCGGAGGATATATATATACACAGTTTTTTAGAGATTCAAAACGGATGACGCATAAACACGTCACGAGCAAGGCCGGAAATGTCTATCAGCAGCGAGCAAGGCCGGAAATGTCTATCAGCAGCGAGCAAGGCCGGAAATGTCTATCAGCAGCGTGCAAGGCAGGAAATGTCTATCAGCAGCGAGCAAGGCAGTAAATGTCTATCAGCAGCGAGCAAGGCAGGAAATGTCTATCAGCAGCGAGCAATGCCAGAAATGTCTATCAGCAGCGAGCAAGGCTGGAAATGCACGGGTGTGCTTCCCGGTACCATCGGCCTGAAACCGCCTTGGATCGAGATTCGTTAATAATAATCCCACACCTCGGCTTGGTGAATGTTAACAACAATCCCGACGCGAACTAGTTAAATTTGATAACGGAGGGCGGTCAATGTAACACACCTGAGACTGTTGGCCGTGCTGTCCCGATGATGTATCTTCTTCCGTCGGTGGCGAGTGAAACTTGACGAACGACAGCCCGTACGACAGAAACTATGGAACCAAATGAGAGGGCTGTGAGCATTTATATGCAACCTGGCACCACGAAATGAGCGGAAAGTCGCACATGGCCAAAACAAGTTATTTTTTAAGCAGGTCGGTTTAGAGTTGTTAACGTTTTTACATATGTGACCCACCACCCCAAAACCAGGCTAAAGTCAACAATTTTCATATGAGAGATTTTTATACCATTGGATTGCTAGCGCTTTAAGCTTTAAAATGATACATCACATGCACCAGTACCGCTATGGAATGAAAAGTAACGACGCTTCAAAAAGTGACATTTTGTTGCCGTTCGCGGCAACAAGTTTGCTTAATTTGAGTAATAGCAACGACAACAAAAATCAGGAGAAGACCGGTATTATCACTTTCGGGGATTTCTAAAAAGGTTTAAACATGAACAGCCTATAAATTAGAGTTATGAAGAAAAAAACCAATCAACCGGCAACACATTTTGTTGTGTACAATGCCATATCTCGAAATGGCACTTGCCGACTTCCGCCTGGTTTTGGGGTGGTGAGTCACATATAAACAAACCTTTATCATATCCCAAAATTGTATTGCTCGATTACAACTCTAAAGTGTGTTTTTTGGTGGCTGAATTGCACTGATTGATAGTATAGTTGGCACGGTTCACGGACTTTGAACTCCGTTTTCTCATAACAAAGGAGCATGACTTCAGCTAATTCAAAAGAGTATAGCGGCGGCTAGGAATAAGCTACCGCAACACACAATACATCATTTGAAAGCTTAGGACTTCTCCTTTCTAGAAATGTAATAATGTCAATTTTGTAATTTTTGTTATTTTGCGACTTTCCACCTATTTTGTGGTGCCAGGTCACATATAGGACCTGTCCGAGATTAAAAATGGGTGATGAACAAACACCCAAAATTATTTACTATCCACGGATGACGTGTTAATTTGTCAGGCACAGCAGTTTCAGTTCGCGGAGGACGTGTATATACGCTGCAAAGCTTTTCTTGGTTGTTGCGGTTGACGTGTATTTACGCCAAAGGTTACCCGCTAGAGCTGCGGAGGACGGGTTCACACGACCGACATGTATGGTATACACGACCGACATGTATGGTATACACGCGGTGGACGTGAATATACGTTGATGCTGCCAAGCATGCTTCGTTGACACGGTGGACGTGTATATACGCTATATTGTGGCAGGGATGTCGCCACGCCGATTAGCGCCGATCAGAGCCGGTCGTCGCCGGTCGTCGCCGGTCTTCGCCGGTCGTCGCCGGTCGGGTCTGACCGGCACTCGCATTGGCCGGCCGGGAGTCCGGGACGAAAGGTAAACTAACACCTTTCCGACCGACACTAAAAAACTGAGTTTGAATAAAGATTTGTTGAGAAAAGAGAAAAATAAACATAGTTGCACATCCATAACTTCCCATTTTACTTGTAAAACGATCATCTCTGCTTTGTTTAAATAGTTACCCCTGTTTTGACATTGTTTTCTACTCCGAAAACGGGCTTATTTAGGGCGCCCTTGATTATCACGAGGTTTGCTTCACAGAAACGAGCTTATTGAGGGCGCCCTTGATTATCACGAGATTTGCTTCACAAAACAAATCTCGTGATCATCGCATCGCGCACACTGCTGACCTTGTTGAAGGGTTGGGTGCAGACAATTTTCACCCGGTCCCAGTTCTTGTCCGTGACGGCTTTGGACAGCTTGTCCGGTCCAAACATACGGACGCGGTTGGTGTTGATGCCATTCTTGCTGTCCATCGGACTCATGAACGATGACGTCACGAGGATGACCTGGGGATCGCAAAGAAAACAAAACAGGGTTAACCCTAACCCGACCAGATACAGCACAGTGCATCAGTTCAAAACTAGTTCAAAACTAGTTCAAAACCAGTTCAAAACAAGTTCAAAACCAGTTCAATACCAGTTCAATACCAGTTCAATACCAGTTCAATACCAGTTCAATACCAGTTCAATACCAGTTCCAAACCAGTTCAAAACCAGTTTCAAAACCAGTTTCAAAACCAGTTCAAAACCAGTTTCAAAACCAGTTCAAAACCAGTTCAAAACCAGTTCAAAACCAGTTCAAAACCAGTTCAAAACCAGTTCAAAATCAGTTCAAAACCAGTTCAAAACCAGTTCAAAACCAGTTCAAAACCAGTTCAAAACCAGTTCAAAACCAGTTCAAAACCAGTTCAAAACCAGTTCAAAACCAGTTCAAAACTAGTTCAAAACCAATTCAAAACTAGTTCAAAACCAATTCAAAACCAGTTCAAAACCAGTTCAAAACCAGTTTAGAAACCAATTTAAACCAGTTCATACCACTTAAACCAGTTCAAAAACAGACACCAATTCCAGATCAACTGGACTAGTTGGGACCAGTTAAAACCAGTTTAACTGGTTCAAATTGGTGCAGTTAAACTGTTTTTAACTGGAATCTTCAACTGGGTTAACCCTAACCCTGCCAGACACAGCACAGGCGTCAGGTGGAAAAGTCTGCTACACTTTGATACATTGAGTTGTCGACACCAGTGTATAAAAATGCCCAAGTCTAATGTGAGCTAGTCCACTATTGAACAATGCTAGAGTGTAGACTCTGCTGTGTTGGGTTGACCACAGACTCTGAGGCAGTTTGAGTAAAATGATTAAACCATCCCAAAACAGCATCTCTAGAAAAACCCCAGAAATAATTATGAATTGCTGAAAAAATTCCAGGTACCTGGTAGTCGTCTAAGGCAGTAGAGGTAGAATGACCAACGAGGATCTCGACAAATGCAGAGCTCTCATTGCCAACGTCAATGGAATGGATCTGCGAGGCTTTCTCAAACTGAGTGGCAAAGAAAACAAATACTCAGGCTTTAGAGTTCGAGTCGGTTCGCGAGTCGGTTCGCGAGTCGGTTCGCGAGTCGGTTCGCGAGTCGGTTCGCGAGTCGGTTCGCGAGTCGGTTCGCGAGTCGGTTCGCGAGTCGGTTCGCGAGTCGGTTCGCGAGTCGGTTCGCGAGTCGGTTCGCGAGTCGGTTCGCGAGTCGGTTCGCGAGTCGGTCCGCGAGTCGGTCCGCGAGTCGGTCCGCGAGTCGGTCCGCGAGTCGGTCCGCGAGTCGGTCCGCGAGTCGGTCCGCGAGTCGGTCCGCGAGTCGGTCCGCGAGTCGGTCCGCGAGTCGGTCCGCGAGTCGGTCCGCGAGTCGGTCCGCGAGTCGGTTCGCGAGTCGGTTCGCGAGTCGGTTCGCGAGTCGGTTCACGAGTCGGTTCACGAGTCGGCTCCCGAGTCGGCCCACGAGTCGGCCCACGAGTCGGCTCCCGAGTCGGCTCCCGAGTCGGCTCCCGAGTCGGCTCCCGAGTCGGCTCACGAGTCGGCTCACGAGTCGGCTCACGAGTCGGCTCACGAGTCGGCTCACGAGTCGGCTCACGAGCCGGCTCACGAGCCGGCTCACGAGCCGGTTCACAGCCGGTTCACGAGCCGGTTCACGAGCCAGTTCACGAGCCAGTTCACGAGCCAGTTCACGAACCAGTTCACAAGCCAGTTCACAATCATTTTCCGGAGTTGTGGGACAAAAAAAAAGTAGAAAATAGGCCTAGGCTCAGTGTGCACTGACTGTTAATTACCTGCAGGATAACGGATGCGTGTCTTTCAGCGTTTTCGGCACATTTCCATTTTCGGTAGTTTTCTGGTTTCAACAGATTATCCGCCTTCTGGGTCTGGGTAAGAAGAAGAAAAAAAAGGTTATTTTGCACTAAAAAAAAGCGTTTTTGGTACCCTTTTTTTTATCTAGGCCCATGTCCTTATTAGTAACAAATGTTTTCCGGACGTTCCGGCCATTTTCAAGATGGCCCCTGTGTGGCTCGTATCATAGGAGGAAGTCCGGTATTTGAGCCACATTTATGGGCCCCCTAGGAAAAGTCAAAACATTATTGTTAGACCGGGCAGCGAGGGATTCTCATATCAGTTCAACAGGCAAATAGTCTGTGTTAGTGTTTATATTTATACATGTATATGATTATGAATCACTGAATGAATATACATGAACTCAATTTGAACTCAAAACCCTAGTAATTTTTTAGTAATAATATTAAGTAATATAATAAGCCAGTTCGATTTTCCCGCTGCGCGTGTGTCAGCGATTGCGTGCAAAAGAATAGCGGGGTACCAGCCAATTTAAAGAGATCGTCGTGTTCTGAAGTTACTAAGTAACATTTTTTTTTTACGTTTTGGTGTTTTCAGGTGTTTTGTGTGGCCAAACTTTTGTTCAAACAAATATTTTTTTTCTTTTTCGATTTCACAAGAAATTGTAAAAAAATGCGGATTCGGTTAGCACGTCCCCCATATTACTAGCCTTGTGTGCATTCGTCTGCCGTGTTTATCTCAAGAGAAAAATTGTTGAATCTTGTTGTGCACATGCGCAGTTGGAATGTCGAAGTGGCTTATACTCAGCTGCATTAAATAACAAATACAACTGACAAGACAAAGTAGGGCCTATATTATTGGCAATAGTGACAGCAAAGGCAATACAATAGCCTAGTTTGCGAACGAAATTGCGTTTGTAATACCGTTACTGGTCAAGGTAATTTAAATGCAATGCACCATGCAACGGACGGCAAACTTAAAGTTGGGAGAGTTTGCTCCTACTATTCTTACCGTATCTTCGCTACTGCATGACACAACATGCTGCAACTTTATGACAGGCATTTTAAGGTGATCTTATCAATAGAAACCTGAATAATATTTGAGTTATTATGCAGGAAATGAACAAGCAAAACACGAATTTCACTTTGTAGACTTCAAGTTTAAGTTAAACTTTAACCAAAACCCGCCGTGTGATGAACTTTGACCCTAAATTATGGACCACCTTTATTTGTAATGGTTCCGTCATTTATGCAAACAACCGTTCTCTTTCGGTTTTCATAAATGACGTTTAAACCGATTTAACTGACTATAACTGTACTAGAACATTTTATAATAACCTTTGCCGTGTGTTATTTTACCAACTATATAACAGGAAAAACCACAAATTGATCAGACTATTCCAATATTTAGGGGTTTCTCCTTTCCGTTTCTAGTTGTCGCGCGCCCTCAAGTGGCCTATTAGTTACGCGCCACGGCGCAAGACGCGGGAAAGTTCGGATTAAAGTTATAGTTGAAGTTGTATTACATGTAACACATAACAGATTAAAGTTATAGTTGAAGTTGTATTACATGTAACACATAACAGAAAATGATAAATTTAGGTATAATAATTTTATTTTACATTAAAACATACATTTGTATGTGTGTTTTATGATATGACAGTACACTGTATAATCGTATGGCCGGGATAGGTCGATCTACAAATTGCAATAATGCAAAGACAAAGTGTAAAAACAAAATGCCCAAACACAATGTCCGGTACCGTTTTAATTCATGAGAAGTTTTTGTTTTTCTAGAAATCGTGAGTTACTACATGATGATGATGTAGGTATCTATACTGAAGAGCAGCTCAAATGATGTCGGACAAACGCAGTGAAGTGGCAGCCGTCCTTCAGAGATGGGCCACAGTCGAGATGAACTTTGTGCCCCAGGGACGACACGTCAACGCTCCCATGCCCTCGCCCCAGGAACTCCGAGGGTGAGAAGTTGATGGGGAATTTGTACTTCCACAAGCCTTGCACTCGAGAGAAACATCCGTGCCCTGTTTCGACTTTGTGGTCCTTTATTTTCTAGTGAAAAACTTTTTAAGAAATCCGCGTTGGATGCCGTGTGTACATGCACAGTTTTACCAGGATTCAAAACAGATGGCGGATAAACACGTCACGAGCAAGGGCGGAAATATCTGTCAGCGACCGGCTCGAAGCAACTCAGCAAGCGAGGCTGGAAATATTAGGGTGTGCTACCCACAGATGCCGGCCTGAACCCGCCTTGGATCTGAACCTGGTTAATATCAAAATAATCCCGGCCCTAAACTGGTCAACCATTATTAGGATATTTCTGAAGAACATTTGATTTATGGACTCGCTCTACACGAACGGTGTCCCACCAAAAAAAAGACAAAAATATGATTGAATTTCACACTAAAGTGTATTTTCAGACCAATTTCTTACCATTCCACGAAGACTGTCCTGTTTACTTGCACGTCAAACAGTTCATGTTGGTCATTTTTGTACAAAACATTATTGCACGTACACAAAAATACACACAAAATTTGACCCAACAAAATTAGACCCCTAAATTATGAACAGACCCTATTTCTTTTCTAATCGTCTTGTTCTCATTTTGTAGAATTTGCCGGGGAAGTCTTCTTGATATCTGGGAGTTTGTGATTGCCAGGGTGCACTCTGCTCAGACAACAAGGAAAGTCAAAGGAAACCTAGCACTGTATCCTTCGAACAAACGAGACATAAAGTAGCCTTTTGCTAAGGGCATCGTGGCTTTCAGCCGTAGCGACTAGAGTTAAAGGTTATAGGATACACCATTTGCAGATATCGAAAAATTATACTACCGAATTATTAAGACTACCAAATTATTTCCTACTTATTTGAAAGTAAACATGGATTGTAGTGTACAAGTAGGCATTCAGCAAAATTATTGTGCTAGATATCCCTTAATTATTACGAAAGGTTGAAGTTTATTTTGAAAAAATTACGATCGCCGGACGGCGATCGTGAACAAACAAGAACAACATAAGAACAACTGCCCGATGCTGGTTGTTTTTCTGGCTTTCCTCAGCATCCATGATTGTAAAACTTCGGACAGGTCAGTTAAACGATATTTACAAAAAAATACAACCCCCTAAATCCACCTATTTGTGATCAATCAAGCAATTATCAATGGTGTATCCTACCTTTAACGTCGTTTCAGCATAACTTCATTTGCAAAGGTTTTAATATGCTGACATAATAGACAACGTTTGTGATTTTTTAGAATTTTTCTACAAGTACAAGGCAGTACAAATCGCAAAATAAGGAAAGACAGATTCACCACGCCAGATACTTAGTCACGATGATCTTGGGAAAAGGCCAGTAATATCAAACATTTTGTGAAGAAGTGGTTTAGAAAGAACAAATAAATTTTCCACTAATTTTGTATTGAAGTTGAGGTTCATTTTAAAGAAAGAAAGAAAGTAATTGCCCGGCTTTTAAGAAGAAGCAAAAAATGTCCCCTGAACCAGCATTAATCAAGCATCATGTAAGCCAATGATTGGCCGAATGCAACCGTCCTTTGGTAACTTGTAACAAGGACGCGTCCAATCTTTAAACTACGCGCTATTAATGTACGCGTAAAATGTTTGTATCTATACGCGCGGCATTTTTCAAAATGGGCATGTCAACTGTTAACGCTAGCGCGTTGCTATGACGGCATCAGTAGTCAGCTAGTCTGGTCTCAAAGTTTCGGCGAGGTCCATTACCAGCCGTTATCCCCCAACCCGGTCATTATCATGCAGTAATGACCGGGTCCTCGCACTGTTATTCCCTAAGAATCGACTGCTTGATCTCATGGTTTGGTAAAGCTAGCTTCCCTCGGTGATCCATGAATCATTCTTGTTTTTTCTCCGAGGTTTAGCTGAGGGAAAATAGAATGATCCATGGACCACCTCGGCAGGCTAGTTTCACTTCGCCTTTCTCCAGGCTCTAGGCTCATCCTGTGATCACGACTCATCAAGTATTGTCTAAATTGTCCTTGACGGAGGGAACCTTTTCTCAGCCAAGCCCGGCATACGTCAGGGAGTGGGTATCAGGTGAAGTACAAAGGAGAAACCAAGTACTCCCAGGAGAGGGCAGAGTTACTGGAGAGACGGAGGGGGTTGAGGTCTCAGCTGGACGGGACCAAGTCGGACATCAAGCGCCTGAGCAAAGATCTGGGGAGACTGGAGTCGGAAATCTTATCTGCAGGTATATGTGACACAAAATGAGCTTAAAGTCAGATATTGTTTTAGTAAATGAGAATGAGATTAAATTCATATTCCTGGATTCTGCCGAACAAGAGCTTTCCAATGGTATACAGCATCACGGTTCGACCAACAGCGGCGGTCTAGTCAAAACCCTTTTCTAAGTAGTCCGGCGGTCTAGTGAAAACAAAATTCCAAGATAAGGGAGTGCGTCTTCAGAGCCAGATTGTCAACAGGGAAATCGACAAAACGAGATAGATCTGAGCGTGACAAAGACTTAGATCAAAGCAAACAGCAATGATCGTACCAAAATAATGGGAGTCGGAATTCATCCATCCACAGTAAGGGTGTGCGTTTACGGGTAGTACGGGACCCGGGTACCCTATTCCCGTCACGGTCGGGTACCCGGGTACCCGTGACTATTATTAGAATCATAACAAAAACCCGGAAGTATGCACCGCGTCGGCACGTGCATGTACATCCCCGCTCACTCCACTAGCAAGCTGCAGCGCGACTGCCGCGCTGGCATGGCGTGCTTACTTCCCCTGCATTCCGCAACTAAACAAATGCAAGGGCCTACTTTGCAACTTAGGGTTCGACGCAAACAAATTCTAGTCACTCAAAACAGCGGGTAGTCAAAACCCTTTTCTAAGTAGTCCGGCGGTCCAGTGAAAAAAAAGTTAAGTGCGTAGTTTTCAGAGCCAGATTGTCAACAGCGATCCCGTATTGCGTGGAGTTTACTCTCAGCTTAATAAATGTTTGTAAATGAATTGACTTGCCGCTCCCCATAATTGCACTCTACAGTGGCACGTCTTTTTCCAAAATAAATAAGGTCCAATGAACTAAATCCTTTGAGTGAGCCGACACGAAATGTAGCAAAAAAGCCGACCGCAGTTCCTGGCTGGCCCCAGAGTTGATACAATAGAACCAAATACCTCTCCTGCAGTATCAGGTTTCAAAACCACATTCCAGGTACGGGTCCGTGGGATCGTTAATTAATTCAGCACATTTCCCAAAAAGTAAACCTCGGAAAAACTTACTCAAAGGACAACTGTAACAAAACACTAGCAGCTGTCAGAATTGTCGGTAAATAGACTTCAAAGGCATTTTTTTATCACAATGACTTCAAAGAAAGCACAATCATCCGTTAGGCTGCTATCTAGACATCGGGAAATTGTCGGTAAAGACGTTTTACTCAGATGTTTTCTAACAATTTATCGGCACGCAATGAACATAAAAGACGCTTGCCTTTCTGAAATAATGTGTCAACATTTACAAAGGCAGTTTCGGGTAATAAATTCGATAAATTGGAACCGGGTACCCGCAATCAGCGGTCGGGTTACGGGTACCCGGGTACCCGGCACGGCCTTAATCCACAGTAGATTGACATCCATCCCAGTAGAGCGACATCCATCCCCCGTAGAGCGACATCCATCCCCCGTAGAGCGGCATCCATCCCCAGTAGAGCGGCATCCATCCCCAGTAGAGCGACATCCATCCCCCGTAGAGCGGCATCCATCCCCAGTAGAGCGGCATCCATCCCCAGTAGAGCGACATCCATCCCCAGTAGAGCGACATCCATCCCCAGTAGAGCGACATCCATCCCCAGTAGAGCGACGTTCATCCCCAGTAGAGCGACGTCCATCCCCAGTAGAGCGACGTCCATCCCCAGCAGAGCGACGTCCATCCCCAGCAGAGCGACGTCCATCCCCAGCAGAGCGACGTCCATCCCCAGCAGAGCGACGTCCATCCCCAGCAGAGCGACGTCCATCCCCAGCAGAGCGACGTCCATCCCCAGTAGAGCGACGTCCATCCCCAGTAGAGCGACATCCATCCCCAGTAGAGCGGCATCCATCCCCAGTAGAGCGGCATCCATCCCCCGTAGAGCGACATTCATCCCCCGTAGAGCGACATCCATCCCCAGTAGAGCGGCATCCATCCCCCGTAGAGCGACATCCATCCCCAGTAGAGCGACATCCATCCCCAGTAGAGCGACATCCATCCCCCGTAGAGCGACATCCATCCCCCGTAGAGCGACATCCATCCCCCGTAGAGCGACATCCATCCCCCGTAGAGCGACATCCATCCCCCGTAGAGCGGCATCCATCCCCCGTAGAGCGGCATCCATCCCCAGTAGAGCGGCATCCATCCCCAGTAGAGCGGCATCCATCCCCCGTAGAGCGGCATCCATCCCCCGTAGAGCGACATCCATCCCCCGTAGAGCGGCATCCATCTCCAGTAGAGCGACGTCCATCCCAGTAGAGCGACGTCCATCCCCAGTAGAGCGACGTCCATCCCCAGTAGATCGGCATCCATCCCCAGTAGAGCGACATCCATCCCCAGTAGAGCGACATCCATCCCCCGTAGAGCGACATCTTACTGCCATTTCGCAGTGGTGTGCATTCGATTATTTCCATAAAAATGCTGAATGTTTGAATATTTGAAATGCACAAATGTTAAATTGCTCATGATTATATTGTTAGCAATTTTGAATACTTTTAAACTTGAAAGGACAGTGCTTCATTTGGTAGCGAAGTGTTACTCATAATTTTGCATGTTTGTTAATTTTTTGTTAATTTTTTTTTTGGGGGGGGGATTGTTCCATTTTAACAGAACAAGAATACCAGACCACCTGTTCGGAGATATCGGACATCCAGCACAAGCGGACGCTGTTAGGGGCGCACTCCGCCGAGTGCAAGACTAACACAGCGAGATACGAGGAATACACGAAGCGTATCGCGGGGAAACTAAACCGCTACAAAGAGTTGAAGAGGTATATGGGCATCGCCGAGGATGGGAGATACTAGATATTCAAGACTATTCGTAATATGCTAGGAACATATTACGAAATGAACCAGCGCTGAGCCACCATGCCCGCTGCCGTCATCATCTCGGGTTCATTTCGGTGGCGCCTGCGCGGACAAAGACAAAAGTGTCTAACGACTTGATTTTAAGTCTACACTTGCGCAGTATCCAAACAAAATCGAAAAACCTGGTCCCATGGTCAATTTGACCACCCTTGGAAAATTATTTGTAACTCTGTCAAACATTGTCATATATTTGGACGATCGATGTCTCGTTTTAAAGTGGAAACCAGTATCTTTGAAATCATGTCTACATTCTACGTGTAGTATTCTGCAGAGTTGTAGTCGAGTCCCTGCAAGTCCGTTCACAAGTCCTTTCGTGAAGCCAGTCACAAGTCCTTTCGTGAAGCCAGTCACAAGTCCCTTCATAAAGGCAGTCACAAGTAACTAGATGAACAATGACAAAGGAATGCTTTTGTCAAAGCTGATTTGAACAGCTTGTGTTTTAAATTGGAACTGAAGGACTTGTGATGGACTTGCAGGGACTTGCAGGGACTTGCAGGGACTTGTGATGGACCCGACTACATCCCTGGTATTCTGTCATATTTTGTTACATTTTTGCGTATACAACCTGTATGGTGACGGCCATTAATCAAGTTAATTTACACCTTTGGGTTTCCCCCCGATTGTTTACTTTTCCCAACAGCGGGCAGGGGGAGTCATTGCTGTTTAGTAAGCAGGGATTATCACAAACCAATGGTACATCCTCGCCCGGCCTGGAGTCTGCTTGCACGGTAAGCGTGGGAGAAAGTTTCACAACCCATATGTGATCGGCTCTACAAAAACGGGTATTAATAAATACCTAGAAGAGTTGCTGTCTTCTGATTGGTCGAGACTCGATCACGTAGAGTGGATTATCATGTAGTAATAACCCGGCTTTCAAAAAGAAGCAAATAAATGTTCCCTGAACCAGCATTAATCAAGCATCATGTAAGCCAATGATTGGCCGAATGCAACGGTCCTACGGTAACTTGTATAAACAAGGACGCGTCAAATATTAATGACCGGGTCCTCGCACTGTTATTCCCTAATTATTATTAAAATAGCACTTCCAAAAACAAGACCAAGAGAGCTGAAGCACATTCAAAACCAATGAGAACTAGGATTTTTAAATAAGTTAAGAGGGCCTAATGTTTCGATCTTAACAAGATCTTCGGGTGGCACGGCCGGGTGGCTTGATAATCCCTGCTTACTGAACAGCAATGACTCCCCCTGACCGCTGTTGGGAAAAGTAAACAATCGGGGGGGGGGACCCAATGTGGCCCGGGTTCGATTCCCGGCCCGGACCATATGTGAGTAGAGTTGTGCGTTGGTGCTCTCCTGTGCCACGAGGTTTTTTTCCAGGTCATCCGGTTTTCCTCCCTCCTGAAAAATCAAACACTTTCGATCTCAGGCTGTGCTCCATAGTCATATATGAGTCGATGTGGCCGGCTGCCGTAGGCGCCTTCACGTGCCAGCGACTCGACCACGATTAGGCCAATTAAAAAAGGACCAGTGTTTGTTTAAAATAATGTCATTTGTGACTCGCTCTGCAAAAATGAGTCTGATGTCGCAAAATACATTTTTTACGTAAAGGGCTGTTTATTGTCTCAGAGGTGATTTTTCTTTCAACAAATAATATTTTGGTTTTAAGGCATTTTGGTTTCTCCGACACCTATATTTTCAGATCTGATCGATTGAAAAGATTGTCTTGATCGCTAAATATTTAATTTAGTACAGGTTTTGTCATTCTCTTACCATGTAGCATCTGATGAAGCACTACAATTGTAAATCTTCATTTCTTTTCAAAGACATTTTGAATATAACTGAGAAAAATTCCCAAAATTGTAAAAGACCAATGCATTACACTACAGAATTGTGCCATATATCAAATGAAAGCTTATTTCCCGCTTATTTTTATTTCCTGCTTATTATTATTAAAATTGCGAACAAATTATTTTTAACACATCGGACTCATTTTTGCAGAGTGGGTCACAATTGTTTTTACGTTTGTCTTCTTTCCTTCAGAAAGTTGTCCGTGAGTCATGCTCGGAGGTCGCTTCCTTCCTCAATCAGCTGTTAAAGGGAGACTTTGGGTCTGATTCTAAAGCCTTGTGAGTTGTAGATCTCTTGAATCAAATGTGGTTTTATTTCCTAATATCTGGGTATTGACTTGTTTGTACAAGTATCTTTCAGTTCCAGGAAGGCGGGCAGTGTGAGTTTATATGCACTTGCAAATTGTAATCCCGGCCCCGGGGGGACCCAGGACTAGCAGGGACTTGGCCAGGAATGTAAAATGGGCCTGGCTGTGATGCGACGCGTCGTATCTCTACGATGCGTCGCAGCTGCGACGCGTCGTGAAATCTATTTCACGAAACACATCGTACATGCGACGCACCGTAGGTGTATTTACAACACAAAACAGTGACTGTTGTATGTACTTATTCAACGCACAGTAAATAGTCGTCTGGTATTCAGCAAAGAGCCGTTGAATCTCTTCTCGGAAAGCTTTAAAAACGTATATCAAAATGGCTGACGTATGATGCATTTTTAACGAAAAACAAGCTTGCTGTGGACCTCTAGCAAATTTGAAATTTCAAGTGCACTATTCAAAGTTTATTCATATGAATACGATGAATGTTTCATTTACAACTTCCCACACATTGTCCGAGTATTCTAGTCTCGTTTATTTCATTTCTATGGCGTAAAACTGGCTATGAAAAAACGAATCTTATTTTACGGCGACCCAAATACACTTCGTAACTTACCACGTGTTACTTGCCGTTGTCAAGGTGTTTGCGTTGCATTGAACGCATCATAACTTTAGTGAAATGGATCGTAAGATGCGTTGCGTTGCTCTTCGTAACTCGAGTTGCGACGCGTCGCAACGTTTAGGTGCAGGTCTGTGTTTCAGAAAAAGGCCAGTAAAGTGAAAACTACCAAACCGAATCGGGTGATTTTAGTATAATTGTTCATCTATATAGCTTCCCCGTCTATCCAAAGTATTTGTTATGCTTAGGGTGATGAAAATAGGCAGTTCCGGTTTTTTTTCGGTTTTTTTTCGTTGGACCTCCCTGTATTGGCTCAACATCAATTGTTACAATTCCATCTAGGACGGGCAATTATTTGTATAACTCTTTCATCTCGTGCAGGACTGAGAAACAGAATCGGATATGGGCGAGCATTGAGCGTGTTCTGGCCGATCACCCAGCCGATCAGGTGGTTCGATCTCTGGCCGTCATCGGCGAGGAATCCGCTCTGTCGCTGCGACAGATCACAATCAACATCGACCTGAAAAAAGACGCCGCCCAACTCAGGTCGGTGTCTTCCTATTGGCCTCATTTACCACGGCGTTTGCAGTTAAAACTTAAAATAATGGGGGCTAATCATCCTTACTAGCAGCTGAGAAGCTGAATTGCGAAAGGACGCGGCTACAACGTGGTCGAGTCGAAGGCATGAAGACAGCCACTGATCGATTGAATTTTACTCGCAATTATTATTCCTGTTTATCAGGAACGAGTCCATTTCTGCAGCAGCTCGAGAACAGCGCAATTTGGTCTCTACCTTCATAGGTACCCATTTATACTCCTGGGTGGAGAGAGGCAATTGTTGTAAAGTGTCTTGCCCGAGGGCAAAAGCACCATGTTCCCGGGGGGGTTCGAACCCGTGTACCGTCGCACACGAGTTGAACCATAGCGCCTCACCATAATTAGAGTTCATTATAAGTCTGGTTACATTTGTGACCTGCTCCAACTAAACCCCCAAGAGAGTTGACAATTTTTTTATTTTTTGTAGATTTGGCTTTTTCAAATTGTCTAGGTTCTCAGCTTTAAAATGATGTATCAGATCATTTACATATGTACCCCCACCCTACCTCTTCTGGGGGAAGGATTTAGTGATAAAACCTAGACAACCTAATTATGAAATAAACAGCTTTGAAATTCAGAAAAGTGTACATTGTAAATAAAACACATTGTGCGACTTTGTTCGGGTTTCGTTGGAACAGGTCACATATAAAAGACGTGTCAATTCACAGGTCAGAAACAATTTCAAAGTAAAGTACATTCGTCACAGTTAAGTAAAAGTTTGTAACTCGATTTTGGAACCAGCAGCCAATTTCACAAAACTGTACGCAGTGGCGAAAGTCCCCTTGCGTTACAATTTACCGCGTAAGTTGCGCGACATTTCAGTTTGGATAATTTCACGAAAGTTTATACACTTATGCCACCCATGCAGCTGCTCTTTTAAAAATGCTGATTTTTTTTTTTTTCTCCTACATTTTCATCTTGGTCTGCTTGACACTCTCATATTATCTCTTAAACCGTTCGTGTGTGGGTTCCCAGGTTTAAGTATGGCATCAGTGGTCTGTTAGAAGATACTGCCACAGCACCTGATCTTATGCTGAGTGTACATCAACTCATAGAGGTACGTATACCAACAAAAACACCACATAAAGCCCCACACAATTTAAACCATTTCGTGTCGGGATTATTGTAACATTCACCAAGCCAAGGCGCGGGAATTTTTTTTACGAAACTCGATCCGAGGCGGGTTCAGGCCGATGGTACCGGGAAGCACACCAATTACATTTCCGGCCTTGCTAACTGACATTTCCGGCCTTGCTTGTGGCGTGTTTATGCGTCATCCGTTTTGAATCTCGGGGGAAACTTTGCGTGTATATACGTACTCAGGCACGGACTGGTTAAAAAAAAAATGAAATGGATGGGGGGGGGGGGGGGGGGGGTGGTGGGGGTGGGTTAACATGGTTGAAGGGTGGATAGTCGAGTACAGCTCCCTGAGGTATTTGAAGTTAACAAACTAGTTCCCCTGCAAACTAGTTTGTCAACTTCTAATACCGAGGGAAGCTAATATCCGTTATACTTTATAGAGCCCTGTCTGCGGCGCAGCTAAACAGTTGCTTTATCCAATATTTTTCTCTTATAGGAAAAGCAGTTAGCCCACATGCGCACATTCATGGTGACGGAGCAGGGTCGGAACAACGCCTGGCGGCTGGACAAGAGACTAGCTCAGTTAGTCTCTCAGATCCACAGACGGCTAGCGGCATCGCTGGTGGATCACGCAGGTGCCTCTGAGATGGCAAGGTAAGGTCTTAACTAACCGGCTGGACAAGAGACTAGCTCAGTTAGTCTCTCAGATCCACAGACGGCTAGCGGCATCGCTGGTGGATCACGCAGGTGCCTCTGAGATGGCAAGGTAAGGTCTAGACTAACCGGCTGGACAAGAGACTAGCTTAGTTAGTCTCTCAGATCCACAGACGGCTAGTGGCATCGCTGGTGGATCACCCAGGTGCCTCTGAGATGGCAAGGTAATGTCTAGACTAACCGGCGGGACAAGAGACTAGCTCAGTTAGTCTCTCAGATCCACAGACGGCTAGCGGCATCGCTGGTGGATCACCCAGGTGCCTCTGAGATGGCAAGGTAAGGTCTAGACTAACTGGCTGGACAAGAGACTAGCTCAGTTAGTCTCTCAGATCCACAGACGGCTAGCGGCATTGCTGGTGGATCACCCAGGTGCCTCTGAGATGGTAAGGTAAGGTCTAGACTAACCGGCGGGACAAGAGACTAGCTCAGTTAGTCTCTCAGATCCACAGTTGGCTAGCGGCATCGCTGGTGGATCACCCAGGTGCCTCTGAGATGGCAAGGTAAGGTCTAGACTAACCGGCGGGACAAGAGACTAGCTCAGTTAGTCTCTCAGATCCACAGACGGCTAGCGGCATCGCTGGTGGATCACCCAGGTGCCTCTGAGATGGTAAGGTAAGGTCTAGACTAACCGGCGGGACAAGAGACTAGCTCAGTTAGTCTCTCAGATCCACAGACGGCTAGCGGCATCGCTGGTGGATCACCCAGGTGCCTCTGAGATGGCAAGGTAAGGTCTAGACTAACCGGCGGGACAAGAGACTAGCTCAGTTAGTCTCTCAGATCCACAGACGGCTAGCGGCATCGCTGGTGGATCACCCAGGTGCCTCTGAGATGGCAAGGTAAGGTCTAGACTAACCGGCTGGACAAGAGACTAGCTCAGTTAGTCTCTCAGATCCACAGACGGCTAGCGGCATCGCTGGTGGATCACCCAGGTGCCTCTGAGATGGTAAGGTAAGGTCTAGACTAACCGGCGGGACAAGAGACTAGCTCAGTTAGTCTCTCAGATCCACAGACGGCTAGCGGCATCGCTGGTGGATCACCCAGGTGCCTCTGAGATGGCAAGGTAAGGTCTAGACTAACCGGCGGGACAAGAGACTAGCTCAGTTAGTCTCTCAGATCCACAGACGGCTAGCGGCATCGCTGGTGGATCACCCAGGTGCCTCTGTGATGGCAACGTAAGGTCTAAACTAACCGGCTGGACAAGTGATTTTGCAATTGTTGTACATTTCTATTTGGGGAATATGTTGTCTTCTTTGAAATATCATCAGGACCTTGTTTACAACCGAGTTGGAGTTAGTCTCCGCCACAGCCGCTCTGGAGCAGCTGCGGGATTCCTGCGGGGAGCTGCAGGAATCTGCCTGCAAGGCTTCCAAGGAGAAGGACAGCCTGTACAGCAAGTATCAGAAGATACAAGACTTCAAGAAGTTGACTGTGAGTATTAATAAAGGTGGCTGGAAAAGAGGCCACCAGAGTCATTTATAATAACACACCTCGTGCTAGTTCTTAATCCTAGGGCCGATTTCACGAAGTTCGTCTTATCTTACAGCTTATCTTAGGACTTTGGAAGAATCCCCGCACTAAGATCGATCTTGGCTAAGACTTGTCCTAAGATCGATTTCACTAAAACTCATCTTATGAAAGACGCATCGCAACTACCAATTTGATGGCTGTTTCATGTTTGTTTTTACTGCAAAAGGGAAACGGTCGTTGAAAAGAAGGCGTAAACCAATTTTCCCTCGCCCGCTTGTGCATAGAGCACAAACTTTCACGGGAAAACTACTCTACGCAATACAATCACGTACGATCTGCACCTTCTATGCGACAGAGTCGACTAGTTGTTGTCGTATGAATAATATTTGCTTTTAAAACTCTAGGGGGGCAAACACCTAATCTGTTTCTTCTTCGGAAAACTGTGCGTTTATATTCGTCATCCGGCGCGAACTGGTTAACAAGAAGATAATGCAATGATTTCCAGACGTTAAACGCACGTATTAACCCTAACCCCCAAAGGGGTATTCTGTGAGTTGCCTTCCAAGCGCATCAGATTGCACATCATTTGTCAAAGTGTCAGCCTTGCTCAGTGTGAGAGATCCGTCGGGTCCACCTGCTGCACTTTGTGGCGATGTGGAAGGGTTCGAGTTAATGAAATAAGATGACCTTCGGACCGATCTTAAGTTAAGACGAGTCCGAGTAAGTTCGAGTCCCGGTGTCGACACGTGTGTCCTTGAGCAAGACAATTAAAACCACTATTGCTTCGTCCTTCGGATGGGACGTAAAGCTGGAGGTCCCGTGTGTTGTGTAATGCACGTAAAAAAAACCAGAAAAACTTATCGCTAAGAGAAGGGGTTTGCCCCGGTGTTTCTGGAGGATCAAGACAGCTACCTTCTCATGGTGATCCGGCTAAGAGGAAAAAAGACCTCTCGAACTAAAGCTGTCAATCCGGACTTCGGTCCATACGGAAAAAAAATGAGTCCAGCCACGTTGAGGAAGTTAGGACGTGTTGAACGCGTCTTAACTTTAGTGAAATTGATTCTAGGACGAGTCGTGAATTAGGACGAGTTACTCTTCCTAAGACTTGTCTTAGCGATTGGTGAAATTGACCCTAGGTTGGTCTGTACTCTTTGTCGTTACATTCATTGAAGGAAAAGAAGCAGAACCTGATCAGAGTGCTGGTACGACAGAACTCAGAGGCCAAGAAAAGACTGGAGGTTCTGCAGAGAGAGGTGAGGGGAAACTCGCAATTGCAGTCATAAACTTTAAAACATCCTTAACAACATCTCAGATTTCCTTGATGGTGTAAGCCCGATTTGACAATTATGGCACATGAACAGTTGCGTCCTCGCGTGCGTCGAGAATAATATTATGGAAAAGAGTTCAAATAATGCTGAAGGTTGACCTTTTTGTTCGTTCGAAAAATAATTGAAGCAGTTTGATTTTTGGCGGTGGAAGAGGAAAGATGCATGTGTACGATTGGGAGCAGTTTAATAAAGTTTAACGTCCGATGTTGCAAAGAGAATTTGTCTGAACGTTATCTGAAATTCCCCTTCTCCACTTCGCATGAAGTATTCTCGCACCTCTTGGCCGTACTCTGAAGAGTTGATGCACTACATTTTCTTTTGTTTCTTTTCGCTTGCACAAACAAATTAACAGAACGTGGATTTGTGTAACACGTCACATGTGTACATTTATCTTCGGCGTTTATGCCGAAAGAAAAAACGTTAAACTGGATTATTACATTTGTCTTAACATTTTCATTAACCAGTTCGCATACACATGTATACACATCAAAGTCTTGGATAAACACGTCACGAGCGAGGCCGAAAATATCAGGGTGTGCTACCCACAGATGATGGCCCGAACCCGTCCCGGATCGAGGTTCGTGAAAAGCAATACCGTGCCCTGCTCTGGTCAATGTCAAAATAGTCCCGGCACAAACTTGTAAATAGCATCCAGAGAATGTGTAATTATCTTGCAACACTTTATTTTACAAGATCATGAAATTTTGGCAGAAAAAAATAATTCCCTGAATAACTTGCACTGAACTTATCCTGAATTAAAGGTAGGATACACCATTGGTAATTGCTTGAATTATCATCAATGGGTAGATTTGGGGGTTGTATTTCATAGTAAACTTTGTTTAACTAACCTGTCCGAAGTTTTACAATCATGGGTGCCGAGAAAAGCACAAAAAACAGCGTTTGTTTTCAACCGGCGTTGGGCAGTTATTCTTATGTTATCCTTGTTTTTTCGCGATCGCCGTCCGGCGATCGCAAAGTTTTCTTTATAAAATTATATTTTTCAGAATAATTACAGGATATCTAGCGGATATCATTTTGCTGGATGCCTAGAATCATTATTTACTTTCAAATGAGTAAGATATTTCTTAATAATTCGGTAGTAAATATTTTCGTTATCTGCAAATGGTGTATACTACCTTTAACTTGATCACAATTGGAATGAGAGAAGATTGGACCGCAAAGTTATTTTTCCTGATATCAATTTCGTATTTTCTTATTCTCGGACAGAATCTGAAGTACATGCAGTCCACGCTGTGCAGCCACGAGGCGGGCACTGTAGCCATGACAACCCAAATGAGGAACGGGGTAGCTGAGGAGGTGGAGCGCTTTGCCCAGCTGCCGTTGCATCTGTTACGACTCGCCTCATTGGACAGGTACAGTTAAACGGGGTTGTAGTCGGAGAGTCTCGAACCCCAGGCAATTAACACAGTAATAACTAGAAAAGGGCTGGCAGTCTTAAGCCCTGTTCGCACTGGACTTTTTTGATAAAACTTATCGAGACGATGGGTACTTTTCCCATTTTAAGTCCAGTGCGGACAGCCTAGGACGTTTTCCTCTCGGTTACTTTTACCGTCCAACTGCTGCCCGGGAAAACTTCCCAGGTAACTTTTCCCTAGACGATAAGTCCAGTGCGAACAGTGCAAGTCGGTAAAAGCATCTCAGGAAAACGTACATCCGGCCCCCTACTGCGATTTTATGCTACACAAGACACCGCGCATGCGCTCTTTGCATTGTTTACGTGCGCGCGCTGATGCATGCACATCGCAATCACATTCGACTTCATAAGTCATTATATAATGACAGCTCGGCTACTTCTCCTGCGGTCTCGGTAAAATTTTCACAAGTACAAGTGCGAACAGTGGTAACATTTGACCATCGTCTCAGTAAAACCTTCCCCCCAAAAAGTCCAGTGCGAACACTGCTTTATTTTTATTTGTTAAATATTTATACTGCGTAGCCCATTCAATGGAATTCACTGTTCTCCCATGGGGCCAAGTGTGAGAAGGCAATGTGAAGAAATTACAGTTTTAGAGGTGGGAGGAAAACCCCAGAAGAATATTATTTGGTAAAACACACATAATCAAGCAGGGACTGCAAACCCTATCAACATATTGGCCCAGGCGGGGTTCCAACCTAGGTTACAACGGTGAAAGGCGAGGAAAGAACCGCTACGCAAACCTGACTCTCCAGACCTTTGTGCAGACCTTTGCCCAAACGATGCGTTAAGAAATCCTTCAATCCGAATCCGATATAGAATTGTGTTTCCCACCCCCCAAAATGTTCACTGCATCCAAGTTTCATCCAAGTTATATTTTTGTTTTAAGCTTCAGACTTTTCTTTTTACAAAGGTATTCGTGTCAGGTTTGACTATTGTTCATTTTACATATTGGTTTTAATTTTTATCGTTTGGCATTGCAGACTAATGTTTATTTTAAGTTGTAATTTTAATAGTTTTAGGTCTTGTAATGCGCATTGGAACACTTTATGGTATCTGCGCAAAATGAATACAAAATAATTTTTCTAAAAACTTAACATGGAATTCAATTCCAGCGGGCAGAGTGTTCCTGTGAACCAGCTGTCAATCAACCGATTCAACAGCCAATCAGAGGGCAGCGGGGGCGGAGCTATCGTCGAGGTCCTCCAATTGCTAAAGTATCCACTTTACAAGGTGAACAACTACTAAATATTTATTCATTCAGCAATTGTCCAAACTAACCCATGAAATTACAGAATTTACAGTTTGAGGAAAACCCCAGATTGATATCTTAGGGAAAACCCAATCCACATATTTTGAGAAAAACATTTATATAATATTTTGCACTAGCTGTAACAAGTCCAGTCGAAGACAAGTGCAATATATTCTTGTATCCCCCCCAAAAAACATATAATATTAGTGTTATTTAAATGAGGCTGAAGACTTGATCAAAGCAAAATTATTTGACGAATAATTCCTGTACGAATGCTATAAATGACTGCTGTCTTTCTGTAACTTTTTTATTGTTGGAACTTATCGTCTGCTTTTCTCATAAAACTTGGACAAAAAACAATCGCAAGCGTAGGCTTAAGTTCGGGCCGGATGACGTATATAAACACAAAGTTTTCCCCAGATTCAAAAGGGATGACGCATAAACACGCCACGAGGGAAATGCGTGGGTGTGCTTCTGAGGACTATTGGCCTTAACCCGCCTCGGATCGAGTTTCAATAAAAATAATCCCGTGCGTCGGCTTGGTGATGTTAAAATAATCCCGGCGCAAACTGGTTGTTTTTCTCTATCAGGTAGGCTCTCAGAAAATGTACTGCCTTTTTTGTAATCCTCAGAGAATTTGTATTGTTTAAAAGTTCTTCAAAGTTCAGAAACCAGAGCGAACTGCTCGCGCCGCTAGCTCTAAAGCCAAAGCATTTTTCTGCTGCGTTTTATCCCTAGAGCAATATCGTCGAATCTTGTTGTGCACATGCAATCGTTACAGGCTCCAGAGAATCTATTGCCGTACGCTGTTCAGCTGAAATGCGAGATAGCAGCGATGCAGACGCTACTGGACTCCCAGCATCTCCTGCAAGCTTCCATGGTAGAGACCCACACTGACGACCTGACCGCCATCCAGCATGTCTCAGGTAGAGCTGTAGTCAAAACCTCAGTTAGGTCTTCAATTTGGCGGTTTTCAATCGCCAACATACGCTTTTAAAAGGATAAAACTGCTGCAAACTGCTTACTGGCTGGAATGACCTGAAATATAAAAATCAAATAAGTTAAGAGGGCCTAATATTTCGATCTTAACAAGATCTTCTTCAGAGACTAAATGACTGTGTACAAGAAACAAACATAGGACAACATGATGCACATCAAGAAACACAAAAGAAAAAGCACAGAGTCCAAAGGAACAATCAACAAAAGGAGGATTAGGCTGAGGGATTAAAGGGCGAGGTCAGTGTGGGTAGGATCAAAGACAGGGTAGGAACAAAAATAGAAGGGGTAAAATCACAAGGAAGGGGGTCCAGGGTGGAGATCAAAGGGAAGAACTAACATAGGAGTAATGAGGAGGGGGGGATGGGGGAAGGGGTTAGGAAAACAAAAACAAAATCCTGGCAAGGAATAAATCTGAAACAGATGACAAATAGAAGAAAAAAATTGAAATTAATCATTTCCTAGTTTAGGAAAATAAACAAGAGAAGCCAGAGGAGTGAGAACAAACAAAAACAAAATCCTGGCAAGGAATAAATCTGAAACAGATGACAAATAGAAGAAAAAAATATAACTTAATCATTTCCTAGTTGAATGTTAAGCCCATGTGGTTGAATAGTCCGAAGACGATTCATCCAAACTTTCTCCCGGCTGAGGCAGACTGACTCTTTCTGGTGGCCAAGTGATTCTATGCCCTGTAGAATCAAATCAGAAATGCAATGGTTAAAGTGATGTCCGACGGGGGTATCCAGTTTCTTGGTGTTGACCGTAGAAACGCTTTTTTTAGGGCATTTGTGGTCTCTCCGACATACTGAACTCCACAAAACCTGCAAGAGATGAGATATATGACGTTAGATGTACTACAAGTGATGTTACCAATAATTCTATACGTGGTACCAGAAAAGGAGTCAGACTCCTGGATGTGGATCTGGCAAACCACACATCTGGAACTGCACTTGAAAGTTCCGTGCTGGATGGGAGGAGATGCATCCAAACTGGGAACTTCGGCTCGAACAATGAGGGCTCGTAGATTACGAGGGCGTCTATAAGCCAACACAGGGCTGTCGGGGATGGCACGGACAAGGCAATCTGAAGTGTTTAAAAGCTTGTCAGAAAAAGTGACAAAGATCTAGATTGAGATCTTGAGAGAGAAGGGGACCTTGGGGTAGTGCTAGAATCTTGCCAGTCTTTTTACTTTAGGTTTACAATTCACCAACATATACTTTTAAAAGCTTGTCAGAAAAAAAGTGACAAAGATGTAGATTGAGACTTTAAGGTAGTGGTAGAATCTTGCCAGTCTTTTTACTTTTCAATTCGCCAACAAATACTTTTAAAAGCTTGTCAGAAAAAGTGACAAGCACTATTGTAGTGGAGACCGAGACCTTGTTTTAATCTACATAAGAAATGGAATAAGAACTCTCCTTAACGCGAGGAAAACGTGTCAAAGCGAATTGTTCAGCCAAGAATGTGCGCAGTGTCAAGTTCGAAGTTGTTTGGATAAGCAGTTAAAAAATGTACCGGATGACTTGGCCCGTCAATGTGGCAGCAGTAAAACTGCCAGACATTTTGAACGGAAACTGCACTCTATACCGCCACGGGTATAGACGGCCACGCATTGCTGCACATTATGAACGGGTACTGCACTCTATACCACCACGGGTATAGACGGGCCACCATTGCTGCGGGTATAGACGGCTATGTCCAAGTTCGATCAAGGACTATAGTTAACTATAGTTTGACTAACTCTGATCGAACTCGGGCTAGTCGACGATGGTTGGACTAGTCTAGTCGACTATTCACGACCAGCCTATAGGTAACCAATAGCCGCTTTGATAGCACAGTACAGAGAGTGGCAGTTATCAATAGTTCGACTAGAGTCGTTCGCACTTCAACTCGCATGCCCTAATGACTACACAGACTAACCACTAGTTAACTGTAGTTCCTTGATCGAACTTGGCTCACGCATTGATGCACATTATTTACAGACACTGCACTCTATACCACCACAGGTATAGACGGCTCAATTTTGCTCATAGTTTGTAGCTAATAATTTTTACCCTGTAGCCCTTACCAAAGACGTCGCCACCCACGACGAGTCACTGCTGAGACAGCTCCTACCTGTTCTACAGACCAGACTTAACGAGTCGACCGACGCGCTTGCCTCCTGCATCTCCGTGAAGGATGCACTCACAGCTTGGTAAGAGACATTTATCTTTTCGCGCCTTCACAAATAAATATGCCTGCAGATTGATATATTTAAGGCGTTCTTGCAAAATGAGACGGAAAAGGGCGCAGAGCTTAGTGGAGAAAACTGGAAAATAATGGGCAATTTTTGTTTATTTTTAGAATTACATGTATTGATATTTGTTATCTTTGGTATGCCTACTAACTTTGTAAGTAATGGAATAAAAGCATTTCTTAGTTAAAAACAACTGCCATTTTTTCATATCATATGTACAAAACTTAAAACTTTACTTAACAATTTACGACATGTTGATAAATCCAAACTTTAAACAGCCATAACTTGTTAATGGAATGTCCGATTGGAGCGCAACAAACGGCAATGTAAGGAGAATTATATCTTTTTTTTCTAATGCCCCAGAGCCCTCATTTCTGCCCAGTTCCGTCTTATTTTGCCAAAACCCCTCCCCTAGTAGAGACAAGGTGGCCCACAAAAAACGGACAGGCATACTTCACTACTCTGAGGCAGAAACTAATGAATGGAGAATCGTTCTAGAAGAAATATGATATCAAGAAAGCCCGATTCAGTCCAGTAGTTTTAACTCTAGATCCTATTTTGTGAAGCAACAGCTAATGTTAAATTCGCAGGCACGAAATAGTTATTTTGCGCCGGATGACGCATAAACACGCCACGAGCAAGGCCGGAAATGCGTGGGTGTGCTTCCCGGCACTATCGGCCTGAACCCGCTTCGTTAAAAACCTTTGACTTTGTTTCACAAAACAGAGTGAACAAAAACGTAATACCTATTCTATCCTGTTTGTAAGAGGTGACTGCATGATTTGTAAATGGCATTTTCTAAAAAATCTGTTTTATCACTTCGTTGTTGGTATAAGTTGGTATCCATATTTTCGTTACTGAACTCAGAACCTCCTAATGTTGTATGCCGCTGGAAAGCTCTTTTTCGGCAGAATCTAGAAATATAAATAGCTCAATTCTTAAAAAAAACAACTCTGACTTGCAGCTCACAAATATTGATATTCTTGACAGGTGGGAGCAACCAGCTCAGCTGCTTACTCCCTGGGTCAAGCTAGATGACCTCAGCCTGCAGCAATGGTTGGATCAATGGACGGTAACCGTGACTAGAATGAGGCAGTTGGGTGTCTAGTGGCTTCACGTCGGCACCAGACTAGCGTGTATCTTAACCCTAACTCCCTCACCATTGTTATTAAACAATACAAATCCTCCAACTTCCTTTGTTGTGTAGGGAGTTAATATTAGAATGAGACTGTTTAGCGTGCCATGTGGCACCACGTAAAAATGGCTTTAAATTTTGTTTGCCAAATTGTACGTTAGTGCATAGGCTTGTTCTATGTATATGCCCTGGCCAAAGTCTGTTTTTCAGGAGGGTATCTTTAAAAATTGGCGATTTGAAGGCAACGTTGACCAACTTGTGAATACTATTGCCTGTAGACGTTATAAAGAAGAAAAACAAAATCAAAAAATTTACGACAGGAAGCACCATATAGTTTAACTGACCTGTCTGAAGTTTTACAATCAGCGATTGTGATTTTTGTTATATTAAATTCAATTTTTAGGAACAATTATAGGATATCTAGCGCAATCATTATTTACTTGCAAATGGTGTATCCTTTACCTTTAAGTTTAGAATCTGTAAAATTATTTTGCATGTAGGATTAAATTAATTACTAAAAACATTTTTCTTACAATTTGAATGCCTGGTACACATTAGACTCGGTTAAATTTGCTCTATTATTGTAAAACCTTTTAACCCTCTCTGCTAAGAGGAAACAGGTTTGTAAACTGATGTACATCTTAACTGCCGTTTTGTAAAAAATGTAGAAATATTAGTCTTGTTCCTATGTGCCCAACTTTAAAGTTAATACTTATAATGTTTTCACACTACAAAGTAAACCCTGCTGAATGTGCACTGATCATACTATTTCGCCATTGTTATGAAAGAAAAAGAAACTCTAGATGTATAAAATGACAAGTGTTCGTGTACCTGTTAAGACTGGTGCCTTGCATTTAGTGTACTTAAAACAAACTTATCAAGACGAGTTACCGAACACTACAGACTGTGCAATTGAGTAGAAGCAGTTTTACTACTCGGCACATGTGGTAACATTTTTACCCCCAAATGAGGCACCATTATGCTTTCAGTACGTACACGTAAAAATAAAGCCATTACAACAAGGGACTACTAAATAAATTACGTCATTGTTCGACACGAGCATTCACCCGGAGAATTGTCTCAAGGCCGTCGTTAACCCACTTCGCGAGTAGGGTTAGAAATTACCTGGGAAACCGACATGTACAGTCTTAACAAAATAACTTTAATCCACACCTAATACTTACTCTCCTTGGAGACCAAGTCTGTACATCCTCAGAGTTTTAATTATAGCAAAAAAACTGGTAGTGTAGTGGCGAGGTTCAATCCCCACTCATGGGAGGGGGAGTCAACATTTTGAATCTAAAACCCCTCAGGACATGAAAAATCAAGAAGAATCAAATCCATCAGTTTTTTGTATGTATTTTAATCCTTTTTCCACAATGACCAAAGGTCGAAAACTCAAAGAAATATTCAAGAACAATTTACGGGCCAACCTAGATGCGTTAGAAATGTTTCGATCCAGTAGTTTTTTTCTCTGGAAAACATGTAGTGGTCAGTTGATCAACAGAAGCGCGACAGCAATGAAAAGGCCTGTTCAATTGACCACCAACTTTTGAACAAATTTGTGCTTGCTCATCTAGAAGGATTGGGACCACTCTGTATAGCCTTTTGCTTTGATTGCCAAGACAACCTGTAAGAGAGGAAGGGTTACAATATTTCGATTGGACTTTTGTGTGGTAAAAAAAAAAAAAAAAGGATATGAACTCTGTTATTAGAAACTCCCTTTCCTCAGAAATAAGTAATCATCCATTGTGGCCTTGACAAATGATATTATTAACCAGTTCGCGCTGGAGGACGTATATACACGCAAAGTTTACCCCAGATTCAAAAACAAAACACGAGCAAGGCCGGAAATGCGTGGGTGTGCTTCCCGGTACCATCAGCCTGAACCCGGGTCGAGTTTTGTTTTTAAAAAATCCCGGCTCAAACTGGTTAAAGGCCAGTGTAGCATGAATTTCAGACTCTATGAAATCTGGACTCATTGGTAGTATTGCGCGTGATTAAGTGGAGATAATTAGGAGAGTGACCTAGTGATACTAGGGGGGAAAAGGAGTCAGATATTCATGTGACGACGGGTCATAACAATGTGAACTTGCAGTACAAAAATCTTGCCCCGACGCCACGGATTTCAGACCCCATCAAAATCATAGGTAGAAATTGTTGTAGAAGTTGTGCATGCCTAAAGTGAAGATAATTTGGAGAGTGACCGGTAACGTGAGAGGGGTCCGATTTTTCATACGACGCCCGCCTTTATAAACTGCGCTATGCGTGGCTTGGAAGGTTCCATTGTTATTCACGGGTGCGTCTGAGCAATGAGGGTGAGTTTCTCGTTCAGGCCTAGTTGGGTCTCCGCAAGGTTGGACAAGTACACTACCATGAGTAGATCCTGAAATTACAAAACGAAAACAAAACACTTTTATTCAAAGTATTCTAATAAATAAAAACCTATATGTCCCAAAAACTTGAAATTGAGTTATATACAAAGTTGGAAAGCCCACGACGTAACCTTTCATTTGGTGTATAATAGATCGCGATAGCCCCTACGGTTTTGGAGATGTGACATGTTTACATATTTATTACTTTCTTGTAGTTCAAATTACACAACTGAGAAAACAGGCTTTGAAATAGTAGGCTCTGTTGTAGTACAACAGAACGATGAACACAAAATTGTATTTTGTTTCCATACTACATCAGTCCTTCTGATTTGAAAATCCCAGGCGTGTGGAAAAAGGCACACCTGGATTTTCTAGGGGTGTGATTTTGCAAAGCTATCGGTGGTTCAAGCTGGGGCTTAAATCAAGGTACAGGTATAAAGCACACGTATCCACCAAACATGCACTGACGCTCGCATCCCCCATGATGACATCCACCAAACAATAGGTACTACTACTGACCTACATTTTTTAAAGGAATACCCAACTTGTGAAGTCTTTTGCAACAAAAGTTACCACGCAATACAATAGCGTTACTACTCAATACCACTCACTATAGTCACCGCAAATTAAACGGCACCAGACTACATGTAGCGCTGTCGCGCATGCCAGCACGCCGAGAGTACTTGTGAACTTAAACACGATTGGCCGAAACCACGTCAAGGCATTGCCAAAGACCAATCAGTTTGCCCCACACAAAATACAGCCGTGCGAGTGTGTGGCCTTTTCCAAACTCCAGCTTTGCCTGCGCCTCTGTTCATTTTGACTTGTTCGTGCAGTTTGGCAATGGTGATAAAACCGCTGAGAGCCGGAGATTGAGCCCTAAGCTGGGGTTTAGAAAACGGCCTGTGCGTGTAATCTTTCAGTGTAGTGTGGTACCAGGTACGCGCGCATGCTTCGCACGTGCTTTCGTCAATGGTCAAATTGTACGTACATGTACATGGGATCCGGACAAGGCAGACTGTCAGCCAGCGAAATCCGTTCCGCGCTACCGGCACTAAGTTGATCAATACAAAATACGGTGGGCGTAATTTTTCCCTTTTTTTCATAAATCACTGACGTATTTTATTTCACAAATTAAAAGGTTGATTACGCTGGAAATGTACATTGAGGCGTGTGGTGCAGAGGGATTAAGGCGTGCGATTATTCGCACTCCTGGGGAAGCTTTTAGGCGTGCGATCGCACGCCTCAAATCAGAAGGACTGCTACATGTATTCATCAAAATCAACATTTCTTTAATAATGAAACCTGAAACTGTAGGTAAGAGAAGTCATTTATGACAAAATATAAAAAAATACAGTTTTGATGAAATGTTCAGCCTGTCAAAGTTGATTAGGGTAATTCATGATAATGCACCGCGCTACTTAATACACCTTTTCGCAGAGCTGGTCACATGTGACCCACTCCACAATATTGAGTTGTATACATGGTTGGAAAGCCCACAGTGTAAGCTTCCAGTTGGTATATAATAGAGCCCCATAGCCCTTCCCGTTCTGGATATATGACATGTTTACATTTTGATTACTTTCTTGGAGTTCAAATTACACGACTGAGAAAACAGGCTTTGAAATACTAGGCTCTGTTGTAGAACAACAGAACGATGAACACAAAATGGGCGTGTTTTCCACTTTAATCATCAAAATCAACATTTCTTTGAATGAAACCTGAAAATATTGGTGTTAAAGATGTCATTAATAAATAAATGTAAATTCAATTTTGATGAAATGTTTACCCTCTCAACTTTGAGTCGACGATAAATCGTGTCGACTTCCACCTTGCGTTTCTCTAACGCGTTAATTCATTCATTGTGTGGTATTTAAAATAGTTGCGACTCGAACTTACTCGAGCTAAATGCATGACTACACACTGACTCGACTCGACTTCCTTGACCTAATGACTGAACTAGACTCGTTACAAGACTGACTGACACGAATCATTCCCACTAGGTTATTTTCTTGAAAATATATCGTACCTTCATGTTGCTGTTGATAATTCTCTCCAATTCCTCCGGATCCAGTCTGGGAACGTTGGCCACGAGGTCCATCAGGAAACGGCCGACCTGGTTGTCGGCTGGTATCTTGCCACTCTGCAAAAGAAATGGTACAATCGACTAGGAAGACTGGGAAAATCCCGGAATCAGATACACACTGTACACTGTTCTAAAGGGAAAACCTGGAAAATGGGGGAATTTGCAACAGCATAATATATGTGACCCGCTCTGAGAAAAGGTGACATAAGTCGCAAAAACAGAGTTATATACAGGATTAAAAAGTCCAGGATATAAGCTTTCATTTGGTACATAGTACAGCTCCATAGCCCCTCCCGTTCCGGTGATATGATGTTTTTGCATATTAATGGTTGCATGGAATTCAAAATGCGTAACTGAGAAAACAGGCTTTGAAACACAACAAAACTAAGACTATACATTGGAACCATGCACTCTTAAAAGGTTTCTTTTCACTTTATTTATCGCATTCCAGCTTTTTTGCTAATTAAATTTGAAACCTTGAATATTAAAGATGTCATTTAGGAAAAAATATGAAAATCAGATTTTGACAAAAATATTCACCCTATTAACTTTAACAGGCCATTACACATAAATGCATAGCGCGACTTATGTCACCTTTTCCTGGAGCGGGTCACATATCGTTGTGTAGGTTTCTGCCAGGAACATGGTTATTTTGTGCTCTTGGGCAATACACTTGACTACAATTGCCTCTCTCCACCCAGAAGCATAGATATCTTAGACCGAGTGCCAGGAGAGATAGGGTGGGTGTACGATCCTCCACCTAGTTATGGGGACAGGCTCTTTTGTTTGGAAAAGACAGACCGAGTAGTGGGGACATTTTCGAGTCCCCACAGCGCGTTGGGTGTTCAGTAAAGGTAGAACAAGGGAAAATCGGGTTAGGGTATAATGAAAGAAAATGAAGAAGAGGACAAATTAGGGTGATGCTGAAACATTTTGAATTTTAGAGTGTTCTGAGTTTGAGATTAGAGAGACTTCAATTTACACACAAACCCTATGGGTTGTCCCCATAACGCTATGTACCAAAAGAAATCGTGTACATGTAAATGATAGAGAATTTGAAAAAAAAAGCAAAATTTAAAAACAAAAATTTTGTTGGAGCAGTTCACAAATGTTACCGCGTGGAGGAAACAGAAATCTTTGCCTGTTTGGCAATCACGACTCCCTTACCACGACGTCGTCCACGTACTCCAGTACGATGACAATCATCTCCTGAAGCTTGATACAGGACTTGCTTACATGCTGAAGATCGCTGACCGTCTCCATAGTACGACGGCCCGAGGCTTGGCCCCGAATTAAGGCATCCACTTCAAAAAGAGGGTAAAATGCAATCGTAAGTTCGGCTCGGTCCATTACCAGCGGTTATCCCCCAACCCAATCCGCTATCATGCAGTAATGACCGGATTCAAATATGATTCAAATGATTCAAATATTTATTATTATTATTATTATTATTATTTTCTGGTAATGAAACCAAGGATCCTTCGAAAGCGCTCAAGGCACTGTAGCTCGTAAGCCAGAAGAAACCCGTAGACTGAGGCTGTGTCAGCCAGGAACACCTGGGCAAACCCCTTCTCTTAGCGATAAGTGTTCTGGGTTCTTTTACGTGCATTATACAATTTGTTATAATGTTATAATAAGAAAGATATATACACACATTATAAATTATACAACACACGGGACCTACAACTTTAACGTCCCATCCGAAGGACGAAGCAATAGTGGTTTAATTGCCTTGCTTAACCATAACCCTGCCAGATCCAGCACAGTCCATCTGTGGCGACTGCTGGACCTTGCTGGACTCTGCACACAAGTCAATGTGACAAAGTAAGCAATCTGTTGCGTCTGGCAGGGTTTCTAGCCAAAATAACCTGGAGGGTAAGGGTTAAGGACACACGTGTCGACACCGGGACTCGAACTCACGCTCTGCGGAACAGAAAACCCAGCTCTTAACCGCTCGGCCACGATATACTTAGGGACAGCCCTATCAGAATGCGACTCACGTCCTACTCTCTCGGGCTGATGACACACTGGCTTCATCTGGATCGGTGTGAAGACGGTTCCCTTGGACTTGTCTGGAACCCCCATGGATTGACTGTAGAATAAAAATAAACAAATACAGACTCAATACTCGTATACAACACCCAGACTTTGATTGCCATCTTGAAGTCAGGCGAGGTGGTGTTTATGTGACTGACTTATGATGACTTGTGATGACTTGTGATGACGTGTGATGACGTGTGATGACGTGTGATGACGTGTGATGACGTGTGATGACGTGTGATGACTTGTGATGACTTGTGATGACTTGTGATGACTTGTGATGACTTGTGATGACTTGTGATGACTTGTGATGACTTGTGATGACTTGTGATGACTTGTGATGACTTGTGATGACTTGTGATGACTTGTGATGACTTGTGATGACTTGTGATGACTTGTGATGACTTGTGATGACTTGTGATGACTTGTGATGACTTGTGATGACTTGTGATGACTTGTGATGACTTGTGATGACTTGTGATGACTTGTGATGACTTGTGATGACTTGTGATGACTTGTGATGACTTGTGATGACTTGTGATGACTTGTGATGACTTGTGATGACTTGTGATGACTTGTGATGACTTGTGATGACTTGTGATGACTTGTGATGACTTGTGATGACTTGTGATGACTTGTGATGACTTGTGATGACTTGTGATGACTTGTGATGACTTGTGATGACTTGTGATGACTTGTGATGACTTGTGATGACTTGTGATGACTTGTGATGACTTGTGATGACTTGTGATGACTTGTGATGAATTATGATGACTTCTGTGGCAATTACAACTCTCTCAACTCTTTACCATATCCAGACTTTGATGGCCTTCTTGAAGTCATCCGAGGTGGTGTTTATGTGACTGACTTATGGTGACTTGTGACTGACTTATGTGACAACAACAACTCTCTCAACTCTTTACCGTATCCAGACTTTGATGGCCATCTTGAAGTCAGTCAAGGTGGTGTTTATGCGACTGATTTATGATGACTTGTGACTGACTTATGATGACTTGTGACTGACTTATGATGACTTGTGACTGACTTATGATGACTTATGATGACTTGTGACTGACTTATGATGACTTGTGACTGACTTGTGACTGACTTGTGACTGACTTGTGACTGACTTGTGACTGACTTGTGACTGACTTATGATGATTTGTGACTGACTTATGATGATTTGTGACTGACTTGTGACTGACTTGTGACTGACTTGTGACTGACTTATGATGATTTGTGACTGACTTATGATGATTTGTGACTGACTTGTGACTGACTTGTGACTGACTTGTGACTGACTTGTGACTGACTTGTGATACTTATGATGACTTGTGACTGACTTTTGTGACAATAACAACACTCTCAACTCTTTACCGTATCCAGACTTTAATAGCCATCTTGAAGTCAGTCAAGGTGGTATCTATGGTGAGATGGACAGGGTTGCTACATTCCCGGGAATAGTACTCATGAATCAGGAGCGAGTGGTCCGTGATGTCCGCACCTGTGGCATACCTGTGTGGAAAGCAATATCATTTTAAAAAATACATTGCAGCTCAGGTAACTCAAATTAGGAGCAATTCACAATATTGAAAATATTGAGTTTATCGGAGAGGCCATGTGTGCAGTGTAGTTCAGTACAGAAAAACAGTTGATAAACATATCAAACAGTTTTTATTGAGAGTGGTCATGTTACAAAAGAAGCACTGAAATGACTTTTTTCGTACATACATACACTTCAATTACCGTACGAGCTAATGCTCAGCAAATAGTCATCTGATATTCAGCAAATAGTCATCTGATATTCAGCAAATAGTCATCTGATATTCAGCAAATAGTCATCTGATATTCAGCCAATAGTCATCTGATATTCAGCAAATAGTCATCTGATATTCAGCAAAGAGTCATCTGATATTCAGCAAATAGTCATCTGATATTCAGCAAAGAGCCATCTGATATTCAGCAAAGAGCCATCTGATATTCAGCAAATAGTCATCTGATAAGTCTTGCTCAATAAAAACATCTTACCAGCTAAAACCTAATGTGCTTTTCATGCTAAGCAAAACCAGCCGAATACCAGTCAAACAATATACATCGCCAGAAATGTTGGTTTGTAACCTCGTTTTATGCTAAGAAGGTATTTTCATGCTAAGCAGCTCCATTAAATTGGCCCCTAGTCTGTGATAATTACCATCCAACGATGACCTCATTGGCGTTCACTTTCTTCTGTAGATCGTACATATTCTTAGCAAACTCCATATCGACGGCAACCTAAAATCCAAATCATGGCAAACATTTCAAATTTTCAAAACAACACTGTCCGACTAGGTCCGGGAAGGTCCGACTAGGTCCGGGAAGGCCCGACTAGGTCCGGGAAGGCCCGACTAGGTCCGGGAAGGCCCGACTAGGTCCGGGAAGGCCCGACTAGGTCCGGGAAGGCCCGACTAGGTCCGGGAAGGCCCGACTAGGTCCGGGAAGGTCCGGTAAGGTCCTGGAAGGTCCGGTAAGGTCCAGCTAGGTCCGGGAAGGTCCGGGAAGGTCCGGGAAGGTCCGGTAAGGTCCGACTAGGTCCGACTAGGTCCGGGAAGGTCCGACTAGGTCCGGGAAGGTCTGACTAGGTCCGGGAAGGTCCGAATAGGTCCGGGAAGGTCCGACTAAGTCCGGGAAGGTCCGACTAGGTCCAACTAGGTCCGGGAAGGTCCGACTAGGTCCGGGAAGGTCTGACTAGGTCTTATCAAGGTTTTATCAAGTGCCGGAAAAAACTACATAACATGCATGTAAACGCTTGCAAGACAAAACCAATAACAACCTACCTCATCCTCCGATTCATTGTGAGGAACACAGAAGCAGTTGGTGATTTCAACGAGTCCCTGAGTACTGGTACCTGCAAACATCGAGAGAAGGCCATTTCAATGAGTTTTTTGTTGGGGGGGTAACGCCAATAAATGTGGCCTGGCTATACCCGTAGCCTCTACAACTATGGGACTACTGGGTCCCTGTGAGACAGCGCCCCATAGATCTGTGTGTACACAGATTAACTTGTGTTAATCGTTTGTGTACACAAATTCGCGTTTTTGTATCACTGTGGAGACCTGGCTTTGTTCTCGTGTACAAAATGGTTAGAAAGTCGAGCACGTTTTTCAAAATGCTCCCATTTTAACCATAATTTTTTTCCTGGGTTGAAATTTCGACCCAATATACCCTATATTATACCCTAACCCAAACACTAACCCTAACCCACATCCTAATCCTAGTTTTTGAGTAATTTAAGTAAAATCCAAAAATCTAATTCGTGAAATTCCCAATGGAGACCTATTCATCTATAGAAATTTACCCTCCGGAGACGTTTTGTCTCAGATATTCAGCAAATAGTCATCAGATATTCAGCAAAGAGTCATCTGATATTCAGCAAATAGTCATCTGATAAGTCTTGCCATCATGTCTCCAGAGGGTACGGTATTTCGCACCACTACTGCTCAGCGAGTAACACAATACCTACATGTAACTGTACTCGCGAATAGTTAAAGAGTTACGCTTTCGAATCGTACAATTCATATCTCTGCAGGTTCGACCAGTGATTATTATTTTGAGGCGAAAATATATTCGCAAAATTGCACACTTTCCTGTCTGAAATACACGTGTATGTATCGCGGATTGTATCCATACATTTTGGGTATGCTTTTGGGCTTAACTATAGAATGCAGGGCCCACTCACAACTCTCGACTTTATTTATCCTATGACATAGAATGAAGTGGCCCTGTATTCTATGGGTATTGGGGTATACAGGGTTAGGGTTAGTCCGTTCTATGTCCTAGGGTAAATAAAGTCGAGAGTTGTGAGTGGGCCCTGCATTCTATAATTGCTCCTGCTTTTGTACTATGACCCGCATGACGAAGGACCAACACGCCTTAGCTTGCAGCCGAGTCTGACATCCTTACAGAGTCGCGTTACGTGATTGGTCATGACGCGAGCCCATTTAGGGTGTTGACCAATGAAAAATGCACACTCGTGCAATAAACGTTATTTCAGAACGCCATCCAAAACATTTAGAATGCTCTTGAATTTTGAGTGACCTGGCTTGACCGTTTCGGATCTTCAACCCAAGTGACAACAGTTTACGAAGATACGTTTTGTTATTTTAATATAATAATTAAACTTCGTCACAGTATTGTCAAAATATATTTTACTAGGTGTATTTCGTCTTATAGTTTTTGCCAACCGTAAATTTGCGACAACAACAGCAACGTTTCTACCCTAGTTATAATAGTACTTTAAATATCGTGAAATATCAAATAGTGAATAATTGTTCATGAATGATGAAAATCTCATTTAACAACAAGTCTTAACCTTTCTTTTTTACTTTACATCTGAATAAAAATCGCTATTTTAAAAATACATTATCAGGAAAATAAGTTTTGAAATGTGGTATCACATCTCATGAATATTCATTTTACCGAGATAGTTTATGCATGATACGTTAAGGGCAGCGGCAGCTAGCTGATGCGCTGACTCGAGAATGTGGTTTGCATATGGCACGGTAAATGTCTCCGAAAGTAAAACAATAAACAAATATTAACCGGTAATAATAACACCATACCTAGAAGAGTCCCGATAACTCTCGCATTCTCGTCATTTCTTCTTTCGTAAGAATCTACAATATTAAATAAAACCATAGGATGCACATGGCATTCTCTCGGTAAAACTGCCGCCATGTTGAATGTGCGCCGTAAAAAAAGTAACAGCGCCCTCTAGAAAAAAAAATATTTTGAGATGTTTTTAAAACTTGGGATTTGCTTCAGATAAGTCATTAATTATTTTAGAGGGCGCTATTGCTGTTGAATATTCATTTTTATGTAAGCAAATAACCAATCATGTCAGGTCTTTCATAAAAACATGAACTTGCTCTGATCTATTCCTAGTTTTGATTAGTCCATGTGTTCGGTGACCATGACAACACCTTGAAAGCGTAACGAACAAGTAGGCGACATCGTTTTGTTTACGGAAGTAGTCAGTGCGGCGTACCGTTCTCTCATCAAGCGTCAAGTTAAAGTTTCAGGCCTAACGATAATATAATAGTAACATACTTGCTCATTTTTTCCAGTAATTTGTTTGACAAAATGGCAGCGCATTTTAGTGCAAATCAGGTAAGGTTAGGAAGGAAGATTTAGAGACGGATTTTGTTACTCCAAAACTTAAAAAGTGACAATCCCCAGCAGGGGGCCACGTCTTGGGTGGGGCAGCCCAAAAGTTAAAAAGGATGGGTAGGGCAGCCCAGAAAGGATGGGTGGTGCGATGCTGCTATCTCGAAGACATAAACATCCAAAACATGAAATTTTCGGGGTTTAAAGGGACATAGTACCCCTTTAAACCAGTTCGCGCCGGGATTATTTAAACATCACCGAGCCGAGGCGCGGGATTATTTTTAACAAAACGCGATCTGAGGCGGGTTCGGGCCGATGGTACCGGGAAGCACACCCACGCACACATTTTCGGCCTTGCTCGCTGCTGACACTGACAGACATTTCTGGCCTTGCTCGTGACGTGTTTATGCGTCATCTGTTTTGAATCTGGGGACAAATTTGCGTGTATAAATACGTCCTCCAGCGCGAACTGGTTTGGGGATTTTTGTTTACACACGCATTTGTATACAATGTATTTTGTTTTCATGTATTACAGTATGAGCAAGCATTTGACAGCAAGAGACTCCAAAATTGGCAGCTCCCAAAAACGTATAAAGAGGTGAGAGAATTGGATCCATTAATATTATTTATTTATTTTTGTATTGAATTCCTACAGGACACCCTGTGATATCGGCTATATCCCTGTATTCTTTTAACTAGTAGTAGTATCAAATTAGTGTTTAACAAGATTTAGCAACTTTACTTCGATCCAAAGTAGAGAGATTCAATTCAACGTAAAAATGTAACGTTTTAAATTTAATTGTATTTTTTTCCCAATATTTGGATTTTCCATTCCATTCCTACACCCAACAAAAATTCATTCACAAAAAAAATCTTATTTTCAGACTACATTTTGATGTGATCATCATAATACTGGAGCCTGAATACGAAAATTTACCTGTAAATTGTACCTCTCTTTGAAATTTACTTGTAACTTTTTTTTTTGGCAAATTGCTAATCACAAGGCCAAATAACAAAATTCAATGGGTGTACATTCAAGATGACCAGAATCACACAAAAAAACGTTGATATTAAACGTAATTAGCAGTATATATGTATTTTATGTAATTTTAGCGGCCATTTTGGATTTTGGCGGCCATCTTGGATTTGAGGCCAAATTCTGGGTGGCTCTGGAGCTAAATTCAATGGGTGTACATTCAAGATGACAGAATCACACAAAAAACCGTTGATATTAAACGTAATTAGCAGTATGTATTTTATGTAATTTTAGCGGCCATTTTGGATTTTGGCGGCCATTTTGAATTAGGGGCAAAAATCAGGGTGGCCCCCAAGCTAATACCGGTAATATTAGCTTGGGGGCCACCCTGATTTATTAGTAATATCAAATGGTTGAGGTTCAGGATGATGAAACCGTTGAAAAAACCTTGACAGGAAAAACCCTTAGTTTTTCCTGGTCTGGGCCCTGTCTAAAAGGTCACTCAAGGTGTGGGTTACAAGAAGTGTAGAAGAACCAGCCCCTCACACTAAAACAAGACATTCTGATCACTTTACAGCACGAATAGGGTTAGGATGGGTGACTAGTCCACGGCAAGACCTTAATTATGCTTCGACCCATAATATGTGTAGAAGTGTCCTAGCCCGTGCTGGACTCGAACCCCAACCTGCAGAACTATCGGCGGGCCACGAATTCAATGCTCCAGACAACTAGGCCACGGCACTTCCTAGACCACCTGCTGTCTAACATTATCAGATTTGGACGTTTAATGCCTCATTTTAAAGTACAGAGGTGTATCTTTCAAACCATACCTATATTATCTACGTAAGCAATTCTGTTATATGTGACCTGTCACCACAATATGAGAGTAAAGTCGGAAAAATCGAAAATTGAGATAATGGTATTTTCAATTTCTTGAGAAAGAGAGCTTTCCAATGGTATATAACACTTGGGGTTTTTGCAATAAATACATTTTACAGCGCTTCAGAAAGTCACGGATTTCACAAAACGTGTTTGTAAGAAAACTTAATTATAAACATCCTAAACAAAACACTCAAAAGATTGCCAAACAGGACAAGTAAGGTTTGGTTGAGCATAGCAATGGCTATGTTCTAATCATTATTTCTTCTTGAAACTTCACACATGCAAACTATTGTAAAATCAACATAATATCAAAATTTCGGAAAGTTACGAAGACCTAATTTGCATATTTAATTACCGTGTTAATTAGACCACTGATGGACTTTAATCCAAACCATAACTACGCAAACACTACTCAAAATCACGTAATTTAAGAGGTTTTTCGATCATCTGATCTCACCCCCAAAAATGGGAATATGTAGAGGAGGACTTAGGCTTTCCAAATTACGCAAAATCTCAAAATTGACCACGCCTTCATATTTTGACTTTGGATGGCCATATCTCCGAATCACATTGTGCGACTTTACTCTCATTTTGTGGTGACAGGTCACATATGTGACCCGCTCCGAGAAAAGGTGACATAAGTCGCAAAAATTAAAAATAGTTATATAAAAAATTATACATTATTAAAAAGTCCAGGATATGCTTTCATTTGGTACATATGACAGCTTCATAGCCCCTCCCGTTCCGGTGATATGAAGTTTTTGCATATTAATGGTTGCATGGAATTCAAAATACACAACAGAGAAAACAGGCTTTGAAACACAACAAAACTAATATTAGAACCATGCACTCTTAATAGGTTTCGTTTCACTTTATTCATCAAATTCCAGCTTTTTGCTAATTAAATCTGAAACTTTGAATATTAAAGATGTCATTTAAGACAAAAAATGAAAATCAGATTTTGACAAAAAAAATTGACCCTATTAATAGGGGGGACAATACAAATTTTAATATTGCTTTTAGGAAGTTATTTGGGACTATTTCTTGAAGGGCTTGGTGAGTAGATTGCAAATCTCTTTCAACTTTCAAAATCGGTCAAAGCGTTGCCAAGTTATGGTACGATAAACTTTTCAGATTGCGCTTTTTCCTAGACAACAAACGTATTAAGCAACAGTAATTAAAAAGTGTTTTTTGAACCATCTCATTTATTCTATTTACATCTTTCAAGCATTTCAAATCATCTTTTATAGTATGTATGTTGCTCATATTTTTCATATAAGTCTTTCTTTTTCAGATGATACATTTCATGAGATCTGCAAATTCTCATGTTGTTACTCATTGTCTAGTGGGTCTGCACGGTGTGTATGACACCCCTACTATTAACTTTAACAGGTCATTACACATAAATGCATAGCGCGACTTATGTCACCTTTTCCTGGAGCGGGTCACATATTTTGTTTGCATGTTAATTGTTATACAAATTTTTAGACACTGTTTATTCCATTTAACTTATGCTTCATGATCCAGAGGCCATCACAGTATGAGGGCTTCACCCAGGTTATCGCCAACGACAGAGGCCACCTGACGGAAGGGGTGCCGAGGTCCGCTGAGAACCCCTGGGGCAAGTATGTCGGGACTTGGGACATGCCCCTCAAGGTTCCTGGCAACGTGACTACGTTCATGGCCCGCTCGGACCCGGCCGCCACGACCATCGTCAAAGGACGGGTGGAACACGAGGAGTTCATGAGGCAAGCTGCCGGCTCCCCCGTCAAGGAAGACAAAAAGGTGAGCAAGCTGCTTTCTGATTGAGTGCTTTGCTTCTCCTCCGAAAAAAAAGTCCTGGCAACGTCCATGCCTATGTGTTATCCAAATTTCAGGATTATTTTAACATCACCGAGCCGAGGGGCGGATTATGTTTAACGAAACTCGATCCGAAGCGGGTTCAGGCCGATAGTGCCGGGAAGCACACCCACGCATTCCCGGCCTTGCTCGCTGCTGACAGACATTTCCGAACTTGAACTTGGCGTTTATATACCTCATCCGGCGCGAACTGGTTAAGAGAAATAACTCAGATTGATCTTTTAGCTGGAACTCGTTCTAAGATGAGTCGAAAGATAAGACGTGTTTCGTGAAATCAGCCCTAGGAATCGATGACGATGTCGAGTGCCTTCTTTAACCCTAACCCCCTAGGCCTTAATTTGGGCTAAAGAACTGCGTACTACAGAATACTACTTAGTATTTTGTAGCATTGGGTCTTTCCGTGACTGATGATTGGGTGTGTACTGACAGAGTACAGATACTGCCAACTACAAAATACTAATAGTGGCAATACAGGTCAGTAATACTTACCTGGCAAAAAATGCAGTAGTCCAGCCTTGACCCATTGCTGTGTCCCAAGTGACAATTGTTGCTGTAGAGTTTAGAACACCTAATACACAGCATACATGGGCCATGCACACTCAGCAAGCAGAGGGACCCAATGCTAAAAAGTACTTGTGCAATAAGGGGTGAAGTACCAAATACTAAAAATAACTACAGGCATTGCACACAATTCAGTGAGAGTACTGCATACTACTTTTTACTACTACACCTGTAATAGTAAAAAGTAGCATTAGGTAGGGTTAGGGTTATAGCAGAAGTGTTGTCAGCCAGGCGTACAACGTGCCTGCTAACATCCTTTAGTTTAAAATAGTAGCTGAATAATGTTTCTGGCGTGAACTTGTGTAGAGAAAATACGTGCAGAGTTCAGCCAGCGTCTTCAACTCGATTATCTTCTGTTTGTCTCGTGTTTTCTCCAGGCACCAAGCCCCCAGAAGGCTGCTTCCCCAAGTCAACCTAAGACTCCGCCCTCAAAGTCACCTCAAGACAGACCTCAAAGACCGTCGCCCCAAGAGGACGCGGAAAACGTCTCCGCTTCTCCGCGACAAGCACAAGCTTCGCAGTCTCCGGTACCGGCATCGAAATCACCGCAACCAGAGACAAATTAACAGATCACCTCTGTAAATCCCACTGACCAATCCTCAATCCTTGTTTAGTTGTTTAATAGGATATAACGACCTCAAAAGTGCCAAATTGGGCTCCAAAATGTGTTTTCAATTAACCAGTTCGTGCCGGGATTATTTTAAGGGGCAGGATTGTTTTTAACGAAACTCGATCCGAAGCAGGTTTAGGCTGATAGTGCCGGGAAGCACACCCATGCATTTCCAACCTTGCTCGCTGCTGACAGACATTTCCGAACTTGGCGTGTTTATGCATCATCCGTTTTGAATTTGGGGGAAATATTGCGTTTATATACGTCATCCGGCGCGAACTGGTTAAATGATGTTAATCGGAAAGAGCAATTAAAAGTAGGAGACAAACATTCACACAACCATCCTTTACATACTGGGCGTTTTTGTATTATTCTCGTGTTTTGACTAATTTCAATTTATTGAAAAGTGAACTTCTTTAAAAATTCCCACGCTTCTCCGAACAACTGTGATGTCCTTTCAGGAAGACGCAGTTCAGTTTGGGGGTTTTCTGTTCAAATTGTGAACCCAAAAAAGTGCTCATCATTAAAGACAAGTTTGCTTGAGGGCTTATACTGCCATGGAGGCCTACTGAATCGCCCAAGAAAAGACATTTTTTTACGGCAGCAAATACATGTAATCCTAAATTCTGGCCACATTTGGCACTAGAAATTTACTAGCAGCTGTAACATTGATGTTTCTGCCTGGAATGACACTTTTGCCTATGAACTGCACCTTTGTCACGAATATGATACAAAAAAGTATAACGAATGGCAAAACAAACATTGAAATGAACCCCTTGACGCTGGTATTAATTTCTCACTAATATTACACATGACTGCACTGCAAAATGGACCCGAGCGTGCAGCCGTCACACAGTCCGTGTGCTACAGCACGCGTTATAAAGACGAAGACAAAGTCAGAGATTTGAAAAGGCCCATACAGTCTCCATAAAAAATGAATGACCTGCTGTTCTCAACGAGAAACAAAAACCAGCCTTCATTTTTTTGGCCCATAGCTCGTTTCCTCTACAGCAGATTGTTCAATATTCATCCAAGGGGAAAAAACCTCAGGTTAGAAGTCTGTTGAACTCTGACATGAGGCTGGATTTCTTAACGGCCTCCCATGTCCTCGCTGCATAGTGAAACCTGCAAAAAGTAAAAAAAACAACCAGTTTTTCTAACTCTGACTTGGCTAACGTTCATTGAAATATGTGACCTGTCATCACAAAATAAGCGTAAACTCGGCAAAATTAAAAATTGAGATATGTGTATTTCTAAATTCTGTGGAAACAGAGCTTTCCAATGGTATATAACACTTGGGGTTTGATACTCAATATTTTTTTAATTTTTATTTTTTTGTCTGGAGTCTTAATACAGAGATTATGAGAACACGGGCATTTCTTGCGCAAAGAAAGGCATAGTCAAAATTGTCTCAAACTTCTTCTTTTTTTATCTGATCGTACTGAAAAATTGGGGATTTAGTCTTTAAAAAAACCAACTTAATCTCAAAATCGACCACCCCTTCAAATTTTGGCTTTGACTGGCCGTACTGGGAAATCACTCCGTGCGACTTTACGCTCATTTTGTGATGACAGGTCACATATCATTCAAATTAAGAAATCAACCCTCCGACGTGCCACCGTACTATTTCTGATAGTCGCTTTGCCGTAACAAAGCCAAAGGTCAACAAAATCTCATGTTACATGTATTCCTAGTTCAAAGCATGCCGAATAATGTGTGAACATATAAAGCCGTAAAACCAAAACAGCTTAGGGGTATACACGAAATACATGTACAAGCGACTATCGAAAATAGTACGTAGTATTTGGTGCATAAACAATATGGCGGCACCTCAATCAATCGTGCTATTGTTGTCTTGCCTTATTCAACAACACCAGCTGGTTTCTGGGTCTCTGACCTATGATAAAGGGCTGTGTGAACATATAAAGCCGTAAAACAAAAATAGCTTGGGGGTATACACGAAATACAAGCGACTACCGAATATCGTAGTTAAGGGGTTTGCAAAAAAAAATTGAAACTTACCAGTTCTTTTCAGTTAGAGATGTGTGAGTTAGGGAACGTCTGGCAGCTCCGTAGATCTGGTTCCGGAAGGACTTGACAAGGAGGTCCACACTGGGATGGCCCTGATAGGAGACTGGTAACAGACTCAGCAGGATCGACTGATCTGATGTGAAATGGGGAAACACAATCGGACAGCATTTGAAACATGTTTGAAACATTATTATTATTATTATTATTATTATTTCTTTTCGGCAATGAAACCGAGGATTCCTCAAAAGCGCCCAAGGCACTGTAGCTTGTAAGCCTGAAGAAACCAGTAGGAGGATGAACGAAATGCCAGAAACACCGGGGCGAACCCCTTCTCTTAGCGATAAGTGTGACTGGGTTCTTTTACGGGCGTGTCCAGGTTCAATATATACACAATACACACACACGGGACCAACGGCTTTATGTCCCATCCGAAGGACGAAGCAATAGTGGTTTAATTGCCTTAATAGTGTAGGATGCTATGTATATTTGCATTTTTTTTTGCTAAGGATGCTTTTTTTGGTTTTATTGGCTAGAGTAGACTCTCAGCTCTCAGAAAAGTATTGGTAACATTTTTTTCCGTCAAACGTATGGCCGCCATCTTGATTTTCAAAATGGCCGCCGTTTCAAAAATAATTTGCCCTATAACTTTGGTTCTGAGCAACATATGGAGTTAAACTTGGTGGCAAAGCCTATGTTTTCAATACCAGGGAGTTCAAAAATATCAAAATTAAGTTTATAGCTATATACGTATGACCGCCATCTTGGATTTCAAAATGGCCGCCATTTCTAGAGAATTGTGCCCTATAACATTTGTTTTGAGCAACATATAAAGTCAAACTTGGTGGCAATAAAATGTATACATGTAGCTCTAGCTGTTGTCAGCAATCTTAGGCTGGCAGGTGTAATTATGCAGCTATAAATGTAAATTATAAAATTGACAATAATAATTTGCTTTTGATGCTGTTTTTACTTGTACCAGATCATAATATGCTAATTAAATTGTTGACCCTTTTGGTAATCTGTAACAACATGACAATATGAGAGCTATTGGGTGCCGTTGTGGTTACTTAACCCTGTATATACCAATGCCAGCCTCAGGCTATCAACTCCCCCCCCCCCCCCCCCCTCCCTTCCCCCTCCCCTTTGGGAGAACTTTGGGAGAAGCAGCATTCCTAATTTTGAAGAAAATGACCCCTTCTGACCATCGGGTGACCACTGGCCAAATTTTTTGAACAACTTTTATAAGGCTTGGTCCAGAGATGTAACTGACCAAGTTCGACAATAATTGGACCAAGACTGTATCTACCCTCATCTACTGTATTTTTTGGTAATTTTTTTCATAAATTCACTTTGTGCAACACTAGATGATTTTCTAATGTAAGCTTACCATCAGTGGATGAATTTTCAGAGGTGATGGTGGTGTCAAGATGCGGGAGAACAAACAAGTTGACATCAAGCGGCAGGTTTTTAGGGCTCAAACCCGGCATCAGTTTGGTGTGCGACAATGATGCTGTTCCTGCGATTAAAAAAAGTGGGTATGCGTAGTTGGCTGGTTATGAACAAGTACGTTTAAACCAGTTCGCGCCGGAGGACGTATATATACACGCAACGTTTTCCCCAGATTCAAAACAGATGACGCAAGCAGAGACACGTCCCGAGCAAGGCCGGAAATGCTTGTGTGTGCGTCCCGGTACCATCAGCCTGAACCCGCCTCGGATCGAGTTTCATTAAAAAAATAATCCCGGCGCGAACTGGGGCCAATTTCACGGAGCTGCTAAGCACACAAATTTGCTTAGCACAAAAAAGTCTTGTTATCAGTCAAAATTCTACATGTTTTGCATGCTAAGCAAAACAACAGCTTATTATTAATCAAAAACAATAAAGATCACGTAAAAAAAACCAGCTTATTATTAATCAAAAATAATACAGATCACGTCAACATTTGGTCTGTAACCTTGTTTTTACCAAGGACAAATTTTCATGCTAAGCAAATTATTGTGCTTAGCAGCTTCGTGAAATTGGCCCCTGGTTTTAAATGCGTACTTGTTTAATACCGACCAACCATTCCCATTACATGTAATACAAATTTGTCGGTCAAAAAGTAGTCCAACAATTGCAATTTTCCAACAATTTTATTCATCAATATTGGGTTTTGAGGAACACCCTCTCGAGCTCTTGAAATGTGCCTCACACACGTGCCCTTATGGAGATAATATGTGACCTGTTCCAACGAAACCCGGACAAAGTCGCACAATGTGTTTTGTCACAATGTACTCCTGAAGTCATTTCTGGATGGATTTTACCATTTTAAGGTTTTAGGTTTTCCTAAGTCACTCACTATTAATCTACAATCTCCTCAAATTTGAACAAAATCCGTCTACCAGAAGTGTGTTTTTTGGTCAATTTTGTGAAACATTTGTGTATAGAAATAATACGCTTTTCTGAACTTCAAAGCTGTTTATCTCATAATTAGGTTGTCAGGGTTTTATCACTAAATCCAGACCCCAGGGAAGATAGGGTGGGGGTACATATATAAATGATACATCATTTTAAAGCTGAGAACCTAGAGAATTTGAAAAAAGCAAAATCTGAAAAACTAAAAAGTCGACTTTGTCCGGGTTTCGTTGGAACAGGTAACATAAAGTATATTTTACAGACAAATTTCTCAAGTTTTTCTTTCTAATTTGATCTTAATTAAATGGATAAGAAGATTCACAAAACAGAAATTCAAATCAAATCAATTGTATATGCCAAGTGTAAAAAAGAAAGAAGAGTAAACACTGTCTGGACTGTGACAAGTCTAATAATGGCCAGTTCTTAAAATAGCACACTGACAGCGTAGGGAATTTCCTGATGAGAAATATCTCTAACGGCGCACCACAAGTGTCCCTAGCCTAGTTAGCCAGTCATGGTCACAGGCACAGCCTATTTTTTTTTAAATGATTCAACAATGCTCAGCTGTACATGTGCCGTACCTGTCTCCACATAAATTATCTGATAAACATACATGTACCGTATGTCACATGTCTATGTACATCATACGTCATATATCATACGTCATTTCAATTGTTTAATCAGGTGATATAAATTGGAGGATAACTAAAAGGTAAGGTGTTCATTTTTGTTCTAAATACTTACAAAAGTTACAAATTCGCTCTTACCATATGCGTACTCACTGCCCATAGGTTCCCACATATGCCATGCAATATATGAAAACCTACAAAAGCACATTTCATTCAAGTTTCTACCTTGTTTATTAATCAATTTTAGCCCGTCGGTGGCGGCCATCTTGGATTTCAAAATTTTGAGTCATTATACCACCATTTGCTTTCACTTTCAGGGTTAAGATTTTTAAAATTGACCCAGTCTGGTCATAATTATCAAGGAGAAGCGTGGCTTAAAGGTAGTATACACCATTTGCAGATATCGAAAAAATTTACTACCGAATTATTAAGAAATAAATATCTTACTTATTTAAAAGTAAATAATGATTGTAGGCATCCAGCAAAATAAGGGCCCTAGATATCCTGTAATTGTTCCAAAAAATTGAATTGTATAAACCAAAATTCATTCTCGCCGTCCGGCGAGCGCGAAAAAACAAAGATAACATAAGAATAACTGCTCGACTCCGGTGGAAAACAAACGCTGTTTTTCATGCTTTTCTCGGCATCCATGAATGTAAAAATTCGGACAGGTCAGTTAAACGATATTTACTATAAAATACAACCCCCCAAATCCACCCATTCCTGATAATTCAACAAATTACCAATGGTGTCCCGTGTATACTACTTTTAACTGGGGCCGTATTCGAACTCCGTGTTTCAAAACGTACCTCGGGGGGTTCAAGGGGTCGGGGGGTCGTGGGGGTCGAGGTTTTTTTAGAACAACCCAGCCCTGGGGCCAATTTCATAGAGCTGCTAAGCACAACAATTTGCTTAGCCTGAAAAATTGTCCTTGGCAAAAACAAGGTTACAGACCAAATTTTCACGTGATCTTTATTGTTTTCGATTGATAAGCAGCTGGTTTTTGGCTCAGCCTGAAAAGCCCGTAGAATTTTGGCTGGTAACCTGTTTTTAATGAGCAAGACTTTTTTGTGCTAAGCAAATTTTTGTGCTCTATGAAATTGGCCCCAAGAGGAACAAACAGTTTTCAACCAGTTTGAGCCGGGATTAATTTGACATTGACCCAGCCCAGGAGTGGGATTGTTTTTCACAAACCCCGATCCGAGGCGGATTCATGCAGGCCGGCATCTGTGGGTAGAACACCCTGATATATCCGGCCTCGCTCGCTGCGAGCCGGTCGCTGACCAAGGACAGATATTTCCGGCCTTGTGACATGTTTATCACTGACCACGATCTCCTGATAGCGAGACTTGAAACATCTTTCGGTCTTCATGGCCCAGCTTTAAATTGGTTCAACCGCTACCTTGGAGGACGCCAAAATCGCGAATGTGTTGCTGGAAGACCAGCCTGTCGATTTCGGCGTTCCCTAGGGTTCAGTCGTTGGGTCTACACTCTTTATCTTCTATACCAAACTGGTCTCAGACATCATTGATCAGCATCATCTTAACCACCACACATACGCTGATGATACACAGATTTATACTTGTTTCAACCCTTCGGTTCCTGGTGACTCCAAAATAGCTCTTGACAAATTACCCGCTTGTATCACTGACATCAAATGACATCAGATGTCTGCTAACAAACTACAGCTGAATGACGACAAAAAAACTGAATTTTGTATTGCCGCTTCTCCTCGTAACATTAATTCTTTATCGGACCTGACACTTAAAGTAGGTTCCTCCACAATCAAACCCTCACCTTTCATTAGAAACCTTGGTGTGGTAAACGACTCCACTATGTCTATGTCAAAGCATGTCACATCAATAATTATGCAGATCTGTCAGCTTTCAACTTCGCAATATAAACCGCATTCAAAAAATTCATATACTAGAACACCTGTGCGCTGTCTTATCACATCTCGCATAGACTACTGCAATTCTCTCTTGTACGTTATAACTAGTCAGGGCGAGAGAAACCGGTTACAAAAACTCCAGAACCGCGCAGCCAGACTCATTTTTAAGTTTTTCAATGTTGGCAACAACAAAACAATCACTCCAAGTAAGCACAATATAAATACAAACAGTTTAAATAATAATATGAAAATTAAACTACATGTACATGTAAGTGTTTGTAGAAAAAGAACATGTCAGCATTGAGAAAAAGGAAAAAGCCGAAGCTTTTAGTCCTTTCCCTAACCCCAGACACATAAACTACGGACAACATGCAAGGACTACAATAAACAATTACACTTAAATAGGAGATCAGGCCAAATAATAAATGAATTAATTATCATCATTGAGCAAGTTAAGTTTGATTTTTTTTCTAATTTTTTTAAGGGAGAACAAGACTGCTTGAGATCATTTTCAGTGCTAGTCGCTCTGCTGACGCCTCACTCCTCTTTCAACAACTACATTGGCTACCGATGTTCAAATTACTTCTTTGTGTTTACAAATCACAGCATGGCTTGGCTCCTCCTTACCTGACTGACTTGCTCTCTTTGTATCAGTCAGGTAGGGCGGGGCTTATAGGTCTTCAACAGACAGTATCTCGCCTACACATAGCTATAAACACAAAGACCACTGTTGACAAAGCCTTCTCTATTCCTGGCCCCAGGAAGTGAGTGGAACAAAATTCTTCATCACATCCGTCTTTCACCTTCCTTGTCTGTTTTCAAGAAACTGCTCATGACCCATCTGTTCCTTAAATCATCTTTAACTCATCATATATCGTTCATCACTGCCCCTTGATTTCCGCATTTAGTTTCTGTACTTATAATTTGTATTATTTCTATGCTAGTTGTACAGCGCTTTGATCATTGTTAAAGGCGCTATATAAATGTTCCGTTATTATTATTATTATTATTTTTGTTATCTTTCATTCATTTTGAATTTCGTAAAAACTTTGCATGCGTACATGTCCCCCGACGCGAACTGGTTAACAAATATATTTCTTCCTTCAATGCCTCAGCTTTCAAAATGGCAGAAGTGACGACAAAAGACGTCCTGGACAAAATCAGTCAGGGTCATCTGGAGTGCACAATTTGCATCCAGCGCTTCAACCGTCCTAAAATCCTCGACTGCCTTCATAGCTTCTGCATCAAATGCCTCGAGAAATACAAACGCACCCAGTATCCGTCAAGCCCAAAACTTCCTTGCCCACTTTGCCGCAAGGAAACTGTCCTGCCCGACAACGGAATCCGCGGTCTTCCCAACTACTTTGCCATGACCGCGCTGGTCGAGGAATTCACGCACCAGGAGAATCTCGTCAAGAGGCAGCAGTCGAGGATTGTGTGCGAGGTGTGCGAAGTCGACGAGGCCGTTTCCAGATGCACCGACTGCAAAGAGTACCAGTGCTGCGACTGCCAGAGAGCACACCAAAAGGCAGTGAAGACGAAGAAGCACGAGATTGCGACCCTGGAGGACCTGCGGTCGGGGAAGGCAACCTTTAAGAGCAAGATGCGCGACGAGGTACCGAAGTGCAAGAAGCACACCAACCAAGAAGTGTGCTTCTTCTGCAACACCTGTAAGGTCTTGATCTGCGCCGTCTGCACTTCTCTGGACCACAGCAAGCCGTCTCACACCTACGAGGATATCGAGGAAGCAGAGATATCATTCCGAAACAAGGCCAAGACTCTGCTGTCGAAAGCAAGGAACAGCACTCACAAGTTGCTTGTGGCCAAGAATTTTGTCGACAATGCATCCCAGATACTTGGGGTGATGCTTGTTGACACCTTGGCCGACATCTCACAGCGAGCGAACGAGGAGGTCGCTCGGATACTAAAGCAGGAGGAAATCCTGAAAGACGAGGCTGCCAAAATTGGACAAGAGAAAGCCGAGTTGCTGAAAAATGCCCAGGAATCCTACTCCGAGAACCTCAAGTGGACCCAAGGCACCTTGGAGATGGCCGCAAACGTCTTGGATCAGTCCAGCCGTTTTGAGCTTCTGGAGTTGATGGAGAAACTTCTCTGGAACTTGAATTACATCCACAAGTTGGATGTTCCATGCCCAGAGCAAAACCCGTCCCCCTTTCTCGCTTTCAAACCAAGGAAGTTGAAAAATGTTTCGCTCGGGAAGCTTCTCCTGAAGGGGAAGCAGGAGAAGTGGTCTTTAAAGGCCCACTTTGATGGCAAGTCCAGCTCCGGCAAGGTCATGGATGGGTATCGATTCAAAATGGCTGCCAGCATTGCAACTTTTACCAACAGCGACATAATTGTTGCAGATTTCGAAGACTACAAACTTCATCTTTTCACTCCGCAGGGCCAAATGAAGTTTGAATTTGTGGGACCTGTGGACCAACCCGAAGGGCTGTTGCTCAACCCATACGACATTGCTGTGACACAAGATAACAAGTTGGTGGTCATCGACAGGCCCCTTGTGAAAGTCTACGATGCGCTCGACACACAGCACATCAAGCTCTTGTTCAGCTTTGTACCTAAATACTCAGAATTCAGCGGCAATGAAACAGAAAGTGATCTCTCCTGCATCGCAGTTGACGAAAAGAACCGCATCGCAGTTGGTGACGTCAAGAGAAAAATCATCTCTCTACACGAGATAGACGGATCCCTGATCGGCAGAGTACAAGCCAGGCTGCTCGACAGACGTCTTGC